>RAHM01000082.1:1451142-1542246 GCA_003713295.1 Parotia lawesii | reverse complement strand
CACCTGCTCTGTTGCTGATTACAAAAGCTTCCCCCATGCCACAGGGTCTAGTCTTATTTTAGCTCAACGGTGTTAAGCTATGTTGAGTTAACAAAGACTATATTAACAATGCCTGGGAAAGTTAAGATTGCTTGCTTTAAACTTTTGTCAAGAGCTTTTCATTGATCTAATCCTTGTCCAAGCTAAAAAAGATCTAAAGTCCTATTTCGTGGATCTGAACTACTCCTCAAAAGAGTGAAATTTGTCTGTTCTCAGAATAAGCTGAAATATTGTCTTCATATTCAATAATGTCTCAAGGGTATATTGGATACTGGAAATGCTCAGTGTCAGTATTTTCCATTATATGTTTTAGAGGCAACTCATACTAAAACTAGTAGGAAAAAAAAGCCAAGGTTCAATTTTTTCTGAACGCGACTTGGTGGTATTTTGTATCAAATTCCTCTTTTGCTGTACTCTGCCCTTTCTATTTCAAGTAAGTTACCTAAGACTCCTATTAATTCTATTGTTTAATGCAATAGTTTAAAAAATATATGTTTGAAATTATTACCATAAGTTGAATCATTCCAAGGAAAAMAATCTCTTTTCATTTCACACTACTGTCTCTTTCTGTCAGAAATGCAGCAAAAAATTCTGAATGGAACACTAAAGAAAAGCTAAAAGGAAAGGTAAGGTAGACTGAGGAGGCAGAGTTAAAAGAGACTACTGTGTATAGTAGGGATAAAATTTTTAAAAACAGTTAGAAGAATTTCCTTTTTTGAAGGTGGTCAGACAAATTTCTACTTTCTCTTAATTTAATCTTACCACTGATTTTGAAAAAATAAGTTATTCACAGTAATCTTTAGTTCTCCTTATTTTATACTTCAGACTGTCTCAGTAGATACGACTTTTTTTGTGAGGGAAAAATTATTTTCTTGATTCTCCAATAAAATTAAATAGTATGTATGCCACTTAATATACCACCACAGTAAACTTTAGTGAAATATTTCTGTCTGGCAATGGAGCAGAAATCTGTTTTATGAAATCCTAAAACAGTCTTTGGGCAAAATTTTACATTCCTTTTTTAAAAGCGTAAAACTAAGATTCAAAATATTGACTCAAAATTGATTCAAAATAAAAAATTTATTCAAACTCACTACTATAAAGTTAAAACTATCATCTCTGATCTTAATTTTATTTCTTTGCTAAGCAGTTCTTGTTTTATCTGTACAATGACAAAAAATTTGAAATACACAATGCAATATTACAAAGGAGATGCAGTTAATCATTTCATATTTCAGAAGCAAAATTAACCAACTTCCTCCTATCAAAAACTGAGATCTGGGTCTTCTTTCTGTTCTTTCCTACTATTTTGAAATACCCTTTAGCATAATTTAAAGTAACACAGGGAATTACACATTTCTGGATCTGTAGTTAAAACATGGCCTTTCCAAAAATAAATACTTTCTAGAAATATTGAACAAAYCATTTTCTGAATGGTCATAATCTGTGCTCATATTTATGTTAGCTGGATTCTACCACTAGACCTGACAGAGAGGCCAAAATTATGTGTAATATCTTGATTTTGGTTTTTTTGCCATTATATGATTTTATTGACAAGGAGAGTGACAAGGAGAGAAAAATGTTAAACTTTATTACTATTATTATTATTATTATTGAATATACTGTGTAGTAGGCATAAATAATTGGTGAAGAATAGTCTTTTAAGTATAAATGAAGAAATCTTTTCAACAGCACAATAAATGAATGAGTGCTGACATTTCAGTTCATAAAGACTGCAGTGCTTTAGGGAATTATTTTCATGCAGGTTACCACAAAGTAAATATCCATAATAAAAACAAAAGTAAAAGAAAGTTTCTTCCCATTTATTTAATATATTTTTAGACCACTGTTCTTTTTTTCTCTCTTTCTCTTTTTTGTTTGCTTTTGCCAAGTGCCAAGCCTTATATCCTTCTATTCTTTTTACCAAGTGTTCTCATTTAAAAAAAAAAAAGGAACAGAAAGAGCAAAAGAAATCAGTATAGCAAAGTTTTCTGGCCTCTGGGCTAGACCCAGTAAAGAATGGTGGTTCCTAAATGTTTTCTGAAATGGAATCAAGGTTCACAACTTGGAGCTGAAAGACAGAGGGTGATTTAGAACCTTTRGAGTAATAAATCAAAACCACTCAAATGGTGTAACAGCAGTACTTCCAGTTACCTAAACACAACATTTSAAACTCCACTTCCTTTTATAACTTAGTTGCTCTTACCAGGTCTGGATATTCTGTCCAGCAGAAAGCTAGAGAATAAAATATTTCCACTGCCTGAAATGAATACGGGGCTTTTGTGGGTGTTGTTCATTTTTAGTTGGGGGTGGTGGAATTTTCTAGTTTGTTTGAGGGTTGGTTTTTTTTGTTCGGTTTTTTTCAGTTTTTTTTCCTACATTTCTTCTTTATTTAGTTGTTTGTTTTTTGGGKTTTTTTTTTAAATGGTCCAGAGCTGAATCTTCTTTTTATGGTTTGAAATCTGGTCGCTAGGGGACTCCTCCAGCAGGTACCAGAAATGTCTKAGTATTCCTCAATACAAGGAGAAGAATGAACTTTGCTTTCCCGTTTCTCCAAAGGTTTTCTGCCTGAAAAACGCCACTCAAAAGGCAGTACCAGTATCTCCAGCTTCAGCTGGCTTAGATTTCAAGGAAAGWAAAACCAAATACAACAACAAAAAAGATCTGGATAAAGCCATCTCAGGTCCTTTTCTACTTTAACAAAGAGGTACATTGTGATAGATCTGAAGAGGTAAGTGAAGAGAGTGAATAGAGAGAATAGAAAGATTCTCAGGCATTCTCTTTGGAATTTTCTCTTGGCTGTTTTTCTGACCTAGTGCTCAACATTGTGACTGTTGTGAGTCTCTGTGTTGGTGACTAAATATTTCCAAGTAGGAGACTGAAGCATCCAAGGCCCCAAATGTACACTGAAGAACAGCAGTCACCCACATGCCTACACCTTTCTTACCGCGTCACTCCCCAACCTTCTGGCTTCTTGCACTCAGCTCTGCTCTTCTGGCTTGCGCTATTCCTTTCAAGTTTTTATGCCGGCCTAACCTGGCTCACAGAAAATGGTCAGAGGGGAAAATGAGGAAATTACTGTTCTTATTACCACATCAGTTTCCAGATAGTTTTCTCTGAAACTACACTTAAGCAGGCACAAGTATAAACAGAAAGTCTGTAAAACTTGATTCTGTTTAGGCTCACAACACTGGTAAAAAGCCTTTCAAGAACCTAAAAATCTAAACAATTTTTGAGTACTGTGCAGAGCTGTCCATTAAACTTTTATGCATAACAGAAGTTTTCCCTCTTTCTTATGAATTAAATACCAAGCGTCATGATGAATTGGTCCTATTTCCCACCTTTCTAAATCTGCTCTTCCAAATTTTCACCTTGTAGGATAAAATTTTTCTAATAACTTCTTTTCTTTTTTTTTGTCAGAACAGTAGATGACAGATTTCTATATTAAGCTGACTTATTCAGTCTGGTGAGGGAAAAGGAAATAATATTCCTTTAACATTATACAATTCTTTCCCTCCTKTTCCTTCAAATAGCCCTCTGGGTAAAATGGTCTGGGGTTGCAAAATGAAATTTGGTCTAAGAATAATTCTAACTGATATGTAGCCTTTTATTTGTTGCCTACAAAATTAGTTTATCATACTTTGGAAATAGTATCCTGATTACTTAGAACAGAAGGATTCATATTTTCTCACAATGTCTGTTGGGTTTTGTGGTTTCCTTTGTATTATTTTTTTTTACTGTAAACATCATTGAAATGTCATCTTCTTAATTTTAMCCTTTTTACAGAGAATAATGTTTCTGTGAGCACATTATATCATCGAGTTAATAAAAGTAGGCCCTTTAGGTATGAAAACTCCTTCCAAAAGTAATTTAATTTTGAAAAATTAGTTTTTCTAGGGCTTGGGGTTTTTTTCTTCTAAATGCTGCTGCATAGCAAGTTTCTAGTGTTTGCACCTTTTAAACAAAAATACAGGAATACCCACCTTAATCTGCATTAATTGGGTTCTGATGGTAAACTGTTTTCAGTCTACATGTATTCTTGCCAGCAAACGTGGGACATTTGAGTCATCTTTAAATATCTATCTTGTACGTGTTTACCTCAGAGCTAATTTGTGACATCATTTTTTAGCCAAGGAAGTAAAATCACACTTCAAAATTTTATCTCATGGCAGATGTCCAAATCTGAACCTCTGAATTCTGTAGGGTAACATTTCTCTCTAGTAAGTTAAAAGGGAGCCTAATTAAGATCAAAAGTAGATGTTCATGAGACACATGATAACTTAAGTCAAATTATATCAACAAATATCTCTAACATTTGTATTTAACAAGGACCTGTATTCTATTCCCCAAGATCAGATAGTTTAAAGTCAGATAATTTGAAGTGAGATCCCTTGAAGCAATTTAAAAGTCAGCTTCAGAGATTTGCATAAGTTCGAGCTGTACCATTAAAGGTGTTCTAGGGTAAACTACACCCATGTGAAATGGGACCAAAATTTGGAGATTGTTCAAACYAGCTGTAGTGATTCTACTGATTTAATTAATTAACATATAATTTGACAATAAGTTATCTTCAGGAAAATGATCATATTTTTAGACAAGTCTTGACTAGCTCTCCTATAGGTTATAGAAAACTATGAGTCTGTAATAATCTACTGAAAAATCTTTGGTAGCCAGCTGTAGGAATGTTTGCACAGCTCACAAAATAGATTTTATATTCGGGTGAATTTAAAAACGGTGCSTTAGGCACCAGTGCCAGTGTGGTCCACAGTGGAGCAGCACAAGATTATTCTTAGTCATGTCCTCCTAGTCTTTTAGGCAATATTTCATGGTGTGCAAATAACAAGGAGTTTTAGATGAGACAGCCATGCGAGCTCAGCTGGGTTAGAGCATTGGTCAGCTAAAGTGACATAACATAGAGAGCAATGACTGGCTGGTGGAGTAGGAAGTAGTCGGGGGCAATGTGCAAGGGAATTATTGCATGGAGCACGCCATGGGCAAAGACAAGAGAGACTCCCCTGAAAGCCTGTTCTCTCATTTCTCATGCAGTTTCAAACATTTTATGTCATATTTCTAATACYAACACAGAATTCAAGTTTTCTACATGATTGTGATCATGGGGTAGCAAGGGATCAGGGGTGTCTTTGCATGCATACCTATCACATTTAGTCATCATTTCTTAGGTGGTCTAAACACTTCTTTGAGACAATAAAGTGACTTGAGATATGTGTTTTACTGAAGTACTAACTGTCTCCACAGAAAAGTGTTTCACTTAGTGTTATGAGTTCTCAAGGTGGGACTTTCAGTCAGCCCTGAAGATTCCCTCCAGGCAGTCCCTGCTCTGAATAGACTCATTAATAGATGTTATTTGAATGCTGGGGGAAGAAACTGGCTGTCCCAGGGACTTCTGATTTGAGAACTGAATAAACTGTGCACAGATTAAATATATGTAGATAGTCAGGAATGGACACACATCACAGTCTGTGGCAGTATTTAAGATATATTAATTAGGGTTTGAAGTATTTGGGATGTGGTTTGCAAGCAGTTTAAGACAGTCAACATAAATAGATCATGCATAAACTGGAGTGGTCACAGCTGATATGGGCCAACTGGTTAAAAGAACTCACCAAAGCATCAGTTCAGCAAGYCTCGTCACTTAGTCAGTGATTCTTTTGTGTCAACACATAATGGAGACTGCTGCCATCACCAACCAGACAGTGAATGACAACCTTGTTTCAGAGATTTGAATCACCACAAACACTACCCTTTATAAAAGATGCAATACATCGGTGTTATAGCAAACACCCAATCCATGTGTTGCTGTACACCAACACCTCATTCTTGTACAACTACACAGGTTCAAAAGCATTGGCCCCACCCTGCAGCGAGTGAGCAGCAGGCATAGCTTCATAGATGGTAAATTATTCTGGGATGTCCATGGCAGAATTTGCCTCACAAAACTCTTCTTTTCCTGGCATGCAACCCCTGCTCCCAACTTTGCTTACAGCATTGTATCCCTTACTGATGCCAATAACTTCCTCCAAGCCCTTGTCCCCATTACACTATGTCTTTACCACAAACCCAGCATGTACTGTATACTTTGATTGTAATGATGCCAAATTAATTTATCAAAGCTTCTCATAAAAGATTTTACATCCTTCAGTCGTCTCCCCTGAATTCAYTTTTAAACTAATACTGCACCCTAATTACATTGCACAGTTTGACCCTAGATATGAAGACAAAGCCAAAATGTACTTTAGACCATAYAACACACATTGGATGCTTTCCTAAAATTCCCATTACAAAATATAAATAGAGAAGTGCTGTTTAGTAAGCTTTTACTGTTTGAGAACCTGAATGAAAATTCACTGGCAGGAACTGCATTTGGTCTTGTTTGTCTGTGGCAACCCTTCACGTTGTTATTATGGAGCAGGCACCTAATCTGCTTAGCCTGATCCAGACTGTAAATCTGCTGCTTGATTGAATTCTGGGTTTAGTGTTGATGATACTCTGGGATCACGAACATCATAMAGTAGCTGCCAAGAACTGATGGGCTACACAGAGATATGAGAACAGTGAATGTCAGGAYAAGCAAAGATATGTAAATTAGTGACATGATACCCCAAGAAACAGAGAGGGGAAATAAGCTTTCATGAAAGAATGATTCAAATCAAGAGCATTTAAAGTTTGGAAGTGGCTACTGTGCTGATCCATTCTTCTAATATTTTATTTAAATTCAGGAAATTCATGGTATATGGGTGGTTACAGGAAAGTAGTTTTGAGCCCAGAGAGATAAAAAACTGTTTCACATAATCAAATTTTCAATTGCACCTGATCTCCGAGGTGAGTCAAAGATAAATTGGAAAAGCTGATACTTCTCTTCTTCCCACTCCAACATGCATGAAGATCCTGTTTTAAAAAATGTTAACGTACAAAATACTTCAATCCTGCTGACAAAAAATAAATTCAAAAGTGGTGATTACTTGGAGTTTTGTTTCTTTTTTATTTTCTATTTTTCTCATTTTTCTGTCGAACTTCTCCTAACTTTAGTTTTATTAAACTAACTTACACTTTTAGATAAATTATTAAATTATTTAAATTTAGGCTGATCCTAGCCATGGAAGAAACACTTTTCCAAACTTTATGTCATTAATCTAACTAGTCTACAGGTTATGTTTTAATCACCAGCTTTCTAACATACATATTTTACWACTGAATGTATCTATTCCGCTATAGGGAAGACAATGAAACAAATATGAGTTTGAGTTCCTGAAAGCAGCAGATTGTTGTTTTTTAGTCTCGAGGATTAACTGATACTTGTGATTTCTAAACATGAAGCTGAGAAGCAATGCTAAGTTTTGCAGCACTGCAGTCATTTCAGAGAAAACAGAACAAATGAGGTAATCTTCCAATTCCTGGAGAGACCAAATGGGAGAGGAGAGGAGAGGAGAGGAGAGGAGAGGAGAGGAGAGGAGAGGAGAGGAGAGGAGAGGAGAGGAGAGGAGAGTCTTAGAATGATAGAATGGTTTGATTTGGAAGGGACCACCAAATACCAGCTAGTCCAAACCCTTGCCATGGGCAGAGATACCTTTCACTAGATCAGGTTGCTCAAATACCCACTCAAACTGACCTTGAGCACCTCCAACAATGTGTCATCCACAGCTTCTCTGGGAAAATTGTTCCAGTGGCTTGTCACCCTCACAGTAAAAAGTCCCTCCCTAATATCCACACCTACTCTCAGTTTAAAGCTAATACCCCTTGGCCATCACTACATGCCCTTGTAAAAAGTCCCTCTCCAGCTTTCTTGTAGGCCCCTTTAGGTATTGGAAAGTGCTGTAAGTTCTTCCTAAAGACTTCTTTTCTCCTGTCTGAACAATCCTGACTCTCTCAGCCTGACTTCATAGAAGAGGTGCTCCAGCCCTCTGACCATCTTTGGGGCCCTCCGCCGGACTCACTCCAGCAGGTGTTGTCCATCCTTCTTACTTTGGGGGCTCCAGAGGCAAACACAGTACTCCAGCTGGAATCTCTCAGGAGTAGAATACAGTGAGACAATCACCTCCTTAGCTTGCTGCCCACACCTCTTTTGATGCAGGATAAAATCAGCTTTCTGGGCTCCAAGCCCGTAGTACAAGGAAGGACCAAACATTTGGTCCTTCTCTTCTAGAAAGTCAAATAAATAAATAAATAAAATACATAACCCCAGAATTTGCAATACTCACAATTATATCTCCATACATTATATCTCACATAAAACTTTSGTAGACTAAAGAGGGAAATGTTTCTTCAGCAGACTGTAAACAAGTCAGAAAACCATTATTTAACCAGTTTTATTTGACTAACCCTATTTCACCTGGTTGTTTTGTCTTCCTTGAATAAATCTTTTCTGTGACAGCTATTTTCTATATCAAGCTGACTATGCTAAACCATACGGCGTGGATTTTTAACCAGAGGATTGATATTTTGTGCACATGTCCATGAGTGCATTAACAAAGTATTTAAAAGACTGTATTGCTTTTGGCACAGTTATCTTGAACTGTTTTGATAAATTAGTCTCATTTCTGCACCTTTTGAGTAATGTCAAGGGTTTAAGTTTTTGAGCTTATGACTCAGTTATTTTGCATCCCATTGAAGAAATGCTATCTTGGGTGAGGACTCTAGAAAACATAAAAAACACAATATGTTAGAAAAATGCACAAGTACATCATTGATAATGGTATTTTTCATTTTACTTTACCAGGAACTAGAATATTTATGTCTCAGATCTACTGTTTGCAGGTTTAGCAAGGCTGACACTGGATGTTACCAATGACAATCATGTTAAGCTTTTAATTTCCTACTGTTTAATTTTCGTCTTCCTTCTTCTTCTGAGAATTATGGCGGGTTTTTTTAAGATGAGGAAAGCATAACAGCATCCTTTTTTCTATTCATGAATCAATTTAATTTATGCTCCAGAACTGGTCTGCTATTATGCATGCAGAGGGAGTCAATTACTTAAATTATATTAGCTACGAGAGAAAGAAGATATTTTTGTTCTGAATTTTTCATAGATGAAATAATTATTCTTGTACATACAMATAAATCAAGTTTTTAAGCTAGGTGTGTAGTTGTTCTTTTCAGGACTTTTTCTTCTTTCATTTTGCTTAATTTAACCGATTTTCAACAGTGATACCTAAAGAGCTTGTAAAATAACAATATAGTCCTTTCCCCAGAATCTATTTTCATAGGCAGATTATTACCAGAAGAAGACAACTTCCTTTTCCCTGCATGAACTTTCTCTTTTTCTTAGCCCTTTTATTGATTTTCCTTTCCTCTTAGCCTGTACATGGAAAACATACAACCTGGGGAATGAATGCTGCATAGAATTTTATCCATATTTGTCTGCAATCAAATTTGTTTTATCATATTTTGTTTAATAGAACTGCACTCTATGGTCATATGTGTCCTTCCAAAGGCCTTTGAAGCCCCTTTTTAAGCAGCTTGAATCTATTTTTATGAGTGGGGGCTAAGACCATTTTCATTTCACAAGGTCAGGTGTCAGAGACTTTATGCATTTTATATAGTAATTGATGTTATATCCTACCTATGCTCCTTGTGATACCCTGTGGTTGTATCTCATCATAGTGGTTGCAGATATTGCTTGTGCAGAGGCAGAACGTGAACGGCCTATGGTGTGGGAGTCCAAAGTGCAGGGAATATTTCTCTGCCTGTTTTGAAGAGTTCTACCCCCCTGGACAACCCTGTCTTTGACCTTCATGCATGGAGAAAATTACCTACCCGCTGGGAAGAGGCAGAATCTACACTGGTGTGAATTAGGTGATAGAACATTATGTAAGATTGCCACAGGGTGAAAATTTAGAGGCGTTGGGTTTGTTGATATAGTAAATAGATAAAAAGCAAAAACTTCAAAATGGAGGATTGTTGTTGTTCTCCAGACCTTCTTCTTCAACTACTCCATGTTCTGCAGCAAAAGTGGATTGAGAGGATTGGGTGAAAAATTCCGCAGTTCCTTTTACGTGACAGAAAGATTTATTGAACACTGGTAGAAAAGTAAAAATATCTTTCTTGTTGGGTTTTCATTAGGTAATTTACCTTTAAAAGAACAGTGTAATCTTGATAACTCCTCTTTTCTCTCGCATTCTCTACWGGGAGTCATGCTAGCGAGCCAGCTCCTTTGATAAGACTTAATAAACAACTATCTGAAAGCAAGAAGCGTRGAAAAGTCCCGTTCRTCTACAGAGCCCAGGAAAGGGCTCTGGAAATTCTCCCCTATCAGGGGAGGTATAATTAAGGCACAGTAAAGTGTCACTATGGGAACAGGAGAACACAGCACTGTCCAGGAAATGGTACTGAAGAGGGCGTAAGGTAAAGAGTACCTTCGCTTTGAAGGCTTATCCATGGTGACCTTAGAACCGTAGAGATGGTGACTGGTCTATTTACCCAGCTTGCTTATTGGACCTGTTTTTGCCTCAGTGTACAGATTTGTATTGAAGCCTGTTGAAAAAAGTATAACTAACAAAATTTATCATTTCTATTTTTTTTTAGGTCAAAATCTTTTAAAATTGGATGTTAGATAATTTCAAAATAGATAGATGAAGGGTTTCTTGATTATTTTATAGCAATATGTAACCCTAACACTTATTTATTGCTCTATCAATATTACATCATACAGTGTGTGGAGGTGCATGGACATAATATTAGTGTAACTTTTAATGGACTTTCAGATTGTCCTTATGGAATCTAGTTCACTTGCCTAATGAGGCTGATCACTTTACTCAGCAGAAATGGATAGGAGAGGTAGGCTATTTACCTTTCTCTTTTCTTCCTTTTCTTTTTTCCCCCCAATTAAAAAAATGCCAACTGATACTTTGCATATATTCATTAGATTTTGATTTGTAGGTCTGTCATGCACTTACATTACTCACTCAACATATATATATATATTTTTTTTTTTAAATTGAGATGCAATTCTTTCCTACACTTACTCTTYGGCATACCTTATAAATTGCATCCTGTTTTTCCAACCTTTTTCCTTCAATAGGAGTCCTCTAAATTCTTATTCCTCCAACACCCTGGCAATCTTTCCCAGTTTTGTACATCTGAAAATTTAATAAATAAGCTATTACCTGCATTATCAGGTCAACCTTGATATTGTCAGGCTGCAGATACAGGTTCTCAATTTAGACATCCTTTCTTTGTGCCAGTGAAACAGTGGTGCTACTATCTTTTTGGGAACACTTTTAAATGTTACAACCGCTTTCCACCAGATGATGTTTTCTGAACCTCATTAAGAGAATGTCATATGAGACAGCATCAAAAAACGCACCAGAGTCAAGACATGACATCTTTTTTGTYTCTTGCCACAAGGCTGTTCCTGTGTCATGGGAGGATATTAGATTGGTTTGACACAGTTTGTTGTTGACAAATTCATGATGGCTGGAGGTGTTATATACCCTTGTGTAGGGCATTATCATAAAAAAAGAAGAAATGGTAAGTAAAAGGGAAAAAWTTTTTTCTGAGTTGTATATGGGATATTTATTTTCTTCTTTCAAGTTTAGAAGGGATATTGATTTTCAATCTTTTCAGTCTCTCTGAACCCCGTGATTTTCTTTGTCCGTTTGGCATACATATTTCCAGTTTAAAAACAGTTACTTGAAATAGCATCTTGATTGCCGGATAAGTGGAAATATACAGCCTTAAAATGAACACCAACTATTTCTCATTGGTCAGTTGCATCTGATGCTACAGGGAGACCAGTGCTTAGATAACTGGAAAATTGACACAGTAGGGAAGAGATTCCACTACCATGGAAAATGAAATTTCAGGTTTTGGTGGGTTTGCTGAATGGTGTGCAGAATGCTGTGCAGAGATGTGATTCAAAGTATTCTTTACAAGAACATTTTCACCTGGAAAGCTTGGATATCCATGAATATCTCAGATATTTTCAATAGAAAAATCACATTTAACTTAAGCTGCTTAAGCTGATATAGGGCTTACTCCTTCACTTAACAGTGCAAACCCTTTTTAGGAGCACGAAATACAATTCAAGCAAAAAGTATAAGAAAACAGGAAGGGGGAAATTATTCTTAGACATATTTAAAATGCTTCAAACAATACAATTAATCTTTTATTGTAATGATATCAATAAATGTGGAAATTAATATGAAGAACAAATAATACATACATACATAGGAATGTATGATGAAGATAAACTATATGTATTGGAACATAAAACATGATTTTAAAGTGCTTTAAGATGATCGTTGAGTATGAAATTATTAAAAGTAYGCACATTATAACTCCTCAAAATAAAAGATATCATTAGGACTTATATCTAATCTATAGRAATTATAATTGTTATATCATACTGAAATATGGGGAACCATAACTGGAATGTGAAAAAAAAAAAAACAGTAGAGTATACTTTCAAGTTTTTGAGCTCAGGCTGCTCCTCAGATAGTAMTGCTACATTTTTCACACACAATTCAGATTAAAGCTATCATTTTATGACCTTTAAAATTTATAGAAGACTACAATACAGAAAATAAATTAACCTGCTTTTCATGCAGAGGAGGTATTACGACTAAGAGTAAGACACAACTCTTTCCTGAAAAATGCTTGGCTTGCAGTAATACATGAATTGTGTCAGTGTCCTTTCCCTGTAAGCAGCATCACCTGCTTACTTAGGCAATTGTTTTGTTTGTTCTCAGACCTGCTCTACTTAAATGTAATTGAGAAGCATTCTGGCTGTTATCAAGATTTGCTAGAGCATGTTTGCTTGGCTGCACAACAAAATTTTACTGCATGTGAGCAAATTTTGTTAAACAACATGGTATGTCAATTTTCATATTTTCACAACTCAAGAGAAGCAAATACCAATAGGTAATGTATYGTGTGCCAGATCATATAAGATCATATTTTCTCATCCTTACTGAAAAGATGTTTTTTSTTTTGGTTGTTGTTGTTTCTGTGGCTGTTAGTAAAGTTTGCATATTTTGTGGGCCACAATAAGGGACCGTTATCTTAAGGTATCTCAGTAATAGACTGCAGTGCTCATTGGCCTTGTGCCTGGCTTTTATCACTGTTAATCTGTTAATTACATGCTGTACGTGGATCACTGTGCATTAAAGACAAGGTTTCCTATTTATTCCCTCATTTTAAGTGTGGGGTTTTTTTAAGCAATTACCTCGGCTTTTATTGTGGTTGGGTTTTCTGATATATTGACCTCATCAACCATTACAAATCTTAAAAGGTGATTTTCTTCTCCTCAATAAATGCTAAATTATAAACATGGACAAAGATGCACCTAAGAAATTTCAAGACAAAGATAGTAACATCATAACTTTTCTGGAAAACTTTAGAAAGTCAAGTAAGTATTTGAAATGTGAATATTTTTGTGATTCTGGGAAAAGGTTTCTAAAAGAGAAGACTGGTATAGTTGCATAGAAATGTAATCTAATTACTCAGCATGAAATTAGCCTGGGTGAGGAAGATTTTAAATACTTTTCTTTGAAAGAAAATTTTCTAGAGACATTCATTTTAGAGATCAAATCAAAGTTGATGAAAACATAGAAGCCTCATCAAGGTGAATTTAAACTGAAATTGGTCTCCTCTCCTCATAGTACAAGAACTTTTTTTTATAATGTAGTTTCAGAACTACATTATAACACCTCCAGCCATCATGAAAGGCAAAGAGACAACAACTCTGGAAGAGGAGCAGAAATGCTCCAAATTGACCCATCAAATTAGGGCCACAGACATACTGCATCAGAAAGTTCATTTGTTGTTTGAAGTGACAAAATTTTAGATATAATTAATCCCTTACAAATGGCTCATAAAACTTCGTGTCAGGAAGAAAATGCTTTTAGCAACTATACTATGCAAGACATGACTGTGTTGACAGATTTCTAGCTGTATTCAAGGATTCAGTCATTACTAAGATTAGCAGTTACCTTATTACCTATTGCTCTGTGTGGCAACTAACAACTATTTAGCCTTGCTGATTTATACACAAACATGAGAAAGTACATTATCTCTACTTCTTAGCTACTTGCTGTCATGTCATTTCAGACTCCCTAGAGATCTTGGCTGAGGTTAGTGGTTGGGCTTGCATGGTAATTTGATACATTGAAAAGTTTGAGAAATAGGTATTTTTCACAGATAAATGGAAGCCGGAAGAGCAGGAATCATTGTTCGTGGATTAAAGGTATTTTCACTGAATTAAGAAAACAATAACCCTTGAAGGAGGATTCTTGAAAGGGTAGAATCAAAGGGTTTAAGAGAAACAAAGACAGATTTTGTCTGTTTGTTTGTTTGAAAACCACAAGATAATTTCATTTGGAAAAATAATTTTATTTTAATAAGAGTAGATGTATGGGGAAGTATCCTAGACACAGACAAGGGAAGATGCCCACTCTGTGTTTGTGAAAAGATATTCTTCAAGGTATGTGTTGAAAAAAGCTAGATAAGAATACAGATTTTATATTCTGTTAAGGTACGAGCAGACTTGATGTTTTCTCTTTTTCAGAACTCTTATTGTTATTTTTCCAAAGATGGAGACATACTCAGCCTCTATTTCCTTATAATAAGTACCTACATATCCTACAATTTTGGACTATGCACTTAGCGGGCACAGTCCTGAAGAGACATATTTCAAAATTAAGGTCAATTTATGTTTTCTAAGAAAATCCCCTACATCTACTAAATTTTAACATAAGTACTTTAGCACTTAGGAAAAAATGGCCTTTTTCGTAAATATTAGAATAAATTTTCCTCTGTACTAGTTTTAAAATTGGTAGGCCTTTTATTGTGATCATATGTAATGCCAATAAACTTTTTGTTACTAATTTATGTAAACAATCGCCAAAATGTTTGAGGCTGGAAGGCCCATCTGGAGAATGTTTTGTCCAACCTCCTGCTCAGAGCAGGGGCAGCTAGGGCAGGTAGCTCTAGTATATGTGAAATCTTCTTCACTTTCCCCATCAAGTGTTTATGCACATGAATAAGATCCCCCTCAGCTTTCACTTCTCTCAGTTGAAATCTCTCAGCTCTCTCAGCCTCTGCTCATACGTCAGATCATCCAGTCCTTTATGCATCTTTGTGTCTCTTCATTGGATTCACTTCATTATGTCCATGTCTTTCTCATACTGAATGATGGGGCATTTTTTCCTTTTGCATCAAGCAGATAGCTGAGGAAGAGAAATATGACAGAAGAAAGAGTACAGCTGCCAGAAGTGACAGGTTTAACAGAGCAAAGACTGTTATTGGCTTGTAACCATGATGGCAGGACTGCAGCTACACTAAGGTGTTGACAGTAGGTGACAGTGTCTAGAGAGAACTGGTAATACACAGTAAAAGAGGACAAATCTTTCTTGTGTATTTAAAATGCCTGGGTGTTTCTGTATGCATTTAACATTATAGAAAAGAAGTCCATTTATTACCAAGCAAATATCAAGACAAACAATTAGACAAAATAGTAGTTCTTAGTGAGAAAATGACATTTGATGCATAATGTGAAAGCCATTATGTGACCAGTTTTTGTCACTTTTTCCCTCTTGATTTCTTAACTGAAATTTATCTTCTTTGCATCCATCACTGTATGTACCTTGCAAAAAGTTTATCTGCAACAAATAGCTGTATGCAAACCTTTCAAAATTATTCAACTTGCAGCAGCTTTTGTCTCTCACTGCCTTATCTGCAGATGAGAGAAACATAATTATGGCGCAAAATATTAAACTACTAGATGGAGCTGTTCTGCATGAATCTCTGACCTTAATTTTCTCTCTACCAGCACAATGGACTTCAGGGAGAAACAAAAATAATGGCTAGACCAGCAGCTTCTGGCCTCTGCAAATCTTGTAGAGGTTAACAGTTATAAGCAGTAGACCAAATAACAAAGGCAAGTGGAACTTTAGATACAATCCACTTTGATCTTCCCCAAAATGATACATCTATATATATACTTACATGAGGACTGTAACATATTTCAGATAGTCTTTTCCCTTTCCCTTTCCTTTTCCCTTTCCTTTTCCCTTTCCTTTGTTTTCTATAAATCATTATAATTTTACACTAAGTAGAGCCAGTAAGCACAAGACGAGACTATGACCTTGCCATTCATTCTGTAGGAGAACGGATGAAAAGATACGTAGGATTCCCTTAAGCTTACTATTATGAATTTGCTAGGAAAGGATGAGAGACTGCCCCATGAAAGAGCAAAAACACCCAAGTCCTCCTGTCTTAGACTACCTTTTTGTTTTATTATAACATGTTTCATCACATTTTCTGAGACCCTGTCTAGAACCCTTCTGTGTTGGTATRAACATGAAACCTAGCAGTACAAATTCTTAATGACATGAACATTTCAAGTTAGTATGGCAAGCCTGGAAAATTAATGAAATATTGACAGTCTGCACAGAAATGTCATTTCAATATTTGGAGAAACCTCAGCCATATGTAGYTATGGAAAAGTTCACTGTTTCAAATTGCACCAGTATTTTAAGCATTATTTTAAATTCAGAGAGGTAGAAGTAAATGAAAACTTAAATCTCATGCATCTGGGACTATTTCMCAGTGCATTGCATTAGGACATCTGTGTTTACAGTCAGATATCACCATAACTGTATGAGGACACAGAAGAAGGAAGAATAACTCAGTAAGATTGAATATAAACTTTTAAAAATTACTCTTTTTYCCATGTGTGCCAGAGGTTTTTCCAGAGCTCCCTACCTCTGCCTGATTCTGATTATCACTTTGTAACAGAGATAAGAGAAATTACACCAAACTTCCAATAAAATATGTGAGATCAGAGTCGGGAAAAATCTTTTTTTATATTATTTTTGWGAGTGTCAGAAGCTATCATAACATTAGGCTGCTCAGATTTTAAGTCTTTACAGTTGAGTCTCAGAATCATGCAGTTTTTTGTTCAATCTTCCTTTGAATCACTTCACAGAGGAATAATAGCTCTAGAGTGATCTCTGCCTCTCTAGCAAACCTTATTTTTGTCTAGAAATACAGGAGAATTCTGATTTTGTAGTTGCATACTTTAACAAAAAGTTTCAGTTAAGAGGCTCTTCAAGATAACTTTATRTTTAATTTTCATGAAACATGAACTTTTTTTTGATAAATTTGTTTAAACCTAATTTGCACTTTTAAACTCAATACGTATATAAATTACTTAGGGGTTAAATTTAATTGAAAGCAACTTGCACCTTATCAGGATTTACTAAGAATTTATTTGATTTTTTTATTGGATGCCAACATCTTTGATCTTTTCCTTGTTCARATAATTGAAAGACATGGTATCAGTTTCCAAAGAAAAGGAAAAAAGTTCTGMAGCCTTTCCTGTCTTGCCAGAGCTCTCTACTTGGCGAGAGAAATGAAAAGATTTTTGCTATCTCAACAGATTACAATGGTACCAGGAGCTATTTATGGTCAATTATATTGCCTGATTTATTTAGTGAGTGGGCAGATTTTGGTAGTTTGTTTAATATTATAGCAGAATGATATTTATTTCATGACATAATTAAAAAGGTTGAATAGTAATATAATGAACTACTCAGCACATGCCAGTAATAACATTACACAATTACAGATTTCTGCATATTTCTGTGAGTTCAGCTGCATCAGTGTGGAAAAAGTGTCTAGATTAAAAATATGGACACTAGAAGAAAACTACAGTATGAACTTTCACTATGTCAGATAATCCTATGAGGGATGCTTTGTGTAAAGATAAATTCTGAGTAGTTCAAGATCACACCTCAAGACAGTTTTCATAAAGAAAGATAAACCCTCAGGTATTTACATAGAGAAATTCACTAAGTTTAAAAATCAATTCTACAAATTTAAATAAATATTTTAAATTAATTTCTCATATGTTTTATTTTTAAAAGGAAACTTTTGCAACTGTACTTATTCAGATATTCTATGGAGCATAGAATTCCCACATGAAACACGCYTTTTAACAGTCTCCAGTCTGTTTTCTATGTTTTCATTATGGGTAGCATGACCTGCTCCAAGTTCTGATCAGTGCCAGTCTTTACCAGTGATTTTTGCTATCAGATCTAGTATTGTCCATTATCTATCACATATATAAGAACTATATCCTGTGATGCACTATGTGAGTTCTCATTCAGGCTTACTACAGTAACTGTATCCTAAGAATGACTAGGCTATATGTAAATATATGTCTATACACATATATAATAGAATAATTTGTCAATAAGCCTATATTCCTTTTTTTTTTTTCTTTCTGCAAACACTCAAGTKTCTTTTCAGTTGAATCTCAGATCTCAGATCAGTGTGGAGATACCAATTACCAAGCCCAGTGATAGAATCCTTAGTAGTCTATAAGCTATGCCTTTCTGGAAAATTTTCAAGGATATGCACTACTTGTATTTTAGCTTTTTGATCAAAGGTATGTTCATCTTACCTTTGTTTGCTAAAGGACAGTACAACATTTTTATGATCTTAAAGCAATATTTTTCATCTGGGAGTGTACTAGAAACATTTAATTAGAAAATCTTTCTTAAAGCTCATTTTTTTTTAAGCCAAATGTTAAAAGAAAGCCAGAAGTTACATCTCTGAGAAATTTCTATGTCTTTCTTACCACAAAGGTTGAAAGAAGCTGCTCTTAAAAAAAAAAAATCTCTGCATCATTCCCTTGATTACTTTTGCACTGTGTAGGAGAAAAAAGGGCTCAGGGGTCATGGAAAGGAAATGGAAAAAATGTGTTTATAGAAATCCATCAATGACATGTCCAGATAGTAGAAGAGACAACTTGCCTATCCCTTGTATATACACCCACAACACACTGACACTTTGGGCATAATTTGTGAGAAATATTATTTAAAATAAGATATTTTCTAGCCATTTATTTAGGTAGCAATACACCATCTTATTTTTCAATATAATCGCTTCATAATTAACTTTAAAATATATATATAAAATCCATATTTTTCTTTGGTTTAAGAATCTCCAGCTCTGGTCTATGAAATCATCGAAAAGATACTAGTAGGTATACTAGTATGAATCCTGAATGATACTAAAAATAAACTATTGATGACTTGTGCACCATGCACTTTTTAGATTGCTTTTGTGCAGACTTATCTTCCCCTCATCTTTTCTCAAAGAAAATCCTCCAACACAAATTCCCAGCAGAGATTTTATCTTACCATTTTGAATGGAAACTCTCAATTTCCGAATATGGGTGTAATCTATCTGTAAAAGACAGACTTTATATCTTCAACAGTTATTGTGAGGTGGGTTTTTTGGTTGKTTTTTTTTTTTTTTTTTAATTTCCTGGAGTCTGAAATGGACTCATTCATTTGCACAGGTGAAAGATTCACCTGTTTCATTTTAGCAGCCTTGCTCTGAGAAATTTTCACAGATGACTGAGGCAGAAAAGTCTATATGCTCCAGTGGAGCAGCAGTTCTGAAACATTCAAAGTTTTAGTGGAATTTCATCTTTACTGAGTATATGAAAACTTATAATTCCCAGGTAAGGCCAATTTCTAGCCCATAAAAATTTAAAGTCTAAAGTAGACATTAAATGTACTGTCATGAATTTCTTCCTGAATAGAATCRTAGAATCTTAGAATAGTTTGGGTTGGAAGAGACTTCTGAAGATAAGCTAATCCAGATGCCAAATAGATACAAACTACATCTGAACTGAATGTTAGTCTTGAAAATTTTGTGTAAATTCTCCTAGGTCTGACTTCAAATAAATGCACTTGTTCATTATTATAGTTCATATTTAAGGTATGTGCAGGTCACAGATGCTCTTTGGAGGTTGTGGGGCTTAATGCCTTTGAGCTGTATTTATGGCTGTCAGTTAAATGTCCTAATTCACTAAGGAGACGAGCAATTTCAAGTATGCAACACATTTAGTAGTATTTAAAGWAATCAGGGAGATTTTCTGAGTAATTATAAGAGAAATTATGAAGTAATATTGCACCCCCAGAACAAGTGAAAATGTAAACTTATCTAGAGTACAGGTTCCTGACAAATATCACTTCATAATTCTACCACAGATTCCACAAAGAAATGGAAAAAAAAAATTCTGAAGGAGTTAAGGTTTGGGATTTCTGCACTTAGACTAGCAAAACATTAATAAATGTTCTTGAGCTATTTTTTCATTCCTGAAATGAAAAAAAATAATTTTTCATTCATTAATAAATGAAAGAAGTATTTTTTACAGCAAAAAGTAGAAAGAAAAGTGAACTGAAATGACTGACAAGACCCAGGGTGGAGTCTCATAACAGCAAGAATAACAACTGCAGAGAAAGAAACAAATGTTTGATTTAATTTCAAGCTTTCTTTGTCTAGTATTCAACCAGTCACTGTGGAATAGCTAGTAGGATATAGAATCATAGAATTGAGTGGGAAGAGACCTTCAAATATCAGCTAGTCCACGACCCCACCATGGGCCGGGATGTCTTTCACAAGATCRGGTTGCTCAAAGACCCATCCATCTTGACCTTGAACCATTGCAAAGATGGCATCCATGCCTTCAACCTATTCCTGTGTCTCACCACCCTCATCAGGAAAATGTCTTTCTTTTTTTCCAATCTAAACCTAACCAATTTCAGCTTAAAACCATTATTACCTCTTGGCCTGTTACTACAGGTCCCAGTAAACTGGTCCTCTCCTGTCTTATAAGCCCCTTTGAGTACTGAAGGGCTGAAAGAAGGTCTCCTCAGAACTTCTCCAGACTGAGCAACCCCAACTCTCTCAGCCTTTCTTCACAGGACAAGTGTTTCAGCCCTTTGACTATTCTCATGGCCCTCCTCTGGACCTATCTGAAAAGATCCATGTCTTTCATGCCCTGGAACCTGGATGCARTAGTCCAGGTGGGATGTCATGACAGCAGAGTAGAGGGGGGCAATCAGCTCCCTGGACTTGCTGGCCATCCTTCCTTTGATGAAGCTTAGGATGCAACTGGCTTTCRGAGCTGCAAACACATACTGACAGCTCCTGTCTAATTTTTCACTCATTGATATCTTCAAGTCTTTCTCTGCTGAGCCACTCTAAATTCATTCATTCCTTAGTCTGTCTCAGTACTGGGAATTGAACCCAACTCAGGCTCAAAACCTTACACTTTGCCCCACCCCCTTAAGCTTTTCAAGCTCCCTCTGAATGGCATCCCGTCCCTCTAGCAAATTTACTGCGCCACTCAGCATGGTGTGATCTGCAAACCTGCTGAGGGTGAACTCAGTTCCACTGCCTATGCCATCAATGAAAATATTCAATAGTCTTGGTCCTAGTACAGACCTTACCTTGGGTAAACACTCATTATTGATTTTCACTTAAACACTGACCTGTTGACTATAATTCTTCAGATGTGGCCATCCAGCCATTTCCTTATCCATCTAACAGCCCATTCGTCAAGCCCTTATCTCTTAAATTTAGCAGCAAGAATATTGTGGGGGACCATATCAAAACCTTTACAGATATCCAGGTAGACCACATCTGTGGCTGTTCACTGATGCAGTCACTCCATCACAGAAGACCACTAGATTAGACAGACATATCTACAATTTACATAATTTACAGCTGAAGAAAAAAAAAAGACAGAAGGAAGAATGAATTAGTATAGGCATCAAAACTTCTGCACAATATTCTTCAGAAATAAAGTCTAATAGAATTTTGTGAATTTTTCATGTAAAAAAGGCTAAGGTTTAGGTCTTTTGTTTAATCACGTCTCAAATTTCATTAATAAATTATACATTTTTAAACATTAACAGTAGAAATTTGTACTTAAATGAAACACATTAACTGTCTGCTGTGGTGTAACAGAATAGTACACTCACATATCATAAGACTATTAAAAGACGTGCATGCTTGCAAAGTTTTGGCGTCAAAACTATGCATAATACACAATAATTTTAATTCTCAGTATTAGCTGGTGCGTATAACTCCACATGTAAAACCTGAGMGTACACAAAAAATTCAGCATGAATGAGGGTAATTTAATGGAACCTGTAGAACGGAGAGAAATTAGGAAAATGAAAAGGATTTGAAAAGATGTAAAAACAAATATATTTAAAAACATATCCTCATGATAAAATATACCCATGGGTATATCAAAGCATGTCATCATAAATCATAGCATGCCATCCAGACATTGCACTGTGTAACAAAAAATAAGAAATCCATTAAATACAAATCTGGACATCAGATTTTTATCTTTGCAACAGGAATACATGAGATTATTCCATTATTTTTCAAATCAGACATCTGAAACAGCATAATTTGCTTTTCAATCTCTCCCATGATCCCAAGTGAGCTGATAAACATATTTCTTTTCAAACAACCACTCCCAATTCCCCCTTCATTTTTCTTTCTTTATTTTTAACTATTTAATTTACTAGATGAAATCAAGCTATTATGCACAGAGTTTTATTCTTTTCTACTTATTTTTTGAGACTTCATTGCCTCTTTTACCAAACAGTTGGACATGACAACTGCCCCGGGCTTCAGCTATTATTTTGAAAGTTCCTGAAAGCTTTCTGTTACAGCAACCTTTGTATAATTTTCAGACTCAACATATTTAGGAAAAAAAACATTGAGAAAGCCACACATTTTGCTACAGCTCAAATCCTCTGCAACATTTCTTTGGGTAAATTGTTATACTGAAGTTTCACTCCTAATCTGCGTGAAAAAAAATTGACAGTCTCTTGTGAGATGAATTCTATTTTTTACTTAATTATAATCAGTGGTTTTGAAAGCAAAATCTAGCTGATTGTCTTCTGCAATTATCTGTATTAAAGTGACTTACATTAAAAAGGGACCTTTTTATCAAATCTCAGAATAAATATGGGTAAAAGACAAATATTTCCTCCATTAAGCTATCCATTTCTTTTCTTCTGTCCATTTCTCTACACTGGCTTCCCACTTCACATCACCCAATGATATGGTGCACATCTTCAGTAAGTGGAAGTTTCATTTATCAGAAAAAAATAAATTAACTCATTTAATGAAGTTCATGCTATGCACTAGATGAGCCAGGGAGCATGTGAATAGACCAAATGATCGTGTAGTTTTACCTGCCTAGTAGCATACATGGTCAAAGCACTAACAGTGTTCTGCTTCTCATGTCCTGATAAAAAATCAGGTAACTCTAGCCTTATATACTTATTTGGTTGAAAACTCTTCTGAGGTTTCATTAAAAGTATGTCACATTATTATTATTTATGCTAAAAACTTTACTGCACGAGCTCATTCCCTGAACCTGTAAGGCAGTTTTTACTGTTTGTTCCCAGTGGATCTGACCTTAGAAAAGCTTGGATTGCACACTAAAACAATTTTATTTTGAACCTGAGAAGCATCTTTGTGCAGCCAAACCTGGCAAAAGTGAGGGTATAGCAGATCTTTCTGAGAAAGATCTTWCACCAAATCCAACACCAGCACTGACAGGTTCGATAGTTTTCTTCATTGAAATTCTTTTTTGATCCCTTATTTTTGCAGTTGGAATTTGAGTCTTTGAAATTCCTGTCCATGGAAAAAGTCAAAGTTGGCTGATTCCTCTTGTGGGCCACTTTGTTTCTATCCAAAAGTACTTTAAATAATAATATTTATGCAGAGCTTTCTATTAACTGCTGGAAAGATGAACACAAAATGCAGAACATGGCAATGATATGGGTTATGTCCCATTACAGCTGTAGATTCTGGGATTAGAAATTATTAATTTAAAGTGCATGCAGTGAGAAAGCCATGGCTGCCTGGAAACATCCAAGGAATTTGGGCCATAGGTCACAAAGCTTCTTCTGCTCTTTGATGAAGACATGTGTTTTTGCCCAGAGCTTGACCCATCAAAAATGTTGGTTTGAGATGGCTTGGGCACAGCCTGAGAGCAGTGACTGGAGTTCTGTCTTAACCACCAACCTTAAAACCCAACAAGCCATATTGTACAAACTCCAGGCACAAAATTAGTGTATCTGATATTTTGCAATTCTGCAGAACTTAGATGGAAACTTTTAATGAGATAGAGGTAATTTATCCCTTAAAAATTTCCAGTTTGAAATCTTGCTGCCATATTTGATGTCAATAATCACTGGGAAGAAAAAGAAAAATGAAGTGGCTTCATATTTCTCTATATTGGCAATCATTAGGTATCTTTAATATTGTGTCTGTCATACGTACAAGACTATGATATTTCCTGTGACAAATGACAATGAAGGACTGAGGAGGCTAGAATAGTAGAATAAAACTACCCCAGTAAATTTTCAGATGAAGGCCTTTTTTCAATGCAAATTTGCAAGTGTAATTTTTTTGTGATTCCTTACCTGTGTAGCGGCAGAGGGCAGCAGAGAAAACAGCTGTGTGAGRAGCAATGAGGTTGATGAGCTGCTCAGCCTAGTGGCACAGCTGAGAGATGAAGTAGAAAGAAAAAGAAGTATTAGAGACTCYGAAGAAGAMATTCTCCAGTGGAGCTGCACTCTACCATGCCTTACACAGATTCTCTTAACTCCTTTATCAATTGTAAATTGATCACTTTTCCAATCTTATGTTGCATTTACAGAGTTGTTCACTGAATTTAGTAGAACTGAAAGGTATTAAAAGAAATAGGTATTTGGGTTTACATATAGAGACTAAGGAATTTCATTTATTTTATACTTTTAGAAGTGGAGGCATTACAAATACTGATGCATTGCAAACACTGATGCATTGCAGACCATATTTTAATGTACTAAGAACAATCATGTCTTTGCAT
The DNA here is from genome assembly GCA_003713295.1 of Parotia lawesii. Lineage (NCBI taxonomy): Eukaryota > Metazoa > Chordata > Aves > Passeriformes > Paradisaeidae > Parotia > Parotia lawesii. The sequence goes on along the minus strand of RAHM01000082.1, from coordinate 1,517,504 downwards.
TATTTGTTAAAATAAACACAGACCTTCTAATTTTGTTTAAGATGAGCAAAAGATATTCCTTTCTGTGTTTTAAGCCCTCTAAAGACCTCCCTGATAAGACACAAATCCAGTTCCCCTTGGTTCTTCCACGTCACCACCTCTCCCCACTCTGACTCTGCCACCCTCCTACCCTTCTATCTGTCTGCCCTGGTTGTTCAGGCAAGCAAATGAGGCTGGAGTAGGAACTGAAGTGTAAATTCACCTCTGAGCTTTCTCATGCCTGAATTGCTTCTTCCATCTGAACAGGTAGAACCTGCAACTTCATAAAAATATACTAAAACTGGAAGTCTCTTCATACAGAAATTCCATCTACATAGAGCTCATACACTACAATTTGACATAAAAGTTATAAAAGGAAAATTGAGGCATAACATGCAGATGATTTTTTTTCATTCCTGTAGTATTTTGCTTGAACATTACAAGCTTACTGGGCGCCCATAAAATATGCAGTATACTCATAAAGCCACTGTTTTATCAAATTCTGCAACTGAATATTTTCCCCTGCCAAGACTTGAAAGTTCTGGATTAAGGGATTTATTTGGTCAAAATTGATTCATGACCTATCTCTGGAAAAGAGTCAACTAAATAAAAATCTCTAAAGCATTAGTTTTCTTGAAACATAAAAAATTGTGCTCGTTTGTTTTTACATTATGCAAACCGATTCTTTATTACTGTTTTTCTGAGTGTTTTTAATCTATGAAAATGCTTTGCTTCTCACCCTTTGTCTCTATCAGTTGAATCCTGTATGAAACATGTTCAAACCTAAGCAAGATATGTCAATTGATCCTACTTTAGATACTCTTCATTGATACTTTTAAAATGTTCTAAAAAATAATTATCTTTTTGAGAAAACTAGTCTTCTTTTCTCCTTCTGTTGAAAAGTTTTTTTCCCTCATTCCAGCAATTTCAATATTCCCATATATTCTGTATTTCCTGAAATTTTCTGCAATCACTGTACTTACAAATAGAAAAGCAACAGTAGATTTATATAAGAATTTTTTAATTTGCAAAAAGGGAGAAGTCATTGCCACGTTAAATTATAATCTCATACATATCTTTTTATAATAAGACTTGGGCACTTCAAAGTTAACAGTCTTAAATTCAGCTGCTAGTTTAAAATAGAAATGTTCTTTACTATGTCTGAACTTTTTGAGAAATGAAACTTTAAATTGTAAATTAYTTTTATATTCAACATTTAGATTATGTTATAAAAAGCAACAGAAAAAGGATACTGAAATTAAAACATGTTTTAAAAAGCAACACAAAAAAGATACGGCAATTAACAAAAGTTTAAGTAACAATTTTAAATAATTCAAAATATTATTAATAAATTATTTCGTTTCCTGTTATGTAATATGCAGCTTTTAATCCATTGCATATTATGAAATTGAAAATATTGCAAGAACTAGGCACTGTAAATTTAATCAGTTCATGTGTCAAAATGCTGACAGCTAAGTACTATCAAAGCCTAATCCAAGCTTTCAATAATTGAACCTCATCAGTCAGGCAAATGGTTTAGCTAAAGATTCTCTTATTTATGACTTTTAAATTCAATCACAAAACAAGAGAAAAAAGATGAACACACACTAGAAAAAGTGGCAATTTTGTTCACCTGTCTTTTTTAGTGCTAAAATTCTATAAAATCTAAGCCTATGTCTTTTGATACCAGGTTACGTTCCTGTGTAAGGGAAATTTTATTCATATTTGTTTATTTGTCACTGTTCCACTACTTCCCAAAGTGGCTTTTGTCTTGTCTGCACTAAATAATGCTACACAAATACCAGAATAATCTTGAAATAATTCCCATCACATCAGATCTCTTCTATTTCTATTAAACAGTCTCTTCTTCCTTGTATTTCTTTTTTCTTTGACTGTTTCATACCTTTGACAGTTTCATGCCTACCTGCATCTTTCCAAGATGTAGCCCGAGTTTTCAGCAGTACAGGCAGGTGAGTGCAAAGCAAATACACAGAAAGGGAAAAGTACATCAAGAAAAGACTTGCTCACAGCATAATAAACTGACACCCTTTCTATTCATTCTTTAGTTCCATTACATTTTTAGGATTTGTTCTTTAGGATTACCCTGACGAGGGTGATCTTATTTTGTTGAGAGAAGATAAGCACCGCAGCAGATAAACAGCCGAACTTCTGTTTTCCTCACTTTTGTGTTTCTAATCCATKTCTCAAAACTACTAGTTTCTTGTAAAGTGGTTCCTCCTGGAATTAAACGTTTGTCTTCTACAATTTTTTGCAACCCTGTTAACATGTATTATTATTCTGAATTTCCTCAAAGAAAACAAATATTTTGTTTAAAAATATAAAAGCAAAACCAATGTAACAAATTGCATATTTCACATAAACTAGACATGACAAGAATAGCATATGATCTTAAGTATGTCCCAAAAACATAACGGAAAACTGTTAAAAAAAAAAATCTGGATTTATTTCCCTTACTTTAAAAACTAGATGATGTAATTACCTACCCAGACCATGAAAGAGACAATAATCCATTGTTACATCTAGTGACAATGATCTTACATTTTATTTAGCACAACTGATTTTGAAAAACCTGAATTGTTCTGCAGAGCAACTTAATACCATTCTAGCACTAAAACAAAACCAAACCAGGATTAAAAAAGTCCCCCAAAAACAACAAAACCCAAACAACAACAGCAAGAAAACACCACACAAACAAAATATTAAGTAAATAAAGAAGGAAAAGGAAGAATTTTAAAAGAGAAAAAAAGCTAAGGGAATAGAATAGAATAGAATAGAATAGAATAGAATAGAATAGAATAGAATAGACTAGAATAGAATAGAATAGAATAGAACAGAATATTTCAGTTGGAAGGGGCCTACAACAATCATCCAGTCCAGCTGCCTGACCAGTCCAGGGCTGATCAAAAGTTAAAGCATGTTCTGAGGGGCATTGTCCAAATGCCTCTCAAACACTGAGAGGCTTGTGGCATTGTCCACCTCTCTAGCAAGCCTGATCAAGGTTTTGACCACCCTCTCAGTAAAAAAAAATGTTTCTTAATGTCCAGTCCAAGCCTCCCCTGGTGCATCTTTGAGCCATTCCTATTTGTGCTGTCACTGAATCCCAGGGAAAAGAGATCAGCACCTACATCATCATTTCCCCTCTTCGGGAAGCAGTAGAGAACAATAGAGTCTTTTTTCCACAGCTATATTTTTATTTTAATAATTATATCCAAGAAAATAAGTTCTAATTTTATGCATATACTTGTAAAATCACTTTCATAAAGATACATAAAGGAAGAAGGAGAGATGTTTTACTAGTAGTTTTATGAAGGATGAGTAGTCTGCATAACGGTTCCCCAGTTTCATTTCTGTCACTTATTTTTTTATCACTAGCATCTTTGGCAGTACTCTTAAGGAGTAATAAGCTGAAGAGGAAATATGGAGGTTCCTTTTGAACACAAGCCAACACTCTTTTACTGTGATGCTGAAGATTGCTTAGAGGCTGCAGGCTCCAGAAGTTTTCAAAAGCTGTCTGAAAATGCGCCCAGGTAGTGCCCAGGTAGTGTGCTCTATGTTGCCTGTTTGAGCACTAGAGTCGGACAGGGTGACATCCAGAGGTCCTTTTGAACATCAACCACTCTGTGGTTCTTTGAAGCCAGTGAGAACAGAAAACTGGGACTTGCAGGCCAAATATTTCCCTTTGAGATCAGCATCCCAGTGAAAATGTTCTCCTTTGTTTATTGAGTTGGTAAGAAGATAGGACTGCAGAGGATGCTCTGGATCATGCGGTTTGTTCCTGTCTGCTGTAGCCAAATACATCATGCAGCAATATCCATAAATACATCAATTCTTAATAAAAACTGTTGGAGCCCTGAATTCTGAGAATTACATTCTTTCACTTCTGACAAGAAATGATCCTCAAAAGACACACTCCATTTGACCTTAGACCTTGGGAAAAACTTCCCAGACTGTGCGATAGCACTGAGATTGTTGCTGTGTAATTAAAGTTATGTCACTGGGTCGAATATGTAGAAATGTAGACATTTAGGTTTATGGAATATATAGTAGTATATATATATGTGTGTGTAACAAGATGGAGGATTTTGGGTGTGAATTTGTACGTCTTTCTTCTTTCTTCTTCACAAACCTAGGTGTTCTATTATTGGGTCAAAAGTCCCGCAATGTGGACCATGAATAGTTAGTTATTGGATTATAACTGAAAACATATTATTTGGCAATTCTTAATTGGTTAAATTAGATTTTAAATAACCTTGGAAGTTGAAACTCATGGCCATTTTCACCTTGTTAACTTAGAAGGCACATTCTGTACCGCTGTGTTATAGATAAGATATAATAAACACCTGAGACCGAAGAAAAAACTGCATCTCTTGCTTCCCAATTCGAACTCTGAGTAAAATGGACTCACGGAAACAGGAAAATAAACACAGAGGAAAACTAATAAAAAAATCCTCTAAATTTTTACAAGTTGCTCCAATTTCTTTCTATCTAAAAGGTCAATATATTAATCTGATTTTCAGCCAAGATATTTCATTAAATCCYATTACTTATTTGTAAACTTGGGCCATTCAGCTTCTTATGGTAAATTTTATCCATTCCATACACACAGGGCATAGCTATAGCTGTCTATAGAAACAGTGAGAGGTACTTGGGCAGCTGTAAGCATAATAAAATGCTTTCAGACTCATTGCTGTATTAGCCAGTGGCAAATTGCCAGCATATTTCCAGTGAGAAAGCTGTGAAAACCTGAAAGAGTTTCCCTTCCTTCTTAATGTTTATCTTTCAATGAATTTATAGAAATAATGTTACACTAATGTGGTTTGGCAAAGTTAAAACACACCTCTTCTAGCTTTACCTTCTGATTGATATGTGATCACAAGTGAATTCAACAAAGAAAGGTTTGTAGAAATATCCCTACTCTTTCACATTTAGTAGGTCAGTGTCATTGTCTCTACACTGAAATATTTGCTACCAAGCTTTCTGCTCTTGGTCTGACATCGGCAGGCAATGTAAAAATCCAGGTCCAAACCATCTTTCTGCAAAGAAGAATTTTTCTCTTAGTTACAATAAAATCAGGCAAAAAGAGAGTGCACATACAGGAATTTCAAGGTATTTTGTTAGTGTGTTTGCAGACTAAGRAGTAAATCCACTTGGAGCAGTACTTTTAATAAACCTTACAACTAGAAATTAATAATGGCTAGCATCTTAGAAACTCAGGAAGTGTGGCATATGCTCTTTGATGATAAATGGACAGAGAGATATCCTCTGAAGTGAGCAATCTCAGTGGCCCATATACACTTAGCTTTCTTAGGGCCAGATGGAGAGAAACAGTAATGTAATGACCTTCTCCCTATAGATTCAAACACCTGCAATCCAGCAGGCAATGTTGCTAATGTACTGCTGGCCATATAATTGCTGAACAGGTGTCTTCCAGGCAAAGAATGCAGCAGGAACAAGCTTCCAGGGCAGCTGCATTATGAACATTTCAGCCTGCTCACTGAACAGACTGAACACTAGATTAGATTACAGAATATGTTGAGTTTATGTATATATATATATATATTTGCATCCATGGGGATCTAAATCTATATCATCTATATCTACATCTATATCTATATCTATATCTATATCTATATCTATATCTATCTATATGTCTATATCTATGTCTATATCTATATCTATTTATCACTTAGTTTTCAGTTTTGTAACTGGGAGTAGTGCACCCAGGGAAGAAGGAATGTGGACAAAAAAAAATGAAGAAGTAGAAATACAGATCATTACCTACCCAATCCAAAATAAAATGGAATGAAGCATATAAAAAAAATATAAAGCAGATGGTGAACTCTCTCACCCTGCTTTTAGGAAAACCCCGGATTGTACTTATTTTCAGTGTGGTCTTTTGTTCCTTTTTTTTTTTTTTTATTCACTGCATTGCCTGTCCAATTTTCTTCCCCAGTTTTATTTTCTACTGACATTTGAATCTGATTTTTTTTTGTTGTTGTTGTTGTGGTTGCCATCAGCTTTTTTGTAGAAACCTGAAATAATATTACTTTAAGACAAGTTTTCTACAGTGTTGCATTCTTTCAGGGATGTAGTTTTAACTGCATAAAGATATTGCAGTTCAGCTTATAAGCCCTTTGTGTGTAGGAATGTACTTTACTGGCAATGTGCTCTGTGGAAAGAGCAAGAACTGATGCAATCAAAGCAGTGTCACTTAGGCACACAGACAAATACTGGGAGACATGATCTTTTTATCAGAAGACTGGTCTTTTCATCAAAAATCCCCACAATTCCTGTATTTTATTACACTTCCTTTTACCACAAGTCACTCATTTCCTGAAATATAGAACAGGGAATTTCAATCTCTTTAGATTTGCTGACTCATTGACAGTTACCCCTTACAGTTGCAAAATTCACACAAAACAAATGAMGAGTTTCCCCCAAATGAAATACTTTTCTTATTTGCATTCCACAGATTGCTCACTAGTTGCTGGACCATATATTTATTTACAGTGAAGAAAATGTGCCACATATCATCTGTGACTCAGAATGGGCAAGACTTCTTAGTAAAACACGATCTCAAAAGTAATTAGTGCAAAGAATGGCTATGCAATGACAAAAATTTCCATTTTTTTGGCCAACAGACCCTCAGAACAGGCTCAGTCACCCGGTCTTTTGAATATCATTTAGGGCCYTGGGAGGATGTTCAACATCACTTCCATTGGCTTATTTCTCCCAGGTGTGAAATTTTGCATCTTCATCAAGTATGACGTGAGGGTTAATTATGAGACTGTGGCAAACCTTCGTGTTTCTCTCCAGAGCTCAGGAAACTGGAGTGCTGTGACTTATTACTTTAATACTCAGCTGCTGTTGTATCGCTATTCCCTTTGTGCTTCTGTTGCTTTTATTTTATTTGTATCCATTAATTATTACTACTATTACCCTTATGTACCCATATAGACCCTCATTTCCCTCTTTAAAAAATAACTTTCTTGCATGTTCTCCAAAAATATAACAACGGATTTTCTTTGTGAACCTAAAAACCCTGTTATTTCAGTAAAACACGTCCTTATTCATATTTTATTCTATGTAACACCAAAAAAATCCCAACTTCCCCAAAAAACCCCTTCTTAAAAACTTATGAACAGCCAGTGATATAAAGTGTCCTGTTACATCTTAAGTAATGCAGAATGAATTTGTCAAAGATTATGCTTTTAGAACACAAATAAAAACAACACATGTTCTATTGACATATATGGTCCACATTTTTTCCTTGCATGGAATATGTATCTCCCTTTTGAAATCAAACAAAGTCCATAGGTCCTTGCAAGGAGTTGTTCTTATTTTGCTAAGGTTTTGAGGTTTTTTTAGCTTTCTTTGTGAATCAAGACAAAACTTTTCAGATGGAAAACTTAAGATCAGAGATTTAAATCCATGTATGCAGCACATTATGTATGATTCAAAGAGTAGAGTTTRAGCTGAGTTTTCTTTCTTCAAATCTTCCCTCTGTCTTGGTTTGAGACAAGTTTAGGAGGAAAACACTCTGGAATGATCGTCTCCTCTAAAGAAGACATGTTTTGGCACTTCCTCCCCCACTGATACGAAAGGAATTTCTTGGATGAAAGTGAAAAAAACTGTTTATTTAACAAGCAGAGTACCCACAGGGCACAGGAAAAAATGAATGGCTGTTAAGATATTAAACCTCCTCAGTGTGGAGAAAGCTGGTGTATTTAGAGTTCTTTCTGTAGCTTGGCTTCTCCCGGCGTCCAGGGCTGGGATGCGGTGTCCCCATGGGTCCGCGGTGTCCAATGATCTGGTTCTGAGACCACAGCTAAGCCAAACAGTCCCAGGAGAAGCCACAGAAATCACTGGAGAAATGCTGTTACAGCACCAGGGAAAACTTCTTGCCTCAGCTAACAAAAAAGAAGCTAGCTAAAAATAGGAATGTACTCTCTCCCACTGCAAGCAGAGCCRAGCAACGAGCAACACTGGGGAGGTGAGCTCTCACCGTGCAGAGGAATTTCCCCCGGCTTCTCTCCCCCGTCTCCTGGACCCAGCTTAAAGCTACAGGACCCATTTCTGGGCATAAAGCAGAAGATAGGGGAATACAGTTTTATCATAAAATCACCCCAAGACACTCTCATTTTGTTGGAGTAAAATCGGTTCAGTTTTTCAAACACTATGCCCTACACTTTGCAAGCCCTCTTAAAAAACACACACAAAAAATTTAAACCCCATGCTATTGTGTTTCAAGAATCTACGGAAGTAAAACTCTAATAAAGGGAAGACATGTGACCTGGTAGGATGGACAGTAATTAAAGGCACACTCAGAAAATTGATTTTGTATTAATTAGCCAGAGGATATTTTTATGGGATTTTTATTATTTTCATCAGAATTTTTTGGAAACTATTTTGTTACATACATACTGAAAGAAAATGGTAGTTTCCCCAAAATGCATTTTTTTTGTGGGAACATACTAGATTGAACATAATTTTATTTGGTAAAATGATGTCAATTTCAGCAGAACCAGTAGCCCTGTGCTAAATAAATTCAGGTCAAATCCAGAACTGAATATCTGCCTCAGTCAGAAGTGATACTCAAATTCAGCCATCTTGCTTGYAGTGAGACCTATTTCTTTTTTGAGGAGGAAGTAATGAAATTTCAGTCATTCCCATCAGAACTGCTCTACCTCATACAAGTAGTCTTTGAGAGAAAGGGAACAAAAGGAGCCTCTACAGACTTACTTTGAAGTCTCTTATCACAATCAGAAGAACTTGGTTCTGTCATCTGAACTGAGTAACATCACCAAGGCATTTTCTTGCTTTCTTTAAAAGAAGAACAACACAGCTATTTCAAAGGTTTCAGAAGTGCTTGAAACTATTTATACTATAGCTCTGTTTGATGGTGAGGGAAAATAATTTCCCATCTTCACCTCTCGCTCTCTTGCCAATATCATATTTTTTCTTGTTTAAATATTTACAGCTAACTGAACAAACAATCTATGCTAGCTGATGTTTTGACCAGCTGTTTGATATGGGTACCAGTGAGCATGTAATTATGTATTTCATAATATTTTTTCATCATTGCTATAATTATTTTAATTAAACTTTCATCTTTATTTCAATTATATTTAGTTACACACATAAATGTAAGTGATCCCTGGTCTTCAATAATTTGTTTTCTTTTATGTCTTCATAAACACTGTTTTTTTCATTGAGCTATCAAAACAAGCTCAGCATATAATTTGTACTTTTAACAGATAGAATGTGCAGATGGTATTTCTCAYGTGAATTTTATTTCAAATTCATGTGCTATTATTTTGTATTCCCTTTATTATCCTATTGCTTTTTTTCATGTGCAAAAAAAAATTCTCAGCCAAGTTATCATGCTATCAAAATACTGCTTCCCTTCCCCTACTTCCCTTCAATCTGAAGTATAGTGACCAGTGTAGGGAATTAAAAGTTCTGACCACTCTTCTTCCACCAGTTTTCAACTCTGTGACTACCATTCTAGTCCATTCTTGAGATTTGTGCTTGAGGACAGTCCAAGCAAATCTGCAACAGGAATGCAGTGTAGTTTCCACCTCAACTTTCTTCAAAATTCCCTCATACAACACATTTTATTTATACAAATATGTTGGGAAATATCCGTGTTCTAATTTTAAAATTTTATTCATTTTTCAAGCTCAGTGTGCATTTCTGACCTTTAACACCAGTTAGAGGTCAGTAAACTGAGGACTCTTTCATCTGCCAGAAACAGGACTAACCTATGATTGTCCTAGTGCCACTAGGACATAATCTAAGTACTACTGATGTTACTTTCTGGGTCTATTATTCAGCTTCTCAGCCTATTGGGCAGTGTTTTGGACGCTTGTAAACTGCTTCTGCTGTTCCTTAGGTAAGCATATAAAATCCACCTTTTCTGTAGGTTAATTGTATAAAATCCCAAAGCTCACTATACTGATACTAGACTCTATTATATTTGAAAGTTTTATTTAGTGGCAGGAATGTCTAAATAGTGTGTGTAACTGAGTGCTCCAATTTATTTTTGTCAGGACTCTAGTCCAAGAACTAAGTCAATTCAATGCAAGGAAGGGGAGAGGGTTGCCTCTCTGACTTTAACAGTGTTTGTGAAATGACTAATAGGAAGATTGCAGAAAGGCAAAGAAACAGCAGAAAGGAAAGAAAGAAGATATGAGGATGAAATAAGGTATCAACAACTGAGTATGCACAGGAATCAGGAGGTAAGACATGAAGCAGCAAAGTTTTGGAGTTCAAAGCTCTCAATCTAGGAAACTGGAGATTGTAAAGACTGGTTTTGCAATGGGGCATCAAACAGATACTAAATGTGAYAGAATTTGAAAAATAAATTAAAAATTTATCAAATATTTTAAAATTTAACTAATGTAAATATTTTAATGAAAAGTTTTACTTGACAAAATGTTTTACAATATATTGAGGGGTTTTTTGGTTTTCTGGGGGTTTTTTTGTTTGTTTGTTTTTGTTTTTTTTGTTTCTTGGGTTTTTTCTGCATCAGAACTCATAGAAAACTCATGGAATCACAGATATCATTGGTTTAGGAAGGAGTAGGATATTATTTGTTATGATTATCTTATTTTCCTAGGAGTTAATTCCATAGTAAAAGATGAATCTTCCACTAGGAAGCAGGGAAATAGAAGTCTGTCTCTTATAACAAAAATTTTGAAACAATTTTGAAACAGAAGACAGCAATGCTTCTATATGAACAAAAATTTGGAAGAATAAGTATTTAAAACATGGCTCACAGAGCTAGTTCAAGCAAAGATGTAGCTGGGAATGATGTGCATCAATATGAAATCAGAGCTGTTAATAAGGGGCAGCTCATCCACTATTGAATTTGATGTCTCAGAAATGTAAATAAAGACAACTCAAAATAAATCCTCACAATTTAGTACATACTGACAGGGTTCGACTACATGGGGTTGTTACAATGCTTTTCAGACTGGAAACACTTGAATTGGATTTGTGTTTGTTTGATTTTTTAACACAGTACAATTTCAGGGAAATACATGCAATAGACTCTGAAATCAAGACCAATTTRCTGAATCAGATATATTGTCAATTGCTTCTTAAATCAATAACYGTATTCAAATAATAGAATTCTATTTTTGTATAAAAATAGGTTTTCTTTCCAAATATATATTTATAGAAGCCAGTAACTTTTTGCTGAATCAATACATTTTCATTTACATCAATACACTTATTTCTCAGCTCCAGATTTTTCAGTCAGAAGTACTTGCCCATCCAATGCATATTTCCAGACAGCAAATATCCATTCAAGCTAACCCAATACAGCTGCATCTGCTATTCTGCTATGAATAAATACAATGTTTTTCTATGGAATTGAATTCATATTATTGAAAACAACATGCCTGGAGCTATCACACTTTACATTAAATCAGCATGSTGCAACTGCAACCAAGATTTGTCACTTATTTTTCAGCTTCTGCTGAATGCATACTCACATATTGAATAGGCAGTGTTTTGCTGGTCAAAACTTAGAGTTAGTTGAATATATATATGTATTCAGGTATTTTCCAAGTGGAGCTCAAATGCTTCAATAGTAATGGAAAACCAGGTCTCATTACTCAAGCAATTTTGCTTTGCTGTAACTTCCAATTCTTAGGACTGGCAGGTGAAGGGCAAAAGATTCTGAAGACCAACTCCTCAAAATCTCATTACAATCTCTTTCTCTTCTCTGCTTGCTAAGTGTAAGTTGCCAGTAGTGAAAAAGTGATTGTTTTGGGTACAGATCCAGAAAGGATGAATAGAGGTCCCTTTTATTTCTATTTATACTATGGATCACCAGAGAAAAACTTTATCCACAGGAAAGTAGGATTTTAATTTTTTATTTCTTTTTACTTCAAAGTAAACATGAGGGTGTGAAGAGGTAAGATACTTTGTAGTAGCTGCYTTCCTGCATCAGCACTTTTTTTTAGTATTCTTTCATGATTCCTACACTGATGTTTCATTCTGTCTACCATGAAAATATTTTCTGCTATTCAGTTCTGAAGATGAAAGAAACGTGAGCACTTTTTCAGGCCAAGTCACTTATCCGTTATCTTTGTTGGTACAACATTGGTGTTCGAAGAAATATTTGGCAGTGCTACATATTTTGCCCTTCTCTGTCTCCTACAGAAGTTAAAAAGCTGATGAAGAAAGAAGTATAGCAACAAAATTGCTTGTCTAGGAACTCTGTTTCCAATTAAAATCTAATTAGGATGACTATTTTAARTGTATGTAGTATAATTAGAAAGAGAGCATTTTCTATGTATAGTGTTTATCAAAAATGTTTTCATGCTGCTTAAAAGATTTTTATCTGACAGTGGTAAACAAAGTAAAACAACAATAGTGACAGCTACAAAAGGAGAAATGGATTTCATGTTAGCTTTTACTCACAATAAATGATTTTCTGTTTCTTAATCCTAGAACCCACCAAAACTTACTGATTGACAAGACTTTTAGCAATTCAGTATAATAAGCCATGAAAATTTCCTCAAAATACTTGTATTGTAACAGATTAAAATATCAGTCACATATGCATGGACCTACTTCTATCTTTGCAGCCTTTCTATAGCGGAGAGTAACATCCAGGGAAAGAAACCCACAATTACGTTTTCAGATAAGGATTTATGTTTTCATTATAATGTTTGACCTTAGGCTGCAGATATTTATTCAATACAATTTCTTATAACTACCATACCAAATGTAACCTTAATGATACTCCACAGCTCTGCGATGCAAATTATAATCTGTTCATGATTCCTATTTGTGCAAATGAAGCCTAATTAAGTCTTTTCTATTCAGGGAAACATTACACATTAAAAGAGGATTTTTTTTTCATTGGAAAAGCAAGGTCAATATAAACAATTAAAAAGAATTTGTTGCTGAGCGCTCTGAAAATGTAATTTCAAATGCTTTTTATTGGATTCAGTTTAGGGGTTCCCCACTGGTTAATTTTTGAAGCACATTTATGAGAACTGCAAACTTCACTGTGTCCTGAAATCTACTTCTTCATTAAATTAAAAGTGAACTAGACTTACTTTAATAAACTATTGCACATAGCCTTTTGCTCCATAAATCAAAATTTTTTTCCTAGAATGATCTTTTTTGCATTTGACCTGAGTGTACATATTTGTCAGTAGCAAACTTACAGTGCATGGTAAGGATTGACAAAAATTATTTTAAGGTACTGTCCAGAGAAAGTAGAGGTCTAATACTTCAATTTTGAGCAGTCTTTCTGAGGAACTTCATCTAATTTGCAAATATTTTCTAGATTGAATTTCATTGATAATTTTATTAAATTTCTTATTTATTTTCTCTATAGCCTATATATATTATTTGTACTTTAGATAAAGCTTTTCTGTACCCAGATATGGTAACATTATGAATAGAATAAAACACACATTAGACAAATGGAAGTCAGGAATCTAATCTTCAACCTCCCTGAGTGGACTGCAATGTCATTTGGACTGTGAAGGATTGCTACAATATGGTTACCAAAATATTAACAGAAATAATGACATTAAATGTCACTGCCATTTTTAGGTTTTGACTTTTTGAAATTGTGTTTGCAACATATATAACGTAGTTATCAAYGTTTATGCTAATGAAGATTTCAACAACAGATTTTCTGATAGTGATTATAATGGCATTGTGGCTTTAGCACTTCTGAATTGTACAATTAATCTAAATTCATAAATCTAATGGTAACAAAACCCTTCAGGGATCTGTAACAATCTCTTTCCCTCCCTTCACCCTGTCCCTCATCCCTGTGACCTGATGGATTATGCACTGCAAATGTTGGAATTGTGTCAGAAAATGCCCCACCACTAAGGAAGAGACACTGATAAATACTTTTTTTTTAAACTGTCCTCTATATAATCCCATTCAGAGAAGGCCTTCAGAAAAGCTTTCCTTTTCCTCCCTCCCTCCCTCTCTTCCTTCTGCCTTCATGTCCTCCCATCCTTTTTTCTCTTTTTCTGTTGCCTCCTTATTTTCTTTTTCTCTGTTTCACTCTCTGTCTTTCTCATGTGGTACCATCGGGAAGAAGATTATGTTTATCAGATACTAAATAATGTCTTCTATATTCAAAGTCTTTGATATTAAGTAAATATGTATATATATAGTCAATATCCACATTGAATTTTGCATATATTAATGTATAACATGTTAATATATTAATGTATTTATATTCATATGTTAGCATTTATCAGTATTAATCAGTGCAGAGTTTGATTGCATGCATAGAAAACAGTTCCTAATTCTACTGGTAATACACAAGAAAAAAGTTGGAATGCAATTACTTATTTCAACATCTCATTTGCTCTTCCATGCTAGATAGGAAATTACTCGTGTCGATAGCAGTGACAYATACTTACTACAGTTCTGAAAAGAAAAGCTTTAGTAATGAGAAGTTGTGAGAGTATACTCCAGCCCTACCATGGTATTCTCTGCCTTGAAAAGTTCTAACCTTCCTACCTTTTATTCTGATTCATGGATGGATCCCTAACAGAAATGTTTGTTCCTTGTTGGCTTCCTGTGCTGCAGAGGTGATATTACACTAGACAATATTTTAGCATCAGAAGTGAAGAAAAAGAAATGTACACATTTAAAAGGTAAAAAAGTTTAGAACTTTTGAGATGTGAGTTCAGCTTCTTTGTAAGCAGTGACTTAGCCTTTTTAATCTATCCTTGTGCAAATCTGTTGCTTTGCATTCAAATYTCTCTACTGCTGATCTAAGCTTTTTTACAAGAAATAGCTTACCTTGTATTGCACTCTCTTCTCCTCTCCCCTCCCCTCCACTCCCCCTTTYGTGCCTTCAGGCTTGCAAACACAGCTACAGTTTTCTTTGCCCTGTCCATCTGAGGAGGGGAAGTGATAGAGCAGCTTGGTGGACACCTGCAAGATCAACCCATCACAATCACTGTCAGTGTAAAGGATTTCTCCTGCTATATTTAATCTAAATACATCAATTTTAAACCATTACCCCTTGTTCTGTCACTACAGGTCTCTCTCAGTCTTTCTTATAAGATCCCTTTAAGTATTGAAAGGCTGCACCAAGTTSTCCCTGGGGCCTTCTCCTCTCCAGGCAGAATAGCCCCAACTTGCTCAGGCTTTTTCTGTAGGAGAGGTGTTCTAGTCCTCTGAACTATCAAGTAAAGCAGTCTGCAATTTCCAAATGTAAACTACTGAGACTGGGATAACGCTGAAGTGAAGCTGCTGTTTTTTCTTTTCATACCATGAATTATCTCACTATAAGTTCAGCACAGTTAGGTACTTTTCTTCAAACAGCTGTCAAGAGCATCAATGTAATTGAATTATTGTCTTTCAGGTGATTTTTTTTTTTTTTTTTGTAATTGATATTGAGAGATAGTATCATTTGTCTCAAATACAAAGTTTAAACTGAAAAGCATTTAGTGCTCATAAACATCAGATTTCATAGTAAATATCACAGAAATATTTTTTATTGTATGATTTTAGGCTAAGGCTTAGAAATTTTGCTGCCATATGTGTATATATTTTTTATAGATGCATTTGCCATATAGATGGTGATAAGCCAGAGTTAAGCTGTAATCTCTGCCTCTTAACTGAATTTCACATGGCTAGAAATTGAAAAATGAAATTTTCTCTTCTGTGACAACAACAACAACAAAAAAAGCAATTATAATTTCTGCCCGCACAATATTTTACATAAATCTCATTATGGCATCTGGGCAGCTATTACTCTGGTTATTCAACAACCTTGATGAGCTCTCTTTTTAAAGATGATCTAGCATCTATTTTTAGTATAGCACAAAAGCACACTTTCAGGATGTAATTTTTGTATGTTTTTGTCATTCCTTTCCCATTTTTAGTACGAATCACTAAAAACATGTGCCATGAGCCTCATCTCAAACCTATTTTAGTTAATGGAAAGAATCTCTCTGACTCTAATGGATTTGGACCCATTCCTTTTTCATTTGGGTAGGTTGCTAAACTCATCCCTTTTTCAAGAGTTTTGGAAAAAGAAAACGTTTTCAAGACTGGGTCTGCATTTTATGTTTTGGTTTGCTTCTTTTGTTTTACTTCAAGGATGAATGGGAAAATGCCTTTCTGGGGAAATCTAGTGAGAGTTTTTCAGTTTCACAAATATTTGGAAAGGTGATAGTTAAAGATATTCAACGAGTTCATGCTTTTACATATACATCCACACACAAACACAAAAACTCAGGTGCACATATGCATATGATTTGTCTAAGTCTTTATCATGTGAAAGAAGGCAATACGTGTTCTTCTGTTCACCTCTAAGGAATGAACAGTATTAAAATTTCTAGAACACCCCATCATAGTTACTTTATATACGCAGACTATCAATCTATAGTTATGAAAAAATTATTATATAATCATGACCTTACGTATATTACTCTGAAAGAAGTTAAGTCAGATCTCATGGACATAGGAACAGGATACTAAAACTTCGGGGGGAAAAAAAACCCATAATTCACTGTGGTTCCTGGATAAGAACACCTATTTGAAACTTTCCAGAAACTCATTTGTTTTCTGTATTTTATCTCAAAATGAGAAGGAAAATAGAATAATCCCTCTGAGATAGTTAAAAAGGTGTTTTGACAGTGCAGCATATGCAACCAAGCCCTGCCAATGGCTGTCATATCAACATATGCCCAGTGTTTCCTTGGTACAAACTGTTCCTGGCAGCTGYAGGCAATGCTATTACTATTAGAGCCATTTTATATTTATGTCCTTACTTATTTTGAAGTGCAAGTAGAACTGGTAAGTGATACGGAAAAATAATAATAAAGATTRTATTTGCAAGAATGTGTAAGAGGCCTCTTTATTCCAATTACTCCTATGAGAAATATGCACAATAACAGACTGAATAGCCATGTTTCAGGCACTTTTCCACCCTAGGCCAGTGCTAGCACTYCAGAGGATGTGCTAGAAAATGAGAAGGGAATAAGTTCTGTCTCTCAGAGAACAGCATATTTAAAGAATGAAAATTCTAAAAAAGGAGGTAAAAAACACTGGTCACTCTAAGGGTAGAACAGAATCCTCCACATACTGGGAAGGTCTAGATACTGAGAAGATACACTGAAAGGGTGTTARCCATCAAGCTAACTGCATCCACTGACAGTCCTTCTGTAAACAAAAGTCTTTCAGCACCTACAAATATTCATGACTAAAGACAGTCTGAATGTATACATGAGAAATACATCCGKGCTAAGAAGCTAAATGGAGTGTTGGCTTTGTGGTAATAACTACTGGGTTAGAAACTCCACMGTTCCTTTTGGGTTCCTTCTATTATTCCCATGGTAAGCATGCAAAAATCTCTAGACTGCTCTTGCAAATTTCTACACACATGWAGGCAAGTGCCACAACCTAGAGTCAGATTAACCTTTATGCTCAAGGGATTAGTTTTATTCATTTATTGAATTTGTTATGGGTGTAGAAATTGCTATTTATGCTGAATCATGGCATTACTTTGTAGAAAAAATGCACCGATATTCATCAGGAAAGCAGCAAAGTAAAAAAAAATAGAACAAAAATTAAAACCATTTATAATCTCTTTCCAGGAAGAAAGCATCACTGAATTTTGTCTGTAGAGTAGCACGGATCTGTGTCTGTTCAGCAATTATCATATTTACAGTGTTGGAGTCTTCATTGATCTGGTTAATAATTAGTATTTAAACCAGCTCTTTGATTTGGTGACAGTTGCCCAAAATAAAAGGCAACTTACAGCAGAAGTAGATACTTTTTATTATGCTACCTGGTGATAGGTTATGTACTCCTAAGCAAGCAGTAGGAACAAAGAAAAATTACCTCAGTGGGAGAATTGTGATTTCCTTGCAATGTGTTTGCATATGCTGCAGATGGTAGGGGAAAAAAACCCAGCCAGCACATGCTGATAAGTCTGCTGGAATGATATTGGTGCTATTCAGATCAGTAGATAAAACATTGGCCCTACACCCTAGAGAGAGAGAATTCCTATCTCTATGCATTGTGATCCTATCTGTCTAGGTGGCATAAATTGCTGTATTCCATGTTTGACAGATACGTTATATGTATTTAAATGTGTTAGACTGTAAATGGCTCTGCAAAAAAATTACTTGTCTGTTATAAGCTGGTTTTCCTTATCAGCATTTTCTGGACCCTCCAACGTCCACCTTAAAAGAATATATGAGGAAAAAAAAACAGGCACACTTGCAGTTTTAATGATGATAAAATTATAATGATTCAGATGGGGGATTTCAATGTTAATACAATGAATATTCTCAAGAAAGAAACAGATCTCAGGTTTTCCATATCACAGCATCAGAGACCAGTCCAGGTGGAGAATGTGATGCGTTCTAATCATATTAGGTTTAMCTATACCACAAAAATGGTTGTGTGGATTATCTTCATTTGAGGAAACCAGTAAATGTTCTGGTTTTTGTTTAAAGCCGAGACTTGAGGAGATGCCTGTACAGTATCACAAAAATAGCAGAGATGGCTGAGCTGAATTCTTGTGAGAAGGTACCTAGTGTCCTTGTCCTTCATCCATGACTTTTCTTTCATCCTCAAATTTTAGAAGAATGCTCCTTTTCTTTTATATCACATAATTCTCCACTACTGCCCAGAAATCARGTGCAATAGGATTGAGTTAGTGTTCTAGCAGAAAACTATTACTTAAGAGATGAATATTTAAACAATAGTTGTTGTTTCTGTGCTACTCTTTTCATTAGTTTGGATTTACATACTTCTACAGTGTATTTCAAAAGGTTTTTTAACGACAAATACTGTGTTCAACAGTAATTTATGTAGCAGCCTTTAGAAATACATCTTTATGACAAAGCTTTATCTAGTGGCTGTGTTCTTGGTTTTAAGAAATTTCAAAAAATCTGACTTCAATGAAAACTTTAAAAAACTGTATTAATTTCAATATTTTGTGGGATATATGTGTGATATTATTTAATATGTATGGTAGAACAACAGTGGTGTTTTACACTGCCTGAAGTAGTGACAGAACTACCTCATAACAACAGGTCAGGCATGCCATCAATGTTGTTTTGATGCTGATTTACTGTAAGGGAAAGCAGATTACATGGAACACAGGCAACTACAGCTAATAAGGAGATACAGGTTTGCCTCAGAATCTACAGGTTTTGTATTTTATACCCTATACTGCAAAGACTACAGCTTGCAACATAGTGAAAATAAATTTAAGAAGCAAATTTTTAATGACGAAGGTTAAATTGGATCACAAAAAAGACCAAAACAGAGGTACTCAATATTATATGATTTAACAAGTTAAGGATGTATATCCTGCATTTTTATAGCAATACAATACCAGAAGCAATATATGAATATAGAGAGAGACGAAAATAGATCCCTTGTCTTTTAGAAATGCTCAAATATTTCTGGAACTAAAATTGTCTAGGGGAAAATGTAATTGTTTAACATTAATAAATTAATACTGTAAAAAAATTAAATAGCACATTTATTATTCTAAAATTATTTATATTTATACATTCTTGTTTTAAAAGTAAGGAAATTTAATAATTCTCTCTTTTTTTTTAAATAAAAACATACATGATACTCAGGATTAAAAAGCACCAAAGAGATAATTTAATTATTCTTCTTCAAAGACAAAGAAGCTTAGAAAGTAATTTTTTTACAATACAGATTGATTAATCTTTAAAACAATACAGCTTATTTTAGTTCTTCTGAAAGCTGATAGGGAATTTAACAAGTGCTGCACAGAAAAGTGATGCTTTGCTTGTTTTAGTTAAAAAAATAACATCTGCCTTTGCCTTTCTAGCAACAGGATCTGTTCACATAACCATTGGAGCCAATTTAAGAAAAAGGCAGTCTGCCACTCATGGCTGTTTAAATCAATTTATAGATGCTATTATCACGGGAACTAATCAATGTACACATTTTCTTAAAATTGGCATCGGTGGCAGGCACCCAAGAACATATTTCAAATATCATTGTTGAGGATACACCTTTGCTGTTTTGAGTATTTTATATGTAAATACAGTAAAATAATTCACATCCAAAAAAGACTGAAAATTATGCATATGCTTTATAGCTATTTGGAGAAACATTGACTGCAAATCTTCATTGAATTGTGCACTGTTTAACAATGGACTCTTTTTAGAATTCAAAAGGTCTGTTGTACAAGTCCATAAATAAAACAGGTGCCTACCATTTGGAATGAATGATGACAGGCAGCCCCACAATGCTGAATAAAGTTATTGTAGTGGGCTGATGCTGGCTGTATGCCAGGCACCCACCAAAGCCATTCTATCACTCCTCTCCGCAGCTGGACAGGGGAGAGAAAATATAATGAAGGGTTCATGAGTTAAGGACAGGGAGAGATCACACCAAATACTGTCATGGGCAAAACAGGCTAGATATTAATTGAATTTATTACCAACAAAATCAGAGCAGGATAATGAGACAGAAAATAAGCTCTTAAAAATGTCTTCCCCCTGCCCCTCCCTCCTTCTCAGCTCCACCTCCTCCCCTAGAGGCGCAGTGAGACAGGGAATGGGGATTATGGTCAGTTCATCACATGTTATTTCTCCTGCTGCTCAGGGAGAGGAGTCGTTCCCCTGCTCCACCATGGGGTCCCTCCCACAGGAGACAGTTCTCCATGAACTTCTCCAACCTGAGTCCATCTCACAAGCAACAGCTCTCTGTGACCTGATGCAACGTGAGTCCATCCCACAGGCAACAGCACCCCTCAAACTGCTGCAATATTGGTCACTCCTCCACGGGGAGCAGTCCTTGGAGTCTTTGGCGTTGCCAGGGATTGGCTCTGCCAGACATGGAGGAAGCTTCTGACAGCGTCTAAGAAAAGCAACCCCTGTAGCTCCCCTGGTACCAAATCTTAGCCATGCAAACCCAATACAGTTATTAACTCCCAAACGCTTAACAGCAGTAGTATTCACAAAAACCAAAAACTTAGATTCTCTAAGTTATTCCATAGTTAAAAGGATCTCAAAGGATTCACAAAAGATATACTCCCTGGAGTTTACTTTGTGTTTCTCTTTTGTGGATTCCTGCTGCTCCTCTTCTGAAGTTGTGGCATTCAATAATGCCGTAAAGTTGGGATTAAAAAATGCCAAATTTTCTTCATTTAATTTAATCCTTTATTTCTCTAGCAATGCTGCTAGAATTTTTAAACTATACTCTGGAATTTAAGCATCCATTTCCTCCTCCATCCGATTTTTCATGTTTTATAGACAGGACATGCAGTGTTTTGTCCCATTATTTTTTCTGCCTGTTTATCAAAGGCTTCTTTTTTGGCACTTTATCAGAAGCTGATTGTCTGTCTTGATTACTGACCTAATACTGTAATCCATCAAGTTTTTACCCTCCTCTGCATATCCTCAAAGTGCTTTTCAGCAGACAGTTAAACAATGACAAGACTGGATTCTTGTGTCTAGAGAAGCTTTAATAATAATAATACTAACAACAAGAACAACTTTATAGGTAATGCAATTTTATCACCTGCTCATGGTCTTCTGAGAAAGCCATTTTTGGACATATAAATAGAATGGAAAAAAGGGTCTTTTTTCCAAATTTAACTTACTTAGGTGTGTCAGAGATAAAAATACCACCAGCAAAAGTTAACTGCTAGGCTATAGTCCATTCCACTTAATTTACACACTCAACTGAAACATCGATAGCAGACTTCTTCAGGTGAGACATCAGACACACAAAGTTAATTTTGTAGCAAGTAGAAAAATCTCAGCTGCAGGTGAAGCAAAATAACTTTACATATATATTTAAATGTCAAGGATGTTGATCAGACTAATTGGCAATTTAAAATCTTTATTTTTAATCTATACGGTAGGAATTCCTCTTAAATTAACAGGAGGAAAAATACTGGAGGTGAAGAAGCCTGGATGCTGGTAGGAAATGAAAGGGGTAACAGCAAAGAGTGATTTAATGTCTACTAATCTGATATACTCTGAGAAGGAAAAAAAAAACAACCTAAAGTAGCATAGTGTCAAGATGAATTAAGTTAGAATAGTCTGAAAGACTTCACTGAGTTTAGAAGTGACTTGCTTTAATCAAGACTAATATATTGCTGATTAATTCCTTAATTGTAGAAGTTTTTGTAAGAGTAAGGGTATTAGTTCTGCATCTAGGAATGCCAAGTTAGCTCTTCTGAATATTTGTTTAGGAAAATATTTTTTTTCCTCCTAAGGTTTCCTTTGTGGAATATTTAAAATTACTGCAGTCCATTACAAAGTACGATTCATTTCAGTAATATTTGCATGGATTCTAATAATTCACGGTTAATATTGACAGATTCAAAAGAGATTTACTGTGCATTTCAAAAAGCTCAAAATTTTATTCTTGGGTTTTAGGTGTAAATTTAAAGTATTTCATGAGAATTTGAGCTCATGAAGAATCTAGAAATGACACTATTTTTTTTCTTTCAGTTCTTTCAGTGTAAAGAAAGAACTGAATAGATCAAATTGTTGCTTGATGTCCAGGAAGCAGAATAGTGGAAAAATTGTCTAAACAGCATTCCATAATGGCAATTCCAGTGTAATGCTAAGAAGAAGAATAGAAATCTGTTATAGAAGTTATCAAGACTAAAAAAGAAGTAAAGGAGATAATAAAAGAGACAAAAAGAGTGAGAGACGGTTTAACGCTGTTTCAAACAACTATGACACTGACATTGGAAGGTGATTCACACTTTGTTCAGGAACCAAAAATTATTTTAATGTATAGTGACACCTAGCCTTGTCATTCCAAATGTTTAAGCACCTTCGTCTGAGAGTGCAGATAATGAACACACAGGCATGTAGCTGGGTTCTCGGTGTATTCCCAAGCTATAGTACACAAAGAAAAAGAATAACGCTTGCACAATTCCTGGTCAGCAGGGTGCCAAAGCCAGTCTCCTGGAAAATCTGACTAAGGAGACCTGCTGTCATCCCTGATAGATGCAATTGCTGAGCAGTGATGGCAACTTTTTGGGTGAAAAGTTGGGAGGTAGTGGCCATGTGACCAGTTAGGCATGGGAATGGGAGACACAGAGGCAGATGACCTAGAAATATTCCTGTTAGATGATCTAAGTTATTGCAGTGTCACTTCACTGTTTTGTTTTTAATGTCATACCTATTGTCTTGCTGGTCATGGTTACCTTATGTAAACCTTGCACCAGATTCTAAATAGTATCTTCTTGTACGTGATTATTTGAAAATAGCTGCTCAAATTCTCTTCTCTCTGGTATTTCCAGACAGAAAGTGTGAACAGTTTAAACAATATTTTCAAATTACTAATAAACACTGTCTTTACTGCTTATTTTAATTTCAGGTTTTTGTTTATTCTACATCATTTCCCCTCAGCCTGTCTCACAAAMTATATGACAGCCAGAGAAATGCTGAACTGAAAACACAAATGTGAAGAGTTAAAAATTTTTATTCCCACACATGACTGATTCATTTTGGAAAATATTTGACTAGGGTCAGGTTTGCAGATTTTGACTCCTTGAAGAAGCTTAACAGGGACACCAAGGGAAAAAGCCAGAGATAAGCTAGAAACCAGTTTAGAAATGCCCCTAGAAATGTCTGTCCTGAGTACAGCTCTCCATCAGAATCTCCCAGCAACAACTGAACACTTTATGAATAAATTACTGTAATGAGCAGGCACAAGTTTGCAGTGTTGGATTAGTTTCTTTAATACTGGAAATGTCTTTATTAGCCCAAGAGTGAATCTAATGTCAAATTTCATGTCAAATGAGTGCTATTAGAGTCACAGTTTTTGTAGCAGACTCAAGAATACTCATATTTTCTTACAGCACRTGCTGTAATATGGATGTTCTCTTCATATGGGTATTCAAAAATGTCTATTAAGCATAAAACTTAGTGATGCATGCACATTTTAAGAGATGGCTTACTGTGCTGTAGGTCTTATTGTGAGAATTTATGGTTACCCTATTCAGTAGAGAGAAGTAATTATTCCTGATATTATCTATCTTTCTGGTAAAAAGACAAATACCCTTCAAACTTTTATGTAACACTTCAGAGGAATATGTTTTTTCACTTGTACTTGTCATGGCCCTGAGAGCACTACTAGTCCTGACTTGCCCTGCTAAGCCCCACAGGGGCTCCCTCCCACCCTGGACAGGGCACAGGGCTCTGTTTCAGCCCAGAATGGAGCCAGCAGTCCCTGCCCCAGCCATTTTGCATGGACATTGGTCTCCAGACCTGTCTAAAGTGTCAGCAAAGGAATTGCTGTGTTGGTTTGTGCTTCCAGCCTTGTCTGTAGTTAGTGAGTGTATGTTTAGAGTGGTGATATGCATTCAGTCTTACTGCTGCTGGGACCTAGGGAGAGAGAATTTCAGCATCCTGGCTGTATGGGCCTGGAGGGTGAGAAAACCTCTTGGCTTGAGCCTTGAGCAGCTCTGGCTCCAGTGAGCCTGGAAGGAGCAATCCCATGTCCCCAGAGACCACCATATTCAGCTTTCTTTAACAGAGCTGATATTTTACCTTTATCCATGTCATGTTGTTGCTGTCCTGGTGTCACATATGAGTTTTAATTTCAGATATTTCATGCTGTTTCCCATTGGTGCAAACGACTGGGAATTCAGTGTTTGGTTGAAAAAAGTGTTTGGTGATGGTAGTGGGTGAGCTGCACGTCCCAGTAGAGATGCCTGTTCCCCCTGTGCCTCCTTCTGGCTTGCTTGCAGCCATTTGCAGAGTTCCCTGCAGCCCTAAGATTTCACACACTCCTCCAAGACATCATGACACCTTTTAATGCTGAAATTTACCTCCTGCAGCATCCTCCTGTAAAAGGTAATATTTGGGAAAAGAAGAAAAATATCTTCATTCCAGAGAACTCATCTTCCAGCCTTTCAAAATGAAGATTTATTTTGCATCTTTGAGTTTTGCAAAATCTTGACCTGGCTTCACATTTGTATTCATGAATTTATTGTTTTCTTTTTTAAGCAGTGTGTTGCCATCAGACAGGAGATATTCCAGGCTGTCTTCAGCTTCACTGGGGCCACTTGAATTTTAAAAAGCTGCATGTAGTTATTTTTCTTACTGCATCAAGTGCATAAGACATATTTTAAAATCTTTCTTTGTTAGAAAAGATTACATGGGATCTTTTTAGAAAACCACCACTGTCTGTGGTTGGTAGCAGCCTTAAAATATGTCCTGCCAGAGCCCAAAGGCTGACAGATCCTTGTTGACAAATCCAGGTTTAGGCCTCAGTCATCCCCAAGGTCAGGGCAGTAAAATGAGGGCTGACAGTGGCAGGAAGGGCATTCCAAACTCTCATCTAAATGAGTCAGTTTTTCTGACTTTTATTGAAGTTTCTTAATACGATATGTACCAAACATAAGCCAACACAGAGAGGAACAAGTTTTTCACACAACAGTGTTTTACTTATCTATCCAAATACATACTTGGAAATTTGGACTCAGTTGCCAATTGTCTTAGTAGCATCTGACTAACCTCCCTGCACTCCACACACACAGTATAACTTCTTCCTGATAGCATTCCAGTTGCTTGACTTTCTGCTCAAACTTGTCTGAGAGTAAACAGAGGTATTCCTCGTATCAATGTTAAAGATTGTGTATTCAGCTTTATTTCCTGGCAGAAAATGCAGATGGTCCTGAAATATACCTCTTCCTGATAAGTTTTTGCAAATGTGTCTCTGGAAGTCAGTGTAGCAGTGACATGCCCACTACCAATTGTCTGCTGGATGTGTGTAGAGGCAAGTGGAAGTATTTTTTTGGAAATCACTAGCAAGCATGAGATAGCTGGAGCACACTGTCAAAACAGTTGTCTGACTCCAAACAGACATTGAAGCCTCCAAAGGGTAAAAATGTGGTTGGATCAACTTCAGCAGGCACTTGTGCCTTACTATGGCAAACAGTACAGGCACTAGCAAGCATGGCCACACTCACATCAGGCATTGAATAAAGTGATTTTTGGCATGAACAGTAACTGGCAGTAGTTGTAACATACATCTGCTCCTTTGAAATTAATTGTTCCTAAACTTCTGTGTAAAAAGAAACATAAATCTTGCAAAACACTAATCACAAAGAAATAAAAGACTTTTCACTGGTTTTCAGATAACTCTTGGCTTCATTCTGTCTGAAAGGAAATCAGTGTTCAGGAATACTTTGTTGCTAAATGTACTGTTACTAAAAGAGCTTTTGTGAGATGCCTTTCCTTTGAAAGACAGGTAGAGAATCTTCTAAATTAAGTTATCAGCTCCCCTATTTTTTTTCTTAATGTTTTTCATTCCAGCCTAATTTTTTGTGATATTCTGGTTTAGACTTTTCCTGGTTTTGAAGATGTTATAAATAATAAAATTTAAGTTACAGTGAAAAATGTAGTTCAAGAGTGTTTATGCAATATAGTTATATTATATTATTTTACCTTTTCCTTTTTTCCTTATTTCAATGCTGATAATAACTTTGCACATCTAGCGTGGTTCATTTGCAGCTAGATGAGGCACTGTCAAATGATCCTGCTGCAATCACACAGAACTTACACAATAAGCATCTGGCCATCTTTATCCTATTTTTTTCACATTGGCCTATTGCTCAGCTTTTCAAATACCCAGAAATGCTTTTATCTGATGACATTGCACGGTGAGTGTCACAAAAGAAAATAGAGAAATACATTAGAACCTATGACTGCAAAGGTTATGTTAGGAATATGTTGGAACAAGTCAACAGCTGTGATGGGAAAAAACAACATATCAGTACTCTTCTTATAATTTAAATTTCCTTTGATTCCATGAATTTCACTCTTTCATAACTTCTATTAAAAATGCATAAACTTTTTGATTAGTTTGTAACAATGTGGAACCAAACAACTGGGTATGACAGAATTTAATTTTGCTGCAGAAGAGCCATTCCCTTGATGCAGTGGCAGGGATCACCCAGTCAAAGCCAGAGTAAAGGTTAGGAAATACATCACAGTCTGTCTGGCAGGAGGCATTTGATAACACCACAAATAACCTTATCCTTGCAATGATTTAAAAACAGGAGGGATGGTAAAAAAATGAAACAGGAAGCTTTTTCAGAGCTCAAGAACTCCTTTCAAGAAACCCTTTTTTCACTTTTCTGCACGAATGCCTTTCAGTTATTAACTTTTTTCCCTGCTTAACGAATGCAGACTTTCTGGAGGAAAAGACAAACAAATAATAAGACTTTCCAAAATGAAACCTCCTTGATGCTTTGAGTTAAAAATAATTAGATTCTAAAACACAGTCTTCACAGTCATGTACAGCGAGTGATATATATAAATTGATTTTGATAGCACTAACAGTGACGTAAAAGAAAAAACCCTAATGATAAAAAATGTTTTCCTTAAAAATGTTGCTAATAGTAACAATACAGGTCTTAAATACTACATTAGCAGCTCCACTGAGAAACCTAATTATTTTTCCCACTTATGTTTTAGAAATATGGTCTTTTGTGAAGACAAAACTCAAGTTATGGGACATAGCAACAGACACAAGGTGGTTCTGCTGGCCAAGGGAATATAAAAAATAACACTGTAGATTTAGGTAGAAATCACTGGTGTTACAAGATCATTTAGACTGAAGAGTCAAAGATTAGATTTCTTGCCAGCCCTGTTGCTCCCTTCTTTGTTGTCAACCGCAGATTTTTAATCACACTACCCAAGCGACTGCCTCTGAGTCAGATGACATTTTAATTGCTTAAAACCTGCCATTTTGAAAACATATTATACAAAATATATTTTCTTTGTGGCATAGATTTGTTAACCTTGCTTTAAGGATCAGAAACCTTAAGGGAAGATCTTAAATAGAAGGCTTTGACATAATTTTTCGGCCATTTTAATTGATTTCTTGATATGAAATTTATCCTCAACATTGCAGTAACATAGATATGTGCCTTTAATTAAATGAAAGCTTTCAATTTCTTTAGATGGCTATGAAAGACAAATACAGTTTCATGTGACTTATTTCCCAAAGTAGCAATACTGCTTGTTTCTCTCTGAGTTGCAAAAATAATATTACAGAGAACATCATGAATAATGCAAGAAGTCTGATTTAACACCAGGATTATTTCTGGCATTCAGTATCTGTGAATAGCATATTAATAGCATATATCAGTTTTTATGATTGAATGATAGAAATAACGAACTGGCACCGAGCCTTTGTGATTACTCGCCAAAAATGGGATCTGCTCACTAAATCGAATAAATTTTATGTCTAAGTCTACGCAATTCAGTGAGTTGGACTGCAGGCTAGAACACTGGCTTTTGCTTTATTTTCAACTGTTACGTGAATTTACATGACACTGGTTATTGTGATGGTCATAAGGAAGTAAAATGTTGGTAATTTAACAACCATGCACCGTGTAAATGTAAAATTAATGTATGCCATAAAAATGACATGTGACATTCAGAAGAACGTGATGAATCCTGTAGCAGAAACAAAGCAATATTCTGTCTTTACCATCTCAACAACATCATTTTCAGGTACTGGTTTAGCAGGGAGAACTCAAGACTTGTAGAGCTGTTTCAAGTTTCTCAGCAGTATAAATAACAAAAGAGATTGCCAGAAGAGGAGCCCTGGAAAACAAAATTTGCTTTTGCTATTTTTCCTTCAGTCCACACACATAAATGTCTTTCCTTGGCAGCAGGCAGCCTGGCTTTTCCTCTTGTACAGCAGGAGGACAAACCACCTCTGTTCTGCTGATCACTGCAGCCTGGTGTCTAGAGTACCAGAATAACTCCATCATTTATCCAGATCTGAAAGTAGTTTAAGGATAAAGCCAACATTCCTTAAATCCGTGAACTCCACCCCTCTCTCAGCCATTTGCACCCAGCAAACCTGAAATATGAGCCTGATTTGTAAAGACAGATACATACGGAAATGAAAACCTGTTGGATCAAGGTGTTTTACAGCACTGCAGTATTTTCTTATAGAAAACAGGTGAATTACCAGTGAATTTTTGGAACTGAAGTTGAAAGCATAGCAGATGCAGTTATGACAAATGTCATTTTGTCTGACACAACCTCTGCTTTGAATACTCTTTTCAAGCACTCTTCAGTCCTGAAATAGGATCATAAATGTAGAGATAAATCTCTTTAAAATGTAAAGGTTCCTACTAAACTCTGCAGCAAATACAAACATGAACACTGCAGTACAGATCAATAGATGCAAATAACTAGTCTTAATTAGTAAGCTGTTGTGGTGTTTGATTTTGTATCCTAGAAAGGAACTAAAATCTCAACAGGAATTCTTGTTTAGGACCCCTGTTATTATTAGCAGGTTTTAATGTCAGAGATTATATGTGCATCTGTATTTGGGTGACTTTTTTTTTTTCTGCAATCATTTTTGCTGATTAAAGAAAGAAACAAAGACATAGTACTGCCTAGTCTTCTACCTTTACTCCCAAAATATTTAAATGGTGGGAGTAATGAAATACACTGCAGCAACCTAGTCTGAAGGGCTTAGCATTCTTTCTCAACCCTGTGAAATATTTTGTTAGGCCATTTCTTTCTAAACCTGATTCCTGTTCCATCAGGCATAGATAAATAGCTGCTTTCAGCCACAACAAGCTAGTTTCACTAAGCACAACTATGGATTAAAACACTCCATGTGTTCTCCCAGTTATGCAAGGAAATCATGATTCTAAACAGAAAATGCCCCTGCTTTGTTTATTTGGTTCTTTTATTTCGCTTTTTGCATTTATGATGTTGTATTATAGTTACTTTAAACCTTAGGATTTTTTCTTCTACAAGGTGTTAGAAAATAGGAAGGCATTGTGTGCTTTAGTGCATTTTTACTTATGGGGAAAAGCCAACAAAGAACAACAAAGAATAAAACCTCCAGTGTATCTGAACTTGAAGAATATAATGTTGTGGGCAGTTTCTTATGACTGAAAGCACAAAGTAGTAGAAACCTTTGTTCTTTGATTTGCAGCAGAAATACTTTTTTCTGTCTATTCTTTTGGGAAATAGGATAGAAATTGTAATTCTTCCCTGGCTAGTCTAGTTTCCAGTGGCCATTTTATTGCAAGCTATATTTAATTTGTCTTTGAGAGACTACATTCCCATTTTTCAAAATGTGAACAGGAATCTCCTATACAGTGAAAAGCTGTAAGTGCAATACCTTAAAACTTATGCCTGTAAAGTCCAGTCTAAAGGTCACTGTATTGCCAGCACATACACATTTAAAATCTTTAGAACTCAGCTCTCATTTTTCTTTTTTTCTCAAAGATTGCAAAGGCCACTTCTCTGAGATCCTTTCCTTCTTCACAAGTCAGAACTCTGTTCACTTTCTTCAATTGCTAATTGATTCTGACATTTCCTTTCGAGTTGTAATTGCTTTTTGTAGCTTTACACAGGTCCACCTTGCTTTTCTTTTCAGGGGGTTATCATGGTTTAACCCCAGCCAGCAACTAAATACCACACAGCTACTTGCTTACCACCCTGCCACAGCATTGGAAGGAGAATCAAAAAAGGGTAAAACCCATGGGTTGAGATAAGAACACTTTGATAATTGAAATAAAATAAATTTATAAAACAATAATAACCATAGCAATAACAAACAATAACAATATCAATATCAATAATAAACAATAACAAATAATAACAATATCAATATCAATAATAAACAATAACAAACAATAACAATAATTAAGTATAATAGTAATGAAAAGACAGACAACAAAAAGGGAGAGGAATAAAAGCCAAGCCAGACATGTTATGCCCAAATCAATTGCTCACCATGCTGACTGATGCCCAGTCTGTCCCTGAGCAGCAAACAGCCCCTTCTGAACAACTCCCTCCAGTTAATATACTGAGCATGGCATTCTATGATATGGAATATCCTTTTGGCCAGTTTGGGTCAGCTGTCCTGGCTTGGGCCCTTTCTGGCTTCTTGTGCAGCTCTGCACTAGCAGAGGATAAGACACTAAGACACCAAAAAGTCCTTGACTTAAGGTAAGCATCACTCACTCAGCAACAACTAAAACATCAGTGTGTTATCAACATTATTCTCATCCTAAATCTAGGACTGTACCAGCTACTAGGAAGAAAATTAACTCTATCCCATGAAACYAGGACAGGAAAAACAGAGATAAATCCACCCAATCTGTCCTCACAGTTGAAAGTATGAATACAAAAGTGATGAGAATAGCAAGCCATTGCAACAAGATATATTCAGGTTCCAATGAAAATATTTCATAAAAGGAGACATAGGCTTCAGAGTGCTACTTGTCTTTTCATAGATCCCAATTTTAAACTTTGTACATTTCTGCACAGTCAAAAATTGGAACACTGATTTTTTAACACTTAGTAGAGCTCTGCAAAAACTGTAGGAGTATAATTATGTGTTACACAAGTAAAATATGAGTCAACAGTCTTAATTTTTATTTATGAACATTCTATGTCCCTACATAATTACTGAGAATATTTAAGTTCCTCTCAGGTAAATTGTAAAAGGACAGTTTTCACAACATGTTCAGCTCTTAATATTTTAGCAAGTAAGTTTTTAGCTTGTGACGCTATTTCCCAAACCATCCAAAAAGATGTAAAACACTGTGGTATGTTTGGTTGTTGCCAGCAGCTGCTCTGTGTGGGAAATGTAGAATCTTATTTAATACCTCCTCAGAGATGGTAAACAGATGGTTTAATGCACTCTTGAAATGTTTGTGCTTGAGATTCAATTATTTTTGCTCAGTTAACAGCCTATTTCGACTTTCAGGATAAAATGATGCAACATTCCTGATCTTAACGCCATAGACTAGCACAGGCTAATGTTTAAATGTTGTTATACAGTTTGATTAAAATTCTACTTTTGTTTAAGATTTCAGGATCTCTGAGATCACTGAGTCCAACCTTTGAACACCACCATGTCAACTAGAACACAGGACTAAATGCCAGAATCAGTCTTCATAAACACTTTCAGGGATGGTGACTCCACCACTTCCCTGAGCAGTCCATTCCAATTTTTAATCCCCCTTTCTGTGAAGAATTTCTTCCTAATATCTACCCTGAACCTTCCCTTGCATAGCTTGAGACTATGTCCTCTTGTCCTGTTGCTGGTTGACTGGGAGAAGAGGCCAAGCCCCACCTGGCTACAACCACCTTTCAGGTAGTTGTAAAGTGAGAAGGTCACCCCTGAGCCTCCTTTTCTCCAGGCTGAACAACTCCCTCAGTTGCTCTTCAAAGGATTTCTTCATCTTCTTTCCTTTCCCTCCCCCTGAGTGTCCTTCCTAGTAAGGAACAGTGTCTGATAAATAGCCAGGGCGCAGCATGTTGCTGAACTTCACACCTCTCAGGAACTGCCACAGCATTTTTTCTTCACATATTTTATCACTTTAACACGGTCCTGTAGATGTTCCGGGGTGAACTTCCAAACCATTGTGGGAAGGAAGTCCGACAAAAATTGGCCCATGTTCCCACAAACCATGCCACTCATGACTATTCACCCTTAGAGGAGACCTCCGAACAGTCTCCCTAGAAATCTCTTTCTTGATTCTAAACATGATGTAGACTGCACTGAGGAGACCTGGCAGACTTAGAGACGAGAACATGCTTTCCTTAACATCCAAAGGGAATTTAAAAGTCTCAAACGCTGTTGTAACAGGCCTGAAGGAGGAAAAGAAGGTGAAAGGTTAAGGAAAATCATCCTCTCCCATTTCCTGCACAGGCTGGGTACAATTATTACTGAATTCCCAGAGGTAGCACTCAAGGCCAAGGCAGGAGAGCAACACTGAACATGCATTCCAGATGACCCTCATTGCCCTCTATGTTATCATGCCATAAAATTATATCCCCCTGTACATCAACAAAGCAATCCTGATCCCTCTCCATGAAAAGTGAGCCCTGAAAAAGAGCACTGTGATGGGCACATAGTGCATATACCGAAACATATAGGGGGTTAGGTACCACACCCGCATGAACAAACCAAGAAACACTGTAACTTGAAGCTCTGTATCTAATAACAAATGCTTAGATCAAATTCGTTTCCAAACCGCTCTGGGCAGATCCGTTGTTATCTCAACCCTTGGTGCCACAACACAGCGCCAATTACAGCTGTCATGGTTTAGGACTGGTACTCCCCAGTTCAGTGCCCTCACTGACACTCTCCCAAACCACACACTGATCACATGTTCCCCCTGCCTTCCCTTTGTCTTCCTGCTCCAGGGATGGAGTTGAGAACTGGAGACACAAAAGGTGAAAATCACAGATCGAGACAAGAACAATTTACTGGAAGCAGCAATGAGATAAGAAAATGAACAGTAACAGCAACAACATTAATAACAAGAGTGTATAAAGTGAGACTGATTTTACAAACAAAATGCTCAGTGAACCTGACACAATGYGGCGTGACCCCAGCCAGCAGCACCCCACTCCACTGCTCAGTCTGCCATGCTTGCTCCATTGGAAAGTGATATCCTTCTTGGAATCCAGAGAAAGTCCTCTCCTCCACCCCAGCAATGACAAAACCTGGTTTCAAATAACCTCTTAGACATGCCCATAGCCACACCCCTTCATCTACTGCAAAAATTAACTTTGTCCTGGCTAAAACCAGGACAAACATCTTATCTAAGCCTGTCCTCTTTCATTTTAAAGCCATTTATGCTTGTGCTATCACTACATGCTCTCGTAAAAAGCTCCTATTTACCTTTCTTGTTGCCCCTCTTTAGGTACTAGGCTACTATAAGGTCTCCCTGGAGCCTTCTCTTCTCCAGACAGAAGAAAACCCACTCTGCCTGCAGAGGAAAGGTGCTCCTTTCATCACCGTGGCCCTTCTCTGGACTCACTCATAGTCTTCTTATGTTGGGGCACCCAAAGCTGAATGCAGTGCTCCAGGTGTGTCTTGCCAAAGTGGAGGGGCAGAATTAACTCCCTCTACCCACTGGTCACATTCCTTTTTATGCACCATAGAATTTGGTTGGCTTTCTGGTCTGCAAGTGCATGTTGGGGGTCATGTCAAACTTCTCATCTGCCAAACAGCATGTTGCCTATTCTGTTTGTTTCAATTTACTTTGGGAGGGAGGGTGAAGTCATTTGATTGTTCCAAAACAATGATAAACATGACAATAGTTTACATAAGTGCTTAACACTCAGAAAAAAAACCCTAATAAAATATGAATTAAAATAAAGYAAGCATGAAATTTCAGATTTATTTGGAGAGAACGCACGGCACTCAACCTTCTTTAAGCTACTTATTATAAATCATTTAATAGAAGTCATATAAGTCTGTACATGAGTTGTATGTATAACTAACTCAGTGTGAGTATTTTCAGATTTCAGAAGTAGCTAGAAAACAGGACACATTCAAAGGACAATAAAGCAATGTTAATATAAATGTTCTTTACTATATTTTTTCACTCAGTGGTCTACTTCTTTTTTAGAAACATAGTTATTTGCCTCAATGATGGAAGCAGGGAGTGTTGCTTTATCCCAAGTTAGACAAAAAATATGTCCTTTTTCAAACCATGCTCAGAATATCAGCACTGACTCACCAAAATCCTGTACCCAAGGCTCTGCTGGGTTATGACTTGAATAGCTAAAGACAACATGTTATCCTTTTTCTAGCAAAATAAAAAAAACATCACTTACAGTAATGGGACTACTTCTTCACTGAAAATCTAAAGACATGGAAGATATTTTAAGAATACAGAGAGTTAAACATTGCACAAAATGTTGTCGCTTCTTTGTTATCAAATGAGAGAGCTAGGGAGATTGCAAAGGCATTTGGTTTGGTATGAAATGAAAAATTTCATGGAACTTTTTATATCTTTGCTAGAAAACATTTTTCCTCCTTCTGCAGTCTCTTTTTTGCAGGCTTAATGAAAATAAATTCAAATAAATAAAATTAAGAGAAGACAAAAACCCCAAAACCTCCCCACACATTCTTTTCACAGAAAACTCAGTGAATTTCCATCAATTGGATCTGACAGTGGTTCATTATTTCATCTCTATGTGGGTAGGTTTTGGTTATTTTTTTTCCCAAATGAATTTAGCTTTGCCCTGRGTGACTCAAAATTTTTTTATGGGGAGTATCTAGAAGAAATGATAGTAAGACTCAAAATAAGAACAAGAATTAGAGGAATGAAAGAAGAAATAAAARTCTTATTTTCTATTGGAAAATTTTAGCTATAGTCTATTGGAAGAACATAGTTATTAACAAGAATTATTCTCCATGTGAGTAAACAAAGAAGAGTATTTGTTATTGTTTGCAATAGTGTGTTCATTAGCTGACATAAACTAGAGACTTTATAAGCCTCTTCAAATCAAACATTTTTTACCAGGTATTTTAATTGCTGATGCCTAGGCAACCATGAAATAAATTACAAGTTGCCCTTGCATGATTTAAACCTGGTATGAGACTTGCCACAAACAAAAGAAATATTTCTCTGCTGGATTTCTTTCTGCATCATTTACTCCCTGCAGTTTAGAGCAGATTAATGTGTTCAGAGACTGATTGCCGTAATTACTCTGCCCTGCTGCTCTTCTATATTATGCAAACAAATGCACATGATGAAAGAGAGAAAATGGACAAGAATAGTCTTAGGCTCTCCTGATATACAACTTAAAACAACAGATCATGAATAAAAGCTAAAACTTTGAGCCAAACTGGAGTGCAGTTCACAAAGATGATACATATCATTAGATCTTTTTTCATCTTTGTTTCAATGACTTTTTATGTAAAAATTTTCCATTAAAATCATTTTTTAATTCATTCTCCTAATTCAGCAACTTTGGAACTGTGACAGATTTTTAGTGTTGGTAAATGTTAAAGTTCTTTTGAAAAACTGCTTCCAAATATTTGTTTGCCAGTAGCAATCATCAATGGAAATAATTCACTTATATTTCAGTTACAGAAAACGACCATCATAAATAGTTTAGTTTTGCTTTTTTATTCCAAAAAAGAGTAAAATAAGATTTTTTTTTAAAATATGAAAGAAGACTAAAATGAATCAGGAAGTTTTAGATGGTAATCCAATAATTCCTACCAGTAGCATGCTGACAATTTGTATACAGTATGTGTGTCTAAAATTTACACATTCATGCACACTAATGAAATCACTCATACCTTTTTCTGACTACACTTTACTCCTCTAGCACACTGTAAGATATCTGGTCAAAYAGTCCCATTTCAGGAAAAAGGCTCAACCTGGCGACCTCCAGGGGTCTTTCTCTACCAATGTTTTTGTGGCCTTATTAACCCAGCCTTCCTGGATATTGAGAGAAACTTGCACTGTCTTCTGTAAACCCACAATTCAAAACCGTCATGTACGTGTTCTGGCATTGGCCAAATGGGTTAAAATCTATTGCTGGTTACGGTTTACAAAAATGTGATAGTTATGGCAGAGAAGTTGACAGGATGTATTCTTAGTACTGTGTTGGTTTTTTTCTCCTCCTCTCCTATATTTTTTTTAAACTTTTGTGAATACTAATAAAGATATGCATAGAATGGGGATCATTGTACTTCCCTTTTCTTGTTGCTTCTACTTCTTTCCCTGGGTAATTATCAAGAAGCGAGGTTTAGTGATTTTTTGTAATCGATATTAATCATCCTGTAATTGTAAATTCATCTGTTTCTATTCTAGAGGAGACCTCTGTTTTAGGAGAACCTAAAAAGATCTCACAGCATTGACACTATATTAGAGATTAATTCCAAATTTACAAATGCTAGAAAAATCTCCTTCCTTCATTTCCTTTGCAAATACTTTTCATGATTTTTGCGCTCTATCACTGAAATGTCTACTAAATGCTGTTTTGTATTGAGCTTTTAAGTATTTTTTATTTCCATTACAGTAATGATCTTTTAAAAATTAATATACAATATTGTATATGTMCATATATAGTATATATTATGCATATAATAATACATATAAGAATTATATAACCATGTAGATATATAGACATATAGATATTTAGATATAAATACAGAGCAAACTAGGAGATTAAATGTCATTCATTCATTCAAGAAAGAAAATTTTGAAAAAATAAAACTTATCCTTGAAGCAGGATACTGAGGAATGGCAAACTTGCTTTTCTGCCACAAGGAGTTGTGTGCTAAAGTCATTGGGAGTCAGCACCAYCTCAGATAAGAATGCATATCGTCCCTTATAGGATTAGAAGAACACTATGTCTGTTTTATCTAGCTGCTTCSTTTGAAGGAAGCATATCTTACTTAAATTTGTCTCGTCTTTCTTATGCTTTAAACTCCAAGATCAGATTACCTTCTCATGTGTCTATTTATGGAAAATGTGGCAAATTCAGCTTGAGCTTTCTACTGTATTTTTTTTAGTTATCTGATGATGCTTGTTTCATCATTGTACTAAGAAAATAATAATAAATTAAAAAAAAGGATAGAAACACTACAAACAAACAAAAAAAATAAACCACAACCACAAAAATAAACCCAAAACCCGGAAACCAAACATAAACAAATAAACAAAATAAAAATCAAACCAAAGACAAATAGAGAGTTTCTATGAGGCTGTCAGTCTGATGCATGTGGCTCACTGTAAATGCAAAATGAATATTTGGGGGACAGGTCTCAGGAAAACCATCTGTTCTCAGAAATCCATAGATACTGCAAGGCTAGAATGATTCTAGAAGACATTTTCAAAGGTGAAAGCCATATAATCCAGTGGCCAATAAAGGCATTGAATAAATGAACTGGACTTATTTTGCCTGTTCTCTTTTCTCTGCTTCACAGCCCAAATTCTATTTGCACATAAAAATAACCCTTTTTATCTTTTTCAGTATCTGTCACTAGGAAGTTTGCTATTCAAAGTTCACCTATCATGAAACTTGCATCTCAACCACAATAACATTATGTTCAATCAGACTGCAAACAGGTTCATGTGAGTTCAGTTAATTTGCAAACAAATGCTAGAATTAAATTTTTCAGGTTTTATGTGCTTTTGGATATTGTTACTATGGTTACTAAAACCATAGCATGATTTTTATGGTTATGAAAATCCAAATTTTATTGCATTAAGCTTCCACTTAAGGCAAGCTCTTCACAGTGAATCTGGCTGGAGCAGTACCTTATTTATACCACTGAGGTCTTCCCCCCTTTCCCTGACCCCTGTCTCAGGCTGTCCTGCCATTCTTGCAGTCCTGCTCATGACTCACCTATGTTAATCATTTGTTTCTCGTGGCTTGGGAAACATTTATGTGTGTTCTGTCTTGTACCAGAACTTTTCACCCTTGATTGTATTATCACTTAGTAAAGGTGAATCAGTCCAGCAGGGATCAGATGTTCAGAAGTCATTTCTTCCTTGCCTTTATCTATTAATTACAGCCTGCCATCTCAGATTTTGTAAGTGACAGTGTGAAAGATCCCAGTCTGTTCTAGTGCATCCTTAAATAAATTTTACTTCAGCGGCAGTTGAAAAGCTCACATAGGAAGCTGGAGCATCAGGAAATAATTTCTCTTGAATTCTATTTATGAGGGCTTAAACCATTACAGTTCAAATTCATACTTTGACAAACTTAGACTGATATTCACATCCTCACTTATGACTTCTCAGAAGATGACTAACAAGGAAAACAGTCTCAAACTATCTTTCACATTTAATGAACTAGATGTGCACACCTGCTCCATTACACTATAATGAAGACCTATTCTTTGATTAAGACCAGAAACAAGGGAAATTTAGCTTATTTAAATGAATGGTGAAAGCAGAATTTCAGAAAAAGGCTTTCCTCTTTCACTTTAGCAAGCCTTTTTATGCCTATTACTGTGAATAATGATGTTCTTTTACTTTCTTTCAGTAAGTAAAGGATAAAATATTTTACAATTCTATGCCAAACTAGAATATTGATGGAAGGAATTGTAGACCTGAACATCACAACGCCTACACTTCCTTCTTGGATACCTTCCTACCTCTTTTTTCTTAAGAAGACAGTAAGTACAATTACTGTTTGCCTTTTACCAAAGTTGAATAAAACGGTAGAAATCAAGTCCAGAYACAAATCACTGGATATTGATAACCACCTGTTATGGTTTGACTGCAGCCAAAAACTAAGCCTCACAGAGCTGCTCACTCCTCCTCCCCCACTGGGACTGGGGAGACAATAAGAAGGGTAAAAGTGAGAAAATTTGTGGGTTAAAATAAAAATCACGCATAATGGTGACTTAGGAAGACAGACACCATCACTCCGAACGTTTCCTCCCTCCTCCTTCTTCCCCCAGCTTTATGTGCTAAGCTTGAGGCCATATGGTGTGGGATATCCCTGTGAACAGTTGGGGCCACCTCTCTCAGTTGTGTCCCCCCCAAACTCACTGTGCATCCCCAGCCTGGGCTGCGGGGCTGGGGTGAGAAGCAGAAATGGACTTGGCTCCGTGTAAACCCTGGTTAGTAATAGCTAAATCATCCCTGTGTTATCAACACTGTTTCCAACACTATCTAAAACACAGACCCATAGAGCTACTTTGAAGAAAATTTGTTGTATCCCAGCCAAAACCAGCTCACCACTRCCTACCCTTGCAGATTTACCTTAGATTTATCACAGCATAGTAGATCATATATTTGTATCTTAAATAGAGGGGAACCACTCTGCYGTTTTTCGGGACCACTGCTTTCTTTGGAACCCTGAAAACTATGTGCAGGTATTGCATCAAAGACCCTACATTAAGTTAAAAAGTATACAGAACAGAAAAAGATAGAAATGTCTGTAAATAAACCTGGAATTATCTAAAGAAAAACAAAGAAACAAAAAATCCTGCAAGAAAACTTCAAGTGAAGTTAGTAACCAATGGCACACTTTTCAAAGGGAACGTCTAGCTTTGTCTTTTACTTTTTCTTTTTTCCCAAAGGCATGGATGGATGATTCCTTATCAAAACAAATCTTTGCTCTAAGTAACAGACCTAATAGTGTGGTCTTTAAAAGCAATTTGGAAACTGCTCTACTGACGACTTTAATTTTCATTCAMATGTTGTGCTAGGAGTCAATGACTGATTACTTTGTTAAGAATACATCAGTGTAATCAGGTAAAAATAGGAAAACCTGAAAAATAGAAAAAATTGTATTAGCCAGTTGCTCAGCTGCTATACTTGCTAAATAATGAATCAGGCTTATCCAGAATGCAAATATCTCCTGATTTTCCATTACTTAAATAACAAACCATGAAATCTAGCTCAGTGGTTGTTTGATTTTCTTTTTCTATAAATATACCTCTCTTTTGAAATATTTGAATTTTACATAGTCTCATAAAAAAAAGGCTATTTAAAGCTAATAATTATTTAATTCAATTTTGAGTTTGTTATTCAATCCAAAAGGACTGCATGAAAGACTCAACCTCAGATTTTACAAACAACTGTTGTAGTTTTAATCAATTTCATATTTGCAATCTCCATCTCCTTTTGTGCTTGCCTCCAACAACAAGTATTTTCCCTGAGCTGATCATAAGATTTATCACCATATCTTTAGTTAGTATCCCTGTTAACATTTCTATTTTATTATGCATGAAACAGAACAACAAAATTTTGCCTAGTGACATAATATTAAGTATTTGGTCAAGAATGATTCCAGGGCAGTGAAACCAAGCATCATGATAAATGATGAAGAAATAACAAAATCTCAGCCATGTTTTTTTTTGGAGAAGTTGCAATTAGTTGATTATTTCATCGCCTTTTTTTTTGCCCTTTACACCTGTGACCAGATCCAGCATGAATACCTCCTGCATCTTGGTGGAAAAGGATGATATTGCGTAGTCTTGTTTTTTCTAATTTTCTGGATTTGGTCTTGGAAATACTTTGTTGCAACTCCCAGAGTCTACAAATGTTGCCTTGTGAGAATCAAACTGACTTTTTTATATGAAAAACATTTGCTGCTAATCTCAGAAATGTCAGTGATGAGTGCCTGTAGACCTGGAAAGCTGCAAAGAAACAACCAACACATCATCATGAGAGGATAACGGTTCTCTCCTTGAAACGCCTTATGTAGAACAATCAATACCTTGTTAAACGAATATATTTTTCTCAATTTTCTTCTCTCATTTATGTGTATACACAGAGGGAGAATTAATTCACATAAACTCTGTCTAATGTAAATTATTTTCTCTGTTTTCTATTCTTTGGTCTTTTATCCAAACTAAAATCAGGTTTCCAGACTGTGGAATAGAATGCAGCTTTGCTTAATGATACAATAGCTAATCCATATACTTTTTTTTTTTAATTGCTTCCACATAATTTTTTAACCCGAGGCAGGTTAAAAGTAATGTGCTTTTAAAAGCATTCACTATTTAATTATAGGACACTTTTAAAAAAACTTTTTATTGCTGTTAAATGTGTTTTCTTGATGTTAAGATATTTTGATGCTATTTTGATCTTTCACTAAATTATTTTTATTTATTCAGACAGCTTTGCTTTCATTATAACAAATTTATGAATTAATAGACATGACTCAACAGTGCTTCAGCATCCTGTAAATGTTAAAGAGGTTTAATATGCTCCTGACAAAGACACATCACCTTGAAGTAAATCAGACTTTATCAACTCAACTTTTTTTTACTCATTGGCTTCTTAGAAAGGGAATAGGCGAGGAGGAATTTTTTTCTACGACTTTGAAGTAAATGCCCTCTAGGCAAAGTAGGATGAAAATCAAAATGCTTAATTATAAAACTTCTAAAAATAATGGGTTTTATACATATATACATTAATAGTCTTTGCATGGGAACCGGAGAAACACTCTGTTTTGTCTTATGATCATTTACGATTCTGCATATGTACTTCAATTAAAATTCGTAACTACCCAACACTTAGTAGAAGCTCCTTCAAACTTAAAACTTTAGCTTCCTGGTGATAATTTCTGTGTTTATTCTCATATTAGTCTACAATTATTTTGCGTTAGTTTAATATTCTTTTTTTGTTAGAAATTTATTAATGTACTGTCTTCTTTTAGTTTAAATACTTATTTTTGTGGTATCTTTTAGATGCTTAAATATTTACTCAGGTATTTAGAAAACTGTGTTTCCTTTTGTCTGATCGTACTCTACATGAAAGATTGTCATCCTCTAACCTACGTTCAGTTTTCTGTGACCCACCACTTAATTTGCTGTATCAGTGCTACCTGGACATTATTCCTTTCACAAACAACAAAAGTACCTTTACACTAGATCATAATTATTCTAATTTTCTAAAATGCTGTGAGCATCAAGCAGCTTAATGCTATGAATTTTATTTGCTCAGAGACCAAATAGTCATCTGTTTTCATCTTCCTGTTTATAAATGCCGTATTCCTATTCCTTTATGAAATACTTGGGGTTTTATTTTTCTAACTGGTCAGTTTTGCAGCATATCAAACAACACTAAAAAGGCTAGTCCATATGGAATTTTGTGATGCAAGAAAACAGGGTGAT
Source organism: Parotia lawesii (assembly GCA_003713295.1). Taxonomy (NCBI): domain Eukaryota; kingdom Metazoa; phylum Chordata; class Aves; order Passeriformes; family Paradisaeidae; genus Parotia; species Parotia lawesii. The sequence continues at coordinate 1,475,090 of RAHM01000082.1, read as the reverse complement.
TTAATTTTTTTTTTCATCAAATGCCATAAAATACAGCTTCCCCAGGGTATAAGGAATGAGATGACTAAAATATTTTTTACAATTTAAGAGGTGGCAATATAGCAAAGGGTAACAGTAGCRTTTCAGAAAAGCTACAAAACATTCTATGGCTGAAAAACAGTGACTTAAATATTATCTAAATTTCACATGCTGCTTGAACAATTTATATGCTGCTACTGTACTCCACAATTGAGAACTTACAGGATTTTATACCAAATTTGATTTTTTTAATCTACTTGCTCTTACCCAACTGCCAGAAYACCTTCTTTTTATATGCTCTGAATCTATATATATCCAATAAAAGAACCTTTTATATATAAATCCTCCTTCAAACAGAAAACTTTTGTAACACTGCACTTTCCTGAGTACGAAATGATCACTTTACGGGTTTAAAATCCATCAAAAGTTATAGACTGTTTAGAAGGAAGTTAGTGCTTGTGACAGCGAATACATGCAGACTGGAAAAGCAGGGACAGGATGTCCCACTGTAGTACTCCATGGCAATTGACTTGTTGTAGTCTCTTTTCCCATAAAATTTGAAGAATGACTGCTATAGATTACCAATTTCAAAACCTTTTCCTTCATAAATGACTAATGATAACGTATTTAATGCTTCTGAGCAAGAAACTCAGTATGAATTATAACCAGAAATTTCTGTATTCATGATTAAGCCAACATGCTTAGTCATTATTCTTTTCTTTTCCAAGAAAGATCTGGGTTTTTCTCACTAAATTTCATTCTTTCAAAAAAAAAAATATTTCTTCTAATAAGTGAAATTAGATTAACTTCAGAAAAATCTTTAACACTCCTTTCCAAAATCTTTTCCTTTCATACAATCTTTTTGACAAAAAATACCTGTGAAAGTCATTCAACAGGATTTATTTGCTTTCCAAAATGTGAGATAAAAAGGGTAAAAGGGTCTGCTGGAATGACGATAGACATAAATAATAACAAAAAGAAAAGGATTAGGGATTTTTTTTTTTTATTATTAACAGCATTTTTAAAAGTGTTAGGTTTTGGAATACTCTTGTATTTTTAATAAATAGATTTTGTTAATCTTTGAACTTTATGTGAAAATTCTCCTGACTTTTCTTCAGTTTAATAGTGTCTTCTGTCATTGAAATTATTGTTTTAGGCTTGCACTCTATATTCTCTACTCTTATTTTTAATCTTTTGTCCTCATTTTTTATTCTTTCTCTGTATGAGAGTCAGGTCATTCAAACTTTTAAATTGTTTTTATCCAGAAGTTCCAGTTAAAGAATTATCTCCAAGGTAAAATACAAACTTGATATTAATATGAACTTCTCTTGTTTATTTTTTACTGTGCTGCTTATTCCTTTTAAAAAATACTGTTGTCTTTCTAACTACACATACTATATACAGAATTGCATTACATATCAAAATAGCTGAGAGAGAAGAGAGAAACATATAACTGAATTTTGTGTGCTTGCTTGCTACAGTTGGGCCAAGATCCTTATAATATTATCGAAGATGGTTCAGCTGGAAAACTAGAATGAGGTTCAGTATAGACTGAAATGATATCAAAAATACAAGTATCATCTTACCAGTCTTAAGGCAGTGAAACTACTTGTGAGATATCTGCCCTTAGCTTTAATGCATATAGAGTTTGTGTGTTTTTATTGTTTGATCTGACCCAGTAGAAGTTTGATAACACTGTAAAACCTTGCTTTTAAGAAAAACTTTCCAAAGATACAGGAAAAGTCAAAAGATGGTAGGTAATTACACACTTTGCAACCCATGTTTCCTCATTTCTTTCTATGGGTAGGGATCCTGATCCTTATTAATATCTCCATTAGAACAACTGAATATTGCTGTAGAATTTTTTTTTTTTTTTTTTTTTTTAAATCTAACACTAACAGGAAGCATATAGTGACTTAATTGCTCCGGACTTTTCATAGCCACTTTTCCAAAGAGATAATATACTTGAGTGTACTGTATCTAAATAAAACCTTATATAGTTTGTGATCTGCCCTTATGGCGAAGCCGTGTAAATGAGATTAAGTTAAGTCTGAATACAAGCCTCCACTGATGGCTGGAGGACAGCAYTTTAGGAGTGCATTAATGCACTTGTTTTCCTTTTGGAAACAGGAGGGGAACTTCTTTGGCCACAGCTGAAAACTATGCCTTATTCTTGGTGCAGCTATACATATATCATAAGGTGATCTGCAGGTATCTTCCTGGGCCTGATGTAGCACCATGAGAAGTCAGTTAAAGAAATTCCAGTGGCTATGAATGACACAAGCCTGCAGTGTGTTACTTGGGAGTGAGCTTCCCATTTAGACAAGTATGCAAAGTATCTGTTTTTCCACCAGTTCTGATTCTCTCAAGAGCCAAATACACATCATGCCTTTTCCAATGTTTTTGTCAGACTGTCAGATTACATTACCAAATGAAAAATTGACTCCTCTGGTGTAAAACCAGTAAGTGACAGCATAATTCCAGCTTTGTGCTGTAAGGTGAGAACTCTACAGAGCAGGTCAGAAACATGATTACACAAAGAAATTCACTGAAGGGCTTTCAAATTAAACTTTTCAATTGTCATAATCTGATGTAAATTTATAAGAACAGGTTTAATATAGATGAAAATATTTTTACTTTAGCTCAATTCTTTTGAATCAAGAACAGATCCTGTTGTATGATTTAACTTGGCATAGTTCTGAAATTATAGATGTGCACTGTTGTGCTGAGTAGCACCAATAGCTGTGTTTATTCTCAGTGTCCTATTTGGAGACACCGAGAGCATTGCAGAAGACAGTTTCATATGTTTAACAAGGACAATAATGTGTGTTTAGCTACATCAGGAACAGCAGAACTGGAAATGGGCTGCTTCCATCTCTGTGATTCAGGTGAATATCTTTATTAGAGTTGGTAATGTTATAATGTCAGATATAAACATCTCTCTGAGAGGTTGTAYGACTCCTGAGCATTCAACATAGTGTGCTTAGCTATACAGCTGGCTCACACTTGAATTTGCATCTTTGTCATATGAAAATTTCTAATTCATTGGTTCAGCAGAGTGAATGCTCTATGCTGGGGTCTGTTTCTCAATAACTTCTCTTTCCTGAGAAAAGAAGAAAGTATATGGGCTTGATTATTCCAGCTTAATATGTTCTCTTATTTAAGTTAAACGTTTGGTGTTCTGCCATTTCAGACATCAATGTCCTCTGAGTGAGGAAGATTGTCCTTTCAGACAGCTCTGGATATTTCAGGCGCCTTTTAATAATGGATAAAAATGTGTGAATGACTTTCTGCAGYGGGGCACGACAAATATAGTAACTTCTGACAAGCTATGACAATGTACAACACTTCATTTTTGCCTTGTGCTCAAGTAAAAATCTGCATCCCTACAGAGAGGCAAGTTAGATACCTGGCAATAGCTGCCTATGTGCAAGACAGTTGGCAAATATTCTGTGATATAAAACACGTTAGCAGTGGAAGAATGACCTATCATATATTTATTGTAGACTAGAATATATAGACACATAGCTGGTAGTTTGACAGCGTACAGCCATGATAATTTGTGTTATTAAAGCTTGTTTGTGTATCAATGAAGGCTGTATTAAGTCTTACACAATAATTGCTTATGTATGAGCTTTGCTGTGTTCATATGAAGTGATCGCAACATTAGGATTCAAATAAAAAATGAAAAAATTCTTACACTGTTGAATAGTGTATAAAAAATTTTGAAAGCTAGACTGCATATCAGAATTCTACATGAATGGATTAATCCTAAAAGCCACAGTTAAGATTTATTTTATTTTTCCAGTCCTAATTGACTATAAATATCTATTTTTTTCAGATTAGTTAGCATTTGTAAAGTAATACTGCATGTGAATTTGCAAAACAGGTTGTCTCCTGTACAAAACCAGAATAAACATATGTGTATAAGAAAAAATGAGTAGAATATTTTCAGAAATAAAAGATATGAATACTTTTCATGAATATTGACCATTTTTCTTTTCTGCATTCATTGTGAAACTATTCAGAAGAAAAGTGAAAATCTTTACATAAAACTACACTTTTGTGAAAACTACTTTTTAAATTACATCTGAACTGATACACTATTAGATATTCCTGATTTTAGGGGAAGAAATTAAAAACTGCCCCTCAAAGTTTTTAGAACAGGCATTTCATACCTTTTTCCCATGATTTGGTTTATTCATCTGATTTATGTAATACTAGTTAGCAAACTATGCTCAGATTGTAATGTCTTTGACAGAGCTGACTTGATACAGTAAGCAAATAAATAAAGCTCCATACTTTGTTACTAGAGCTATTTAAAATGTAAGAATGAAGGCAATGATTCTCAGGATTTAGCCCGACTACAAAATAATTTGGGAGCATGTTTTTTGTTGTTTTCTCTGGTGATACATTTGCTATTCTTTAGGGTTAAGAATGGATTCTTAATTTCAATAGCTATTTTTAGTGTTMTTTGTATTACTGATCACCAAAGGCATATTTAGTTTTAACTCTTCATTTACTTTATATTTAAGGGTCCTAAGCCATTCATGACTCAGGGTATAACTAAAACCTTTGGTGTATTTTGGTGCACCATGTTTGCATTAGTCTCCAAGAAATAGAAGAAGTTTATATTGAAATAGCTTATTTTAACTCACTGGACAGAGATTTACTCRGCTTTTCCTCTTCTTTTCTGAAAAAAAACCCAAAACAAACAAACAAACAGACAAACAAAAAAAAAAACCCAACAACTTACAAATATATAAATCAGTTCTTGAAGACCAGACAAAAGACAAGAAAATAGTTACATTTCCCTAAAGAATATTTCTGGTTTATTTTTTTTTTTTCTTAAATACAGAGTTCACTTCTTGAAATTAAGGTGTACATAGTAAAAGTTATACTGGAGATACTTCAGAATGAATTTAAAAGAAGCCTTTAGAATGTACTCTGTTTTGATATGACACGCTATCCTTCTTTCACCTATCATGCTATCTAACTGCATTCAGTTCCTTCAGTCTTCATGTCTGCTATAATAAGGTATTTCAGAAGGAATACAAGCTGTCTACTCTATTTTTCATCTATTTTTTAGTAAAATAAAAAAGAGGAATAAAAATTACAATGGAAAGTATTTTGAAATTGTGTTTTAGAATATAGGTTTTCCTATGTTAAGAGGTAGTCTTCCATCCTGTCTAATTAATTCAATTTTGCTTTTTAAGCAGCATATCTATGCTCCAGTTTCTATGCTTTTTGAATCTCTTGAAGTACCTACAACAAAAAATTTGCAGATGATCTTATGGGCTGTGCTCTAGCTCAGATCCTCAGATCAGATGCTAGCAGCTTCACTTGAGTAAAATCTTTTCCCGTTTATTTCCACTTCTGTGATTAATATCTACTCTTCTCTTTCTATATTAAGTCTGATGAAATTTTACCTCAAAGCTTGTCATTCTTTTCTAGGTGGCTTTTGGAAACGCTTATTGATGCATTTATGTTGTGAGCTATTAAATGTTTGCCTCCTTTTTTATAGGGGTAATTGCACAGACATTCCAATCTGGCTGCTCTTCAAGACATTAAGAGTGACCTCTGGTTCAAGGAGGAAATGCAGGCTGTAAGCAGGAAGATACAGTTTTAATTAGTGTATCTATAAGTCCAGCCACAAGACCAATAATTAAATCAGTCTGATCCAATTACTATTTCGATCAGATTCAGATTTTATTGTTTGTTGTGTAATACTGTGACAATCTTACTTCTTTTAAGCATCTAAATAGCATCTTACAAGTGAAATCCTGTGTTCATCGTACTATGAGAGAGCACTAGGAATGTTATTAAATGCTTGGTGTTGTACAGCAGGATGAAAAGGGCTGTGTTTGACAATCTCGGAGTCTTTTAGAGGTTCCATCACTATTTGCCAAGGTGGAGTTTAGGTGGGACAAAAACAACACCAGCATCACACTTTCCAGCCATACATAACCAGGAAATACTCATCAGGATGGGATTTTTGATAGCTGCACAATGATTTCTGTCCAAAGGTTTCTATTATAGCTCACATGCATGTGCATGCATCTGCACACACACACGCACATCTGATCAACCCTGCCCCGCAAAGAATCACTTTCCTGTGGCTGAGACTGTATTCTCAGTAGTGGCTTATGGTAATATTTTATTCCTAAGCTTCTGCTGCTGTTGTATGCTGTCGTATGTATGAAGCGTAGGTATGCTTCTCTTATTCCATACAAAAATCACCATCTCAACATTATTGCAGGGCCTTTTGAGGACTATTTTATTTTCAGTGTGTTGAAATCCACCACATTTGTGAGAGGGAAAAAAAAAGGCAAAACAAGAAACCTCCAAAAGACTAAATGTAAAGCTGGGGAGAAAAATTTTTGCATAATGTTTCATTTGTCAACAGTACCTTGAGGACTTTTCCTGTGCTGAACTCAAGATTTCTGTTGAATAAGACATACCTGTTTCTACTGGTCAAAACTAATGTTTTGAAGAAAGTGGAAACTAGTATAAGATCAGCAGGTTTTCTTAACAATGACATATTTTGCTTGATGATGTTGTAGATATATTCTTTTAGCATACTACATTTTCGAATAAATAATTTAAATATGACTGTTAGTATGAGAACAAATATGTTGACAATAAAGGAAACTAAAAAGCTGGGGGTTATAGCCACTTGATTTTATCACATAAAGGCTTTACTTCCCAGCTTGCAGGCAAACCCCCACGCTGTTTCAGGGACTTTTTTTTGGACTAAGATYTTTGAATAATTTGGAAAAAAAATATAGAGGTCTTATTATCAAAAGAATAAATTTTGTGTGATAGTTAAAATTTACTTTTGTCTATATTTTATTTAGGTAAAAGAAAACATTTTCCAAAGGTGACATTCACAAAAGAAAAAAAAAAATTCCAGGACAGTTTTTAGTCTAATGATAAAAAACTTTCTATTAGAGGAACTTTAATTTGACAAAAAAGCCACTTAGTAAAAGGTTTTTAATAAAAAAACTCCAAAGAAAATTGTGAAGAAGGAATTAATAGTTTCACATTTGATAAGCTATTTATTTTTAGGCATTTTTAGACTTCCCATCTTTAAACCCAGGCTAGAAGAGTATTTGTGAAACAACAGACAGATGCTTCCCTAATTGCTGCTATAAGAGAAGAAACCTATGGTTTCTGCTGTCGAATTATAAGACTTAATTGCTAGGTTGGGCCTTAATAATGATAAGTCAATGTTTAAGTCTTTGTGGTGCACAAAAGCAGCTTCACTACTGAAATAAAAACAAATTCCCCACAAATCCACAATGTTTTTAAAATAATGTAAGACGTGAGAATAGAGAGACCCTATAAAAAAAGTCTTGATAATGTTGAAGGCAATAGATAGGGGTTATCAAAATGGGACCAATCCCATTATTCTTCATTTGGCTAACATAAATTGTACAAATTATGCATTTTTCTCTTTATGGTACTTCTGCCATGATGAGACTCAGAGTTTTGCACCTCTGCAACAGATAGGACAAACTGTTATCATGTGCAAGCACACAAAGGAAGTGAAACATTTTCTGAGGCCTGTATAATGCTGACTGGTTTTGGTTTTAATATYGGTGCAGAATTAAATTGCCTTCAGGTGCCCAAACTTCTTATTTTCACATAGGTACACCATGTTTATCAAACATAGAAACTCAGAAGACCATCTCTCTTGGGCCATCTTTAGACAGATGTCACTGTTGTGGGTGTCAGGACACAGTAAATTAATGCCATAGCTTTCTAGTTGTCTCTGTGCCAAAGACTTGAAGAACTGGGCTGCTGAGGGCAACTGCAGGAGAAAAGTGCCAGGGACTAACACAGACCAGAGAAGAAACAGTTGCCCAAGGAAACCAAGGACACATCACTGCCACCACTCTTCTGGTGCCTGTTTTCCAAACTGTTGTAGAAGAACCTTTCCCTATATTTTTCCGAGCTGCATGGTAATGCCTGCCAGGATGTAGCTGTCCTTAAATCAGTGGTGTATAAAATGGAAATACTTTTACTATTCTCTGAGATTTTGAGACTGCAGGATGAAGCAAGGTTATAATTTCAGGTATTTTCTTGCAGCTACGAAAACTAGAGTAATTTATGTACTGTATGTACCTATATGTTTTTATTTATACATACCTTTTGTTAAGGGAATTAATTTTTGATTAATTAAAAATCATGATTTTGCCTAAGTAATTATTTTCAAAATAAATACTGGTCATCAGGAGCTGTTATTTTATTTAAAAATTAGGATTATGAGATTTAAGAGGAAATCATATGCTTCAGCATTTTAAAGCATCATAGACAAATAGTTCACAAATAAGACTTTCATGCAACATACTTTAGACACTGGTTTACAGTGATTTTCACTAGTTATTTGCTGGGGGTCTTTTAAGAGTCATCCTAATACCTAGGTGTAACACTGATCTAACAGAGATGTCCTGAGAGCTGATAGACTCTTTATAGGTAGACTGTACCTATTAAAGTATAGTAAAAGTATTTTCTAGCCTTACGTTTAATAGAAAGTAGCCGGGACAAAGAGAAGAAAAGTTTTCCATAGCCACTGGTCTCCTTTCTGCCCAAATTATCTCACACTCTGTAGATTCTCTTTCTAAACCAGACAATTGAGCAATTACCTGGTTCTGCTTACACTTTCAATAGCTTCGAAAGGCTAAAATCCTCTCAGAATGACAGCCCATGTACAAAGGTGAGCAGTACTCATGTGCATGAAGAGCTGATCAAGGAGTAAAGAAAAAGTTACCCCTAGGCAGCAGTTAATACCACTTCAAGTTAAAGGTGATTTTCTTACAATATTGTCACTTTATAGTATGCACATCAGCTCCCATTCAGTCAAACACTTATGCCAGAACAAGTTATTACTTTGAATAGACAAAAAAAGTTTCAAAATCAGAATCTCCTGCAGATTAGGAAGTAGCTGTGGTCATTCAGTGTCCTTCAGACTTGTTTTTCTTCAACAATACTATGATAATCTCTTTTTTCCCCTCTTTCTGTTGCACATATTGTACACAGTGTTAGATGCTGAACAGAAGCACTTACATGAGGAGAGAAATTAGGCTGGGCTCTTTAATGCAAATCATGAAAAATAAGTACATCCTTCCTTTGGCTATAAAGGGAATCCCAGGCTGCTTTTCTTTCAAGTTAGATAACTCCTTCAATAGCAGTTCCCCCCAGATTTCTCCTATATACACACAGAAACTTCTCCCGATGGAAACACTTGTCTCCAGAATCATTAATAATTGCTTCCTACAGATTGGAAGGAGATATTACAACAAAAGGAAATTTACTCATAGTCAGATGGCTACCACACAAGGAATATGAGATCCAACTGTTGTTATGTTATTGTGCCTGTGAGGGTATAGCACTTGCTATGATCTTCATTTAATCATCTTGCTCTTTGCCTTCTGCTCATCATATTTCCCAAGGCTATTAACTTCTTCTTTCTTCATTCCATTGCTAAATCTCATCCAGTTTATGAAAAAAAAAAATGTGTACTCCTAATAGTTACAAGCTCTTTTTTACATCATTTCAGAAGAGAAAGTGGGACTCACTATCTCAAGGAAACCAGTTTGTAAACTTTCACCCTGCCAAAGCTTATACATCTGTTTAATGTTTTGCTAACAACGGTGATATTGAAGAGAATGTAACTACTGCCACTAAGTTAGAAACATGCATAAGTTTTAGCAGGCTCAGGGCATAATTAAATATGTATTATTTCTCTTTTTTCATTTAATTTCAATAAGAAAGRTGGAGAATTTTAAAATACCATTATCTATGTCTTGTCTTGCTGAATTTCTACTGTCATGGTGCAATTTTAATAAACCTAGCAATGTATATTGATCATGTAAATTGGACATTTTATTAGATTGCTAGCTTTTACAAATAATCCATTTTTTAAAATTCTGTTTTTCTTTAAGCATCAGAAAAACATAGTATAAAGTATCTCATCTAATTAAGTAGTTAGATAAATTTTAAATATTACTAATATGAATGTATGCAAAGATTGTTGTAGTACTAGTAGAAAAATGCATCACTATTTTCCTCTTTTAATTTCTAAAAGAAATCCTAGAAAATTTTGAGGGAACACTGATGATTTCCGTGAACGAAATCTGTTACTAGACTTACTACTAAAATTTACTACTACATTTTTTGCAGAGATATGTCCCTAGAAAAGCCACAGTGTTATAAAAACTAAGTCACTAGAAAGTAATCAAGGTAAGAATGATCACTTATTTCCAATAGTATCTTTCATACGGAAGATAATTTATAGGTTTTAGAATGATTTGGCTTAAGGGAAAATCTGTGTGAAGGTCATCCTTAGGTTATTTGCCTTCATTTGTTCCTCATATCAAAAGCAATTAGTTCTGATAGGATAGACATTATGTAATAGAAAAATAAGTCAGTGGAGTAATAATTGTTAGAATATGGTGAAGAAKAAAGTATCTTCTCATTATCTTTTGAGAACAAAACAAATAAGGACACCATTTCTAGAATTTACCATTTGTCATTACTATGTGCTTAATTCAATTATCATTATTAAAACTCCCATTAATTTAACAATAGTTTAAAATTATTAATATTTTTATACTTGTTGACAGATTAGTACTGCTAAAACAGCACAATATTTAGGAATGCTATTATTCATTCTTCATGATGACAAAAATCAAAACAAAGTTAATAGGAGACTGGCAAGCTCATTAAAAGGACTTTTTTTTAAATAGAGAATTAGATTATATAATATCATATCTATCCGGTTCTCATTATAAATATTATTCTAGGAGCAACTCAGTAAAAACATAAAAATGCGAAAGACATTATTCAGGTTATTCTCTTTCCATTTGCACTTGCTGTGGAATCATATTGGATGTTTATACAATGTTCATAGAAACAGAAAGAAAATGTTGATGAGAACAATTAATTAATCTATAAGAAGACTGAGAGTATAAAATTTCTCAAAACATGAATTATAGGATTTTATTAAGCTGTTTTCAGTAGGGTGTATGAAAGAAAAGCACCCAAAGTCCAAAATGTGTTATTTAAAATATACAGTGGAAATAGTTATTAAAATTCTTGAGGAAATAAATGCTATTCCATTTGTTTCAAGTAATATTAAAGAACTAAACTGCAAGTTTTCCATAATGTCTGTAGTCTCAAGATGACTCTTAAATGAATGCTGCAGAAGAGCAGTCTACTCAGGATGACTCATGCTGTCCATATGAAGTCGTATAAAGAGAAGCCCAATCATGAAAATGTTTATTGGCTTGCACAGAAAAAGAGCAAGATTTTGTTTTTTGCATTTTCCTTGCCTCTGAAGACAGAGGCTGATAATTAAAATATGTTTTCAGTGTAACTACAATGGCATACACACAACATGTCAATGATAAAATAACACCTATATTTTTTTCGAACTAATAATGTAAGGGAAATTATACTAATCAAGATAAATTAATATCTCAACTCAGTGTTTACATATAAACACAAAAGGTGGTATCCAATCTGCATATGAATAAGTATTTGATTGTTGAGAAAATAATCCATATTTCCATAGGTTAAATAGCTGCTAGAAGTCATTAAAAACATAGACATATTTGTAAATAAAGGTATTTTAAAGGTATTTTAAAGACTGGAAAAACCTCTCCAAGTAATATTCCAAAAATTTTCAACACCTCATTAGTTTTCAAAATTAAAGTAAATGTTTAAATTGAAAGTCACAGTAGCAACATTTTCTTATTTATTCCCCATTAATAATTATTCTGGGGTAGTCATTAAGGCAACAGGACTGGAACACCAATCAGGTGCTCCAACACTTCCAAAAGAAGCTGGAAATATCAACATGTCATTTGTGTCATTGTTTCAAACCAAAAGGGCACAATTATAGTTAAGTGTTGGAGCAACAAATAATATCTATAGAAGACAGATTGCTTTTTGCTTCCTTTATTTCAGATTTTTATTTTCCTCCTTTGTAACTTGAACTCAAATAACTTAAATCCTGGTATTAGTTCTGTTCTTTTCCCAGACTYAACGCTAGTAAGTCTAACTGAAACAGTTAAGGACCAAATTAACTACTTACAATTCCTTCTGTTTTAAACTTTTATCAAATTATTACCCTTATCTAATAGGATACTATGAGGAAAAAAGAAGACCTCTTTATTTCCTCTTGTGTTGAGGACAGCCAGCAGTGGAGCGTGTTGTCCTGAGAGGCATCCATCCTTCAGAGGATTTTACTCCTCAACTGGACTAAGACCTGAATGGCCTTGTCTGACCCCAGAGGCAGCCCATTTTCTGATAGAGGAGTAGCCTAGAGATCTCCCAGGGTCCATTCCATTATCTGCAAAATACTTGTAAGTACAACTTCTCTATGTCATGTCAGAGAATAAAGTGTAACTTGTACAAAATTTGAGTAATTTATCCTCATTGACGAAGATCTTTTGGATTTAGTGAGGCATCCTTTCAAATCACACTAGGTGAATAAATAAGAATGGGACTGTTTTGGGTATTAGATCTGTTTTCATTTGCTGTCACATCTGGAATTGACTGCTTAAGCTCTCAATGGAGTAAAACCCCAGCTTTTAAAATGTCTTTTAAAATCTTGTGCTTCTGTTTGTTTTCTGAGGAGAATATTAACATGCATGAATGTACTCTTACAAGACTCTACAGAAAGATTAGCATGAAGGAAGAACTCCATAGGAAACTAAGATTAGATTTTTGCTGCTCAGTAAACATCTGTTGTAAAAATATGTCCTAAAAAAAGTCTTCCTGGAATCAAACAAGGGTCTTAGGACATCTCTGACTTCATTACTTTCAGGTTTCTCACTAGTTAACTACACTGCATCAGGATTTAATGTATTAGTTCATTAAATTCAAAATTCAAATTAAAGGACTGGGCTAGTTAAGGAAAGGATCAACTAGACCCTTGAACACTRAGCATAAGGTAAAGAATAGCTGGGGTTAGAAATATGAGCAGGATGATTCAGGTGCTTGAGGCTGGTTTGGTCTCTTATTTTTCTGTGTCCACAAACACACTGCGTACTGAATTTTGTTATATTCCAACAGCTGAAGAACAGCCATTTTGGATCTTTTTCATGACAACAATAACACCCAACAGCCACAAAAAATTAAAAATAAAAAACTGGCTGTTATTTGATTTAAGGGTCAGTYAACCCTTTTTGTCCTGACTCTTCTCTCCTTACTGCCCCATGCCTTGGCACATATATCCAGTTTTGTTTCTGCACCACAAATTGCATAGCTGGATTTCTTCCAGGTGTCAGAGAATACAAGGTTCAGCAGTTTGGGTGCCCCATGAAACTCAGGGCTTCGCTAGGTTTTGCTGTAGAAGATAGGGACGTCCAACAGAGGTCTCYCAAGTGTTAGGAACAGGTAATGCATAGTCCTAAATATTATATATTCCTCTGCCCCCAGCAGAACATATAGATGTAAAGCATGTTTTACTCTCAAAATTGCTGTCAGCATGTGCAACACATTTTGGATGGAATTTGAGAAATAGTTTATGGCTGTTTCTGTGCAGCATCTTGTAGTCGTTAAAGCAACATCAGGAAAAGTGATTGTGGCTGGCCTAATTTGCAGTGTTTGTGTCATATGCATTAGATGCAAGAGTGAATCATTTAAGCTGCTGCAGCCATTTTCTACAAGATGGTTAGACTGTTTCAATGGCCATCAATTTAGGCACAACTTATTTCTGCTGAGGTAAAGTATACCTCATAGGCCAAGATAAGCTCATATCATTTAAGGTGAGACCTCGGCATTTAAAAATTACTGTTCCTTCCATGTCATGTTGCTACTTTTGATTGCTCTGGCAAATAAACTAAGAGAGATTGTATACTGAGCTGCAGTCAGAACAATACATATACAGATGTTGTAGGCTTCTGTGCTTCATTAAAATCCTAACACACTCTTGGGACACTCTTTTTTCTATACTATTTTGTTCAAAGGACAATATTAATAGGATTGTAATATATAATAAATAATAATTAATAATATTAATTATTAATAATATTAAATGATAATTTTTTCCTTCAGTATGAAAATATTGACTACCTCCATAAGTACCTCCATATTGTCAAGTATTTCACAGATACCCTGAAGCTGCAAGAATTTCTGGATGTTTTTGTGAAGCATATTCACTGGTTGATTTCTTAATAAATAAAATTCATAATTTGTCTCTAAGGCAGCCTCAAACAGGATCTTTAAAAGATTTACAAGTCCTTTTTTATTATATCACACAAGTAGTCTATTGTCTGAGAAATGCAAAACACCCAGAAGATTCCTAGTCTTTTTCTTCCTTTTATATGTGTGCAGAGTTTCTTTCTAATTTCTAGTATGATTTATTGGAAGAAGTCCTTGTACAGACTAATTGTGAAGCAACTTCTGTTATTCCACTGGAAACTGGAAGCATGTAATTTGATTTCTGAGAAACGAAATCACAGAATATCTCAACTTGTAAGAGACATAAGCGCCAAGAAGCCCAACTCCCTGCTCCTCACAGGACTACTCAAAAATAAACCATATAATCAACATTTTCATCCAGAGACTCCTTGAACTCTAAGAGGCTGAAAAACTAAAAACTAAAAAAAACAAACAAGCAAGCAAACAAAACCAACTAAAAACTATTTTATGTTAGTCAAAATATAGCAAGCTGATGCTTCAGTCRGAAGCCTGAAAACTTTGGTATAATCAGTCCTACATTTTTTTGACACTATTCACACATTTTACCTATAGACATTTTTTCACAGCACATTTCACAAAGAAACAAGTTATATTTGCTATCATATTGAAGTTGTAAGAGAACCTGCATAATATTTAAAAGTTATTTGCTTCTCACTGATAAGCATTTATTATAAGTTTCCCATCCCGTTCCTATTTTCTGTTCTTTTTCTAGTCCCCTCTTTCCATCTTGTAATTAAACATGTATACTTCAYCTGCTCAATAGATCTTTTATTTAAGAGATTAATGATTTTTTTGTTGTTGTTGTTATTAATGCAGGTCAGTCATGAGCTGAAGAGACAGAAGGAGTTGATATGAAAATCTTTCTGTGTTACATTCGTTTGAGGTGTGCATAGTTCTGGGCAAAGGAGTTGTACCAGAGAGATGTTTTAAGGACCCTGGAGGCTGAGAATTGCTTTCTGAATGGCTGCTAAATGCCTGTGTGGGCATTAGTATGGTGTGAAACTGGGATATTTTGCATTTCTGCATGATTAAAGGGATATTTTTATTTTTGCATACCCAACTGATAGAGGAACACTGGACTACTGACAACGGAGAGAGAGAGGCAGTCCTGGATGAAATGTGTCTCCCCTAAGTCTAGCTGCCTGAAAAATGGGCATCTAGTCAAACCTATTTGTCTAGGCCTCTTCTCCCTCCCCTTTCACTCAATAGAGAAATAGATTCTGCCASAGAAAATTCATGCCCTTATCTCAGACGCACAACCAAGATGAGCCGGATTACCTTCTGGGAGTTGCCTCTTTCTCTTGAGTAACTATATAGGGAGGCTATGTTTCGAACTCTGCGCAGCCATTTAACTTTTAGATGGCTAGCTGAGCTGAAAYACACTCTTTACATATATTTGTAGATCAGATTTCTGTTTGCAAACAAGAAAATAAAGACTTGCCAAAGCCGTTCTATAAGCTGGAAGCAAATACTCCTAACGTATGTTAAAAAGAAAACTGTATTTGCATGGGCTGTATTTCCAGGCTCTCATTTGATGCTGTGCCAGTGATCCGCTGGGTTCAAAGAGTCAGCAATTCTCAATCCCATAGGAAGAGGAGGCTGAGGAGCAAAAGGACAGAATGGGTGTCTAAGAAAGCTCTAAGTGCTTGGACAATGAATTCAGAGTGAACGAACAGATTGATCAGCATTACAGGAACCGAGAACTGTGTTGTTGCAGGTCAGCTACATCAGAATTAGTGAAAGAAGCAAACTAATAACGAACCATGAAATAGATTAGTATTATGCTACTCAATATTTTGCAAAGAGYTGAACAGAATGTGAATCTTTCTTGCTAATTTGTATGTCTCTATGATTGGAAACATTAGGCCAGGAAAGAGAGGCTTCAGACCTCAGGCTTTACAAATTTAAAAGTCAATAGAATTAAAAGTTACACTCCAAGGTTTTGCTTGAGCATGATGTATGCATCTTGTTAATATGTTAAAAAAAAAGCTAACATAATCTCTTTCTTAAAATTCTTTTACATCTTACTTATTTACCTGCCCTGTTGAGGACAGAGAGTGAGAGGGCAGCTGTATGGGCATGTGACTGCTGGTCAAGATTAAAACACTACTTTCATACATCTTCAAACTTTTACACTGAAGAAAAATTTATTAGGTTCAAGTCATTTCAATAAATAACTGCATATATATTTTGTGTAAATTGTATCATGACACGTTCTTAAACTTTCCCTAAACCTACAATGCTTTTTTTCATTTAATGCAACTAAATAATTAGGACTGCATTTCATTCTGTGGAAATAAAAGAATTCATAACTTTATCACATTTAACACATGTACCTGTAGTCCTGGTGGACAAGTTTAATGCCATTTATTGGTGTCACCTTGTGGAGAATGGGGACTGTTTGCTGCAGAGCAAAGGTAAGAGATCAAGGGAAGCAGTTATTCCCCTCTGAGGGGGATACATGAGGCCACAACTAGACTACTGTGTCCACTTCATCCCACTCTCTCCAGCCCCCTTCTTCCCCCAAGTAATTTTGAAATAGTGGAGCTTTCTGTGAGGGACCATAAAGATATTGTGTCCTTGTAGGAATGAAGGCCAGTGGTATCCCAGGTTGCATTGCCAGCAAATATCCCAGGAARAGCATTGCCAGCAGGACAAGGGAGGTGATCCTCCTACTCAGCCCTGGCGAGGCTACATCTGGAGTTCTGYGTCCAGTTCTGGGCTCCTCAGTACAAGAGAGACTTTGAGATCCTGGAGCTGGTCCAGTGGAGGGCAACAAATTGATGATACAGATTACTGGAGCATCTCTCTTACAAGGAAAGGCTGAGGGAGATGGGCCTATTCAATCTTGAGGAGAAATGATTGAGAGGGGACCTCATCAATGTCTATCAGTATCTGAAGGAAGGGTGTGAAAAGGATGGAGTCAGGCTCTGCTCAGTGGTGCTGAGCAATAGGACAATTGGCAATGGGCAGAAACRGAGGCACAGGAAGTTCCACCTGAAAATGAGGAAGAGCTTCTTTACATGCAGGTGACTATGCGCTGGAACAGGCTGCCCCGAGAGGTTGTGGAGTCTCCCTCACTGGAGATATTCCAGAACCATCTGGATACAGTTCTCCGCCACATGCTCTGGGATGACCCTGCTTGAGCAGAGAGGTTGGACCAGATGACCCCATTGTATTCCCTCCCAAATTGACCCATTCTGTGATTATGTAATATCTGACTTCTGGAGTATATGCCTTACAGGGGATACTGAGATGCTACTGAAGTTTTTTTAGCCTGGAGAGGAGAAAATTTAGTTTGGGTCTAATTGCCATGTTTCTCTAAATTAAAGTGGTTTGTTGACATCTAAATTTTTTCTGGAAATGTATGATGAAATCATAAGAGCCAAAGTTCACAACAAGGTTATAAGAAAAAAATCCTGAATTTCCACAAGTCATTTGACTTTTGAACACATTTTTGTTAGGTTTACACATATATATATAAATACATGTACATGCTTCCAGTGAAGTCTATGTTAGATAGTACTTGTCTCTGTCTCTATAAAATAATAGAAACATAAAATAACTTAGATTGGTAAGGATCTCAGGAGACCAAGTTGTTCATCCCTCTCATCGGAAGCAGGACCAAAGCAGATCTATGTGAACCATATACAAACTCCGTTTATTTAGAGCAAGAGGAATGTTCATTGCTATATAAGTTATTACTACACTGCAGATATTGCAGGTATATATTGCAATTTTTTAAATACAAGGCAGGAATCCATACCTAAACAGACAGGACTTATTGTTCAGGAAAACTTAAAATGTTAAGAATAAAAATTAAGTATCTGCAAATACAGTAATTTTCCTGAAAAATTTGTTTATCTGATCGGTGTCAGGACTACAGAAAAACACAAATCAGTTGACATTAAAAATGCATGTCAGATGAAGTGTATGAAAAGATAGTATGTTGGCTGTTTGCTTTTGCTTTGCTTCAGGATTATAAATTAAACTCTTTTTAGGAAATATTGCCGAACCGTTTCTTAGAGGGGAAAGGTAGTTCAAACATTTCTATCTCCATTTGGAGGAAAGATATCTTTACTCTAAATCAGAGTGAAATTTGCATTTGCCCCATGGCTCTGATGTGAAAATATTCATGTCATTATTACTTTGTACTCTATTGTATATGATCTTTCATGATCATTTCTTTATGATGCTCTGCTATTATACAAGAGCCAGTTTCAGCAAAAAAATCTGCAATTTTCTAACATAAATTTTGAATGGTTCTTCATAACATTTAAATTTTCTAATTCCAGCATGTTTATAGCTTTAGTGATTATGATTAGACTGCCACTTTTCTACCAATATATGTGTATTCTTTCTTTAGGATGTGTATTTAGAACACTAGTTTAATGCTTAATAGTAAAAATATCTCATATTTGAATAAAACGTGCAGCATAGATTTCCTGGAACTGAGTGTATTTTAGACATCGCTACTAACTCTCAATAAATTTATCACAGTAGAAATCTGCTTCTCAAAAGCTCAAACACTAGAAGGATCTTACATTTACCAAATGGTATAATTCACGTCAGTGTGTATTTGAATTTGTTAATTTATGACAGATAAAATTTAGCAAATACTTTTTTTTGTCCCTAAAAATGAGGTAGGTGTAAAACAGTATCTTTCTGCAGTTGAACCCATGGGAAACTGTAGAAAACCCATTTTATTAAACAAAACCCAAAAAGTTAAAAAGTTTCAGTGGGAATGCATATCTTTGTATGAACATTACCAGAGAGGAAAAAAAAGAGGAAAAAAAAAATTGGGTGTACAACTTTTTAAATTTGTTGTAACTCCCAAAGACATTTCCTACTTAAATCATACTTTCAAGCTCACTTTAGCAGTCAGTTGTTTTTTATTCCTTTARAAGCAATACCGTCTACTTTGCCCACTTTACAACCCACTGGCAGGATGGACCTGAACCCAACCAGTGTCTAAATACTGTATCACCAGGGTCTCTGGGGTGAAGAGATTCCTATAGGAGCAGGTGGCTCGATCTGGACATCTAGCATTGGAATTCAACTGTGTCCATGTTGGCATCTGTATCTGATCCCATCACTCTTCATACCCTTTTAGCAGCCAGTGTGTGAATTGACACATATGGGTAACCAAGGGCAACCATCAAACCACAGCCAAAAAGCAGAGGGTAGATTTATCACATTACCTTAYTAACAATGCCAGGCGGCAGAGACACAGGGACACACAGACTCCGTTYGGCGCAGTTCATCCTAGTGGACAGTGACGGAGGTGGGGCTCGCTGCCTGCCTCACTATAATAAAAGACTTCACACGTCTGTGTGAGAGTGTGCTATSTCTCCGCAGGATTTCTACTTCTCAAAACAGGTAGAGGATGAACAACATTAGGCATAATACATGTAGTTTTCCCACACTGACATTTTTACCATTCCCAGCTGCAAGGTCACTTTGAGCAAAATTATTCCTTCCTCCTCTTCTGTGTTTAACCCTTTTCTCCCAAGAGTGAGTAAACAGAAGAAAGTGTTTTTCAAACATGATTCATTTCACCTTAAATACTTAAACTTGGCTAGATGAAACAAATCCTTGAAGTGTCTATTGCTCTCCAGGGGGAAGCAAGGTTACTAGATTTGATAATACATCTGCATTCAGACAACTAAAGTTGATTTGTATGACCCTCCCTGATGTTTTGTGACAATTTTGACATACAGCTACACATATACTGTACTTTATCTAGAGGGTTTGATTGGGTAGGCACACTCATCAAATTCTTCTGGGCTGAATTTGGTTCAGTATGAAATCTGAGAAAGAAGGTACTACAGTTTGTAGGGAACTGCTCTAGCAATTTTTGTCGTTTTCACACTTCTTATTGAAGCAAGAACTGAAGGAGACAGGGAAAAAAACAATCAGTTTGGGATGGGTGGGAAGTGCTTAATTCATTTGCACTGTGAATGGAAATGCATAGTTATACTGACTTTAGCACCTTTTTTTATATATATATCTCACTTCAGTCTTTTGAGATAGATAGTGGTAGCAAAATGTCATCAAAAGATTTGCTTAAAACTTCTGTTCTTACTCTTTAGAAGAACAAGGCTGGTTGCATCTGAAAACATAAATGAAATACCAATTAGACATTATGTTTCTCTACATCAAGCAAGTAATGTTACCTTATAGGATTATATGATTGAAATTGAKGGGAAAAAATTCCCCAAATTTCATGATGTCTTCCTTCCTCTCTTAGACAAGRTTTGTGTTATCCAGATTGATCTCTTGGCAAGCAGCAATTGTCTTAAGTAATTTCATTATAGAGGTGCAGACACARGGACGGTTTGGATTAAGACAACATTTTACACTGAAGTATCTGCTTTGTTGACAAAATTTACAGCTCACTGTCAAGTCAGCAGTACCAATTGAGTACATTGCCAAGTAAAAGGCTTTCAACTCTTGTTTTCCAGAAGCCACACATATCACTAAATGCAATGTACACGGGTACAAGGAAATTTATCCTGTTTATTTTACTGTAATTAGCTTATACCGGTTGTTGTGAAGTATCACACTGCCCTTGGGAACAGAGTATAATAGTTCAAATTCAATGTATATCATCTATGCCTAGTGAAAGCATATTTCACCTACTGATCCTGCAGTGGTGTTAGCACTCATGAAACCACATGCTCTTCTTGACCAAGGAAYAGAGGGAACTGAAAACTAACACTCCAAAAAGAAATTAGCGATAAACAACATTAATTTTCAGCTCAGTGAACTTCTTTGTGTCCATAAATCTTRTTCAACCTGCTGAATGTCACTGTGAACACAGCATCTGTGTGGACAGAAGGGAAAGAGTGTGACAAAGTTGTAGGTAGGAAGATGCATAGGTTAGCTGCAACACAGAGCTACACGTTCCTCAGTAAGCTGTGATGTGAGCCAGACACCTATCCTACTCTTTTTCCTGGTATTCTGAAATCATGGAAAAATAAATTTTGAAGCACATGTAATTTGCTACATTAAAGTAGTAATGTTGCTATATTAAAGGCTCACTTTTGCATTGGGCATTATCAAGAACTGTGCAAGCTGATTGCCATCTGCAGGACTAGTAATGGGCTGCTGACGTACTCCAGCTGTTGCCCCACTGCAGCTCAGACTTAGTGTCTGAGCTAATGTTGGTGTCTAAGGACTCCAGAAGCTGAAATAGAACCATGGGTCTTAAGGACGTGTCAAAAATAAGTTTTGAAAAAGTTTGTTATACTTTGGTTAAGGATCATGAGAGGATGTGAAAGTACACTAGATATCTAGGTTTCTTCAGGCTTAGACCCCAGGGAACAAGTCATTAACAACGACCTGTTTTGTTAGACCCACTGTTATTCACATAGCACTGTCATATGGTGTTGATTTTTCTAGTCAGTTTTGTAATGAGTCTGCAAGGTCTCAAGACTGAGGGTTTGTCACTGCTGCCAGCTGGAGAGTAAGAAAGACTCAGAGACACAAATGCAGTCAAGAGAATGAAATGGAATGAAATGGAATTATTTTATTAACAAAAGATGGGTTTTTACATGTTTAAGTTCCTTTAGTGTTTACCTAAATGGCAAGAGGTTATTGGACCTCTAGCTGACTACCTACCAGAGTGATTGGTCAATTCTCACATCGTTCATTTCCCTAGTCGAAATCATAACAATTCTAATTATATTGGCAGGTGCAAGATAGCAGACTCAGTTTACAGAAACCTTATCATGTTTTGCATAGTTCAGCATGAGAAAGACAGAGCTCTCATGAACTGCTGCTGAGAGCTGAAGGGTTCTCTGCTAAAGCTTTTTAGCATCCATAAGGGTTAGTTGTAACAGTAATTTTTTCTATTTCTATGGCTACTTTGATTTACTTTTGCTTAACTTTGTATGATACCATCACGGCTTTACAATTCTAACAATGCTGTACAAATACAGGTATATTAAAATGGTAGAGGGCTTGAGAAATTATACCCTGCATAGCCTTACAAAACATCAGGAAAAGAGACAGAAGGCAAAAATGTATGTTTATCAACTTCCATTATGGCYTTTTTGCTGCTAAAAATTCATAATGTATTCTTTTAATTTCTGAAATAATTAYGACTTGACTAATTATGATTCTTGGATTAGGCTGTTAAGGTACCAATTATGCTAGCAATAAATTATTGACTTTATATGTAGGGCATGCTTTCTTTTTTCATATACAAAGTTTTGAGCATGAAACTATTTATTCTCTTCTAATTGCTTATGAATCCAAAATTTCCATGGAGGACACGAATAATTCTCCAAAGCTGGAACGAACTGTACTTGTTAACTTTCCAGTAACAACCATTAGGAATTGAAGCAGTCTATTTTTCCGCAGAATAAAGATGGTAAGATCAATCGTACCTATATTATTCACTCACGAACAGATCAATTTCTTTATGCTCACCCTTTATTGCACCATGTTCCTCTCCAATATTGTTAAGGCATATTGAACCAAATTGGAAAAAGGATAAAGAAAAATAAAAGTAATCTGTTGAGGGCCCTGACCCTAAGTTGGTGCATATAAATTAGGTATTTAATTGCATGTATGAGAGGATATGTGTATGTACTGTATATGTATATAGAGAATATATGCATAAATATATATTTTTAGTCTCCCCCCCACCTTTTTTTTTTTTTAATACTGCTCAAGTTTTCTTTCTGACTTGAATTTTTGGCCTCAGAGAAGACTAGAYTGCATTTTTTCTCTTAGGAAAGAAATGGTTCCTAGACAGACTGTACAAGAACAGACAAAAAAAGTCAGTGAAAATGCATGAAATATTACAATTATCCCTCTTTTTTCCCCAAAGAAACACATTTTAATGAAGCACCTACATGCCCTTGAAAACAAGGGTATGAGGTCCAGTTTTTTGGCTCCTCCGCCTTTATATATTTTCCTGGCTCCTCTCTGCTTCTTTTAAAAAGGTCCCTGCTTGTCCATGTCAGAAGAATCACCATTTCAGTGTCTGTTGGGAAAACGACTCTGAATGCAAAATAATTGGTGTTGGGAGTTAGGTTTCTTAAGGGAATTTTCTTCTCATTTTCTTTACATTATTTCTGTCGTGGAAATGGCAAATGGGCCTTGATTGAGAGACAAAAGATTTAGCCAATGCCTTCGCATACCATTAGAATGGTTCTGGGAAAGGGGGGGAAGCAGTGTGGTGTTTGGCAGTTTCTTAGCTGAGGTCTTTGCCTGGCTTGGAGGGCAGATGGTTGTGGGTTTTGGTGCTGGACTTTCTCCTGCCCAGAGGACTTGCTGCTACTGCTGAGCCTTCCTTGCTGCTTCTCCTCATCATTGGTGGGCTGCTGCTCATGGAAGCGGCCATTGGACTGGGACTTTTCAGCACCYGCCCTTGCTGAGAGACACCCTCACCATCTGCAYGGGTACCACAGGAGAAAACTGGGCCCTCCACCTCCTCCCTGTCTCTGGATGGAGCACCTCCCGGCTGCTTACTAGAGCCTTGGCTGCTGCTGCCATTGCCCGGACACAACACAGGACATGTGAGAGCTGGGGAAAACCAAAACATCCCCCCTACACCTTCTGTCTCCTCAAGGCCGCCATTACCCCCCGGGGAGCCTCAGTGTGTCCTTGGGCCGCCCTCTGGAGCCACCCCCGCCCTCAGCACCCGTGGCAGCCATAGGGGAGTCACTGCAGCCCCTCTGCCTCACCAGGAGCCCTCAGTGCCC
>RAHM01000082.1:1308300-1450484 GCA_003713295.1 Parotia lawesii | reverse complement strand
AGTCACTGCAGCCCCTCTGCCTCACCAGGAGCCCTCAGTGCCCTGTGTAGCCATGGGGGAGTCACTGCAGCCCCTCTGCCTCACCAGGAGCCCTCGCCCCCCTGCCGGTTGTGATCGTAACGACACCAAAGGGGAAATTGCTTGACGGGCAAGAAAAAGGCTGTTATTGGGTTTTCTGTATTTTTTGTTGGTGGTGGTGGTGGTGTTGTTTGTCTGTATATATGTATGTATACATTCTAGTAAAGAACTGTTATTCTTTTTCTCCCATCTTTGCCTGAAAGCCCCATAAATTCAAAGTTATGATTATTTTGAGGGAGGGGGTTATCTTTTCCATTCCAGGAAGGTTCCTGCCTTCCTTGGCAGACACCTGTCTTTTAAGCCAGGACCCTTGGCTACTGAGTCTGTGGCAGGGCTTTCTCAAATTTGGACCCGATCTCACATATACAGAAGCTAATTTGAGGATTAAAAGATTATGAAATAAGCATACTATGCAGCAAATGGAACAGACTCATCTATTCTGTTTTCAAAATTTTGTACTTTTGTGCTTTTCTGCGGTCTTTTAACTTATGAATCCTGATGCCATTAATTTCAAGCTAGATTTAAAAATATTTCAACAATCGTAATTTTGAAGAAAGCTTTGTAGCACCGAGACTCTAAACATTTAGAAGATATCAGTTGTTATCAAAACAATAACTTGATATTAATTGTTTTGGTTATTATTTATGATGACTAACTTCTCTTTCTGTATGCCTTTAATTGTCAGTACTGCCCGTCTTTGGGTTTTTCAATCTTGTTTTAGAGGCAAAATGACACATGACCAGAAAATTTTAATACAGTAAAATCTATTGTGAGTCACAGAGCACTTTACTAAGTTAAATTGCATTAACTTTTTTTTTTTTTTAAGATATTTTGGATCTGGACATTTTTTTGCACTCGTGGCAGGTTTTCCTTTCAGATGAAAAAGATTATAAATTTGGTAATAACAACTGAAATTGATGCTTTGCATGAACTTTCATTTTTTTTCTACCAACAAAAATGCATTGTGTTTAAGACTTTAGGGTCATAATTAGCTATATGGCATGAGAAAATACCTGGTTAATGCAAAGACTATTATTTATGAGCAATCACAAAGGAGTTAGGATATACTACGTTTCTACCATATGTAATTAACTTGAAATTATGATAATAGGAACCACACTTTAAGTGGCTGCTATGGTGTGTCACAGAACAGCTTATTTGCTAGTAATTAATTATGGGAAAGACATATGTTCTCATGGAAAGAAAGAGTAAGCAGTAAAAAAATAAACTATGCTTAAACCTCTACTTAGCAAAAAATCTTAATGATATTGGTTATCACATTTAATAATACTTTTCATAACCCTTAAAAATGTATTGTGTTTATGTAACAAGGGGCCTATGCAGGGGTGACCTCTGTGAGAAGAGATCAGGGACTGTCTCCATGTCAGACAAAACCACTTCCAACCAATCCCCACTGTTGCCCAAAGCTGAAACCATCAGTGGTGCTGGTGGTGCCTCTGTAATAACATAATTAAGAAACAGTAAAAAACTGTACGCAGCAGCTGTGAGAGGTGAGTGAGAAAATGTCAGGGAAACATTCCTGCAGAGACCAAGATCAGAGAAAGACAGGACTTCCTCCCCCACACACCTGAACAGAGATTCCCGTAGAGCCCATGGAGAAGAGCATAGTGAAGCAGTCTCTCTGCAGCCCATCGAGGACCATGTCAGAGGGAATTCTCCCCTTGCAGCCCGTGCAAGACACCACAGCAGCATAAGCTGCTGTGCCCTGGAAAAAGCTGCAACTTACAGAGAGCCCATGTTGGAGCAGTGTCCTGGCAAAACCTGCACCACATGCAGAAGTAGGTTTTCTGGAAGGAAATATGCCCCACGCTGGATTAGTCTGTTCCTGAAGGATTCCTCCCCAAGGAAAGGGCCCACACTGGAGAAGTTCACAAAAGTCTAGATCCTTTGGGAGGGACCAAATGCTGGTGTTGAAGAAGAGTGTGAGGAAGAAGGAATAGTAGAAGTGTAATGTTAGGTACTGGTTGCAACCCCAGTGATATTCACGAACACTATTTGGTCAAATAAAGGCAATTCTCACTAAATACTACTTTTGAAGAATACAATTATACTTAACTTTGTAAGGATCTCGTAATTGAATTTTTATAGACTTTCTTTTAAACACTAATTTGAAATTAATATTTAATGTTGGCCTTGAGCAGATAACTGCAATACTGGAAACTTAGACATGCAAATATAAAGAATTTTA
Organism: Parotia lawesii; assembly: GCA_003713295.1. Lineage (NCBI taxonomy): Eukaryota > Metazoa > Chordata > Aves > Passeriformes > Paradisaeidae > Parotia > Parotia lawesii. The sequence continues at coordinate 1,448,197 of RAHM01000082.1, read as the reverse complement.
ATCTTAATAAGGAACATGGTCTCCATCAAGATTACATTCCTTGTGATATAAATAAGAATGATACTTGAAAGTTATACAGGGGAGTGTATAGCTAATTAGGGCAATACTGATGTGTGTTGCAGTTCTTGGGACAGATTTTTTACATTTCCCTTCAATCCATACACGATTTTGTGAAGTAGAGAGTGAGTATTGGTAAATTTAGTCCGTACATCATGATTAGATTTTCACAATTGGGCCCTGGTTGAACAATTTTAAAGTGACACTTTAATGGAGAGACCTGCGAACAAACCTGAGCTCTATAACTACATCTGAAAGGGTCAAATGGCTGCATATTTTGTACATCTTCCTTACAAATAAAATGTTTCAATTAATCTACATTTATCAGATGAAGAAAATGTTTGAACATTCTAGAAACCTCCACCATCCATTAATTCTTGGCTATTCTGACTCCAGATTCTGAGTGCTAGTCTTTAAGTTACAGTGAATTTGCATGTGTTTCTAAGTGGCAATCAAAGTGGAAGGCATGCACTGAATCTAAAAAATCTAAGGCTGCCTGTTTTATCACACTTTGCCACAAAAAGGGGGATCAACAAGCACTGAGCTGTGGAATTTCAGAACTTCTCATGAACTAACCCATTCATTTCCAGTCTTTGACTGATGATGATTTGCAGGAGTTGGGCTTTGGTTGTTGGGGGTTTTTTATAATTTTTTTTTTTTGCAACAAATCAATATAATTTGCATTTTATACTTCTGAAATATCTCTAATATTTTCCTAGTACTTAGAGTTCTGGGTACGCATAGTTCCTCCTTGAAGGAGTACTCCAGCTGTGTAATGAATCACTGGCAATTTACATCATGATGAGGAAGAATCTGAGATCACAGGATTTTTCTGCTTCTAGTTATTGAGTCAAAATAGCTTAATGACAGATATARCAAAATCTTCAGGAACAGAACAAAATCCTAAGATTTTTAAGGCAGTTCCCATTGCAAGTATTATTTTCAATAACATCAGCTACTTAGAGTATTTTGTTTAATAAACCAGAGAAAGAAAAATGTCTTAATCTTATGGAAACTCTCAGATACCTTCCAGACCATACTTAAAATAAATAATGTTTAAAGGTGTAACTGAAGCTGCAAATATTGTTGAATGATCAAACTGTTTGATTTCTGGAATTTTAAATCCTGCATAGGAATAATGTATTTGGGAATTCATTGGTAGCCACAATCTTACTCTTTCCCTTATAAAAATTGTTTGCTATTTACATTAGTATTCAGGCTTTCTCAGAAAGCATGAAAACATTGTCAAGAAACAATAGAAGTGAAAAGGGTCTTGAGAAAATAACTGAGTGTTATAGATATTTGAAAAATAAGACGGTGCATACGTGACAAAGAGCAACAAAGTATGAACTTTATTACAGTGCTGGTAAGGAGGTCGGATTTTATTCAAATAACACAAAAACATCTGAAAAGAGATTTTTATAGATACTAGATTTTTAAAAAAATGTAATATAATATGAATACAATAAATGCAGTCAGTCTGAATATTATCTGAGGAAGAGAACAGATGAAAACGGATTTCAAAAGGTGTATTTATAAAATTATTTATTTCTTTCTTTAAAGCTGGACTACTGAACAAAAACAACAATGAACATGCTAGAAAACAAACTTCCTAAATAATTAAACTAGATAGTAGCAATTTTTGTAGGTAGCATTTCCTTCTCTAAATTATTTTAGTTAGAGTCTCTTGTTTCAGTATTTTTTGCACAATGCACGTTTGTCCTACAGGAGTACTCTCATTCCTACAATTTTTTAGTTTCTCCAGATGGCATCCATCTCCTTTACTGCAGATGCTGACAGTTTGCTATAAACTGAAAAAGTACTGAATGGAAAATAAACCAAAAAAACTTCACCAAAACCCAAACCATAAAGAACATTGCCATTGTTGCATAAACACTTAATTTCAAATTACAGGCTTAAATCAGTAATAAAACTAACAKAGTAGCCACCATCATATGTGAGTAAGGTTACATATAAACATAATTTCATAATAGCACTCTATTAAAATTATTTATACTAGCTATTTCTTGATATTTTGATATTAGGTATTTCTTGAATTGGTGCAGGTTCTTGAATCTGCTTAAAGTAATAACATAAGGACATAATTGCAGAAATATTTGTTCTAGTCCTTGTATGCGTATATAAATATATATTAAAACCATATCAAATCAGATCACTGTCTATGTAACCTGCATTCTGTCTTTATTATTTCTCAGTAGTGTGCACCTAGTAAAGGTCATAAGTATACTTGTCCAGTGTGCAGCAATGCCCACAATTCTGATTCTTACGCTTAAGACGCCGTTTACCAAGATACTTCAGAAACTTCTCTTTTTTTTTTTTTTTACTCTTGAGATCTGGTGAAAGCAAACCAACAAACAAACAAACTAATCCCAAAATACAATGGTTTATTACTTTATTCAACCAAAAAGATTTTCATTTACCTCAGCTACAGTACTTAGAAAGTTTGCTTATGAATGTAACACAAATGATTCTTTTCATGCTGTTCCTAGCTGTCTGCATCCTTGACCTATATTTAATGTGATGCATATCCAAATAATAATGTTGGCAATTATCTTTTTTACTTGCAAACACCATATTATTTAGAGCTTCACTGAAGTGACAAGACACATATACCACCCTCCTTGCAATGCTACCTGTCAAAAAAGATGAATGATGGAAGGAAAAAGAAGCAGGTTTATTTTACCCTGATTGACAAACAGGAATAAGCTGACAAGGTGTGTCACTGACAGAGCTTTATATCCTCAGAAACATAAACACATCTCTTAATTTTATATGCTTGAATTTATTTTATTTTTATTTCTGTCTCTCTTTCTTGTACCTGGGGCATATGCACTTTTGGCACTTCTACAAAGAAATTATTTTGTTAATGATTTGACAGACAATTTGAAATAAATGACATCAATTTTACAAGTGGTATTTCAGGTGTTTTTATTTCTTAGGTTTTTTTGCTTGTTAAAGTAAAACATTTACTTACACACGTCATGAAATAAGTTGCAAATTCTCAAAATGCTTATGTTTTACATTGTTGCTTCTTTTTCGTCTTGTATTGAAATACCATCTCTTTTTATTACTTTGTATGAAAGAGCTGTTTCTCTTTGAGTAGTAACACAAAGATTTCTAGACCTAGGGATAGGTGTGGTTATGCTGCAGTTCATAAATTCACCATTAGATCRGACATGTAGATATGTACTCATTTTTTACTCTGTCTGCAGACTGGCCCTGTGGCTGTGAGCTACAACCCTTAATCAAGATTTATTTTTATTGTACTGCTGTAGGTAGACCATGGAACAATTGATTCTGAGACAAGTATTCTTCATATTTTTATCTGTCTTTACACACACATATTTTATAAATGTGTGTGTGTGTGTGCGTGTATATATGCATCTCCTTGTAACTATTGTCTATAGTCATTAAGTCCTATCCCACACAGGTTTTTTTTCACCAGTAACACAGAATTTAATATTCTAGTATTCTTTCCATGGTGAATAGCATGTAAGTACCTTGGTGGATTTATAGAAAGACTTCAATGTCAAATATGCATAGACTCCTATGCATATGCATATTAGAACTAAGAGAAAGATACCCTGATACTTCTAAATTTACTATGACTGAAAAGGTTTTGCATCTTGACAAAAGGTGCTTTGTCTACACATGTGAGAAAATAGTTCTTCATAATAGCATAATGTCATGGAATCATAGAATTTTTGAAAATTAGAAGAACCGTTGGGTTGGAAAGGATCTGTAGCAGCCTAGAAGATAGGCTTTTCCAGAAGGGTCTGGAAGAATGGTATGTGCATGATAACTAATTTGCATAGAAAGCAAGATACTTATCTCCAGGGTGAAGAAACCTTATCTATAAACAGGTGCCCCCAAAAAGCCCAGGTGCCTGACAACCCCCAAGACCCTGGACACCACATCAACTGGATCAATGTTGGAGTCAGGACTGGTGATCTTGCTTTCTTCTTTTTCTCCTCTCTATTCTCTCCCTCTCTCTAATCTCTCTCTTCTCTTTCCCCCATCCCCCTCTCAAAATGCACTGCCGTGTATTTATATCGGAAGATAGGGGACTAATTTATACCAATTTCCATGCAAATCGTATAATTTACTAATAAAACTGTTAAGTTTTTGCAGATTCTGACTTCTGTTGTTCCTTTGGCATATATCAGTCTTGGGTGCTCCCTTCTTCTTAAGGGTTGAACACCACAGGAACTGAAAGATCATCTAGTTGAGCACACACAAACACATACACACCACCCAGGGCAGGGGTGCCACCCACTGGGATAGGTTGCTCAGGGCCCCTTCCAGCCCTATCTTGAACAAATAGTCAGGAGTTAATACTTCGTATCAGAGCATTATCATATAATATATGGATAAAAAGTAGAAAATCGAATTGGACGTAAGAATAAAGCAGACATCAGCAAGAATACAGCACAAAATCTAAATACCAAGAAAGAAGTAAAAGGAAAATATTCTGAAAATAGAAACAAACCCCAAAGATTATGGAGGCATTTAAAATACAAAACAAAAGAAAATAATAAACATATTACGTGGAATATAAGATAAAAAGTGAGGAGAGTTACTAATGGGGAAAAATTTTCTGAGTTTTGAATCCTTGCCTATTTTATCATCTTTTTTTTTTCTAATTTCTATGTTTAAAATAAAATGGGCCAATTCCATCTTCATGCATGTTTTGAAACAGCCTAATATCTTTAAATGAGAATAACAGGAGCATACCCAATTCCATACATACAGTCCCTCTGTGATGTAATTATATAGCAGCTGTATACTGCAATGATTTAGGAGAAAGTTTATACACTGAAACCCGTAAAAATTAAACAAGAAAAACCGCACAACCAACCACCCAGAATTTGATAAAGATCCAAAGGTTAAAAATCCATCAAAACCCAGGTCCAGAGTCATCCATATTCTTTGAAAGAGAACCCTCTTCATATCTCTGTAGAATAATTAGCAGTTTGTCCAGCACTTTTCTTAGTGGGAAGATCACAGCTCACAAAGCCATTAATAGCATGCTCTGCAGCTCATGAGCTTTCCCTGGAGGCCTTGCATCAAAGTGCTGAGCAAGCTTAATGATACACAGTTTGAGATTTGAAGAAATCATAGCTTCAGCTATTCTGGATTCAGGTTGTATCAGCAAAAATACACCTGAATAGATACACAATAAAAAAAAGAGTAGTAAATACACATTTATTCACATAACTTTGCTAATACAGTAAAAGAAGAACATTTATATTTGTAACAATTGCTTATCAAATCCATGTTATGTTTACTTTGGCTTTGTAAAACTTTCTAGACTAGAATTTCTAGAATTTTCCAGGATTTAGATCAGATCCTTAACCTAGTAAACTCTATATTAGTGTAACTGTTTCCAGTAATACCAGCTAGTATCTGTTCTCCAATACTTGGATGCATCATTTTAAGTGTTAGAAAAAAAAAAAACTTAACTACAACTTTTAATAGGCATCACTACTTTTTTCAAGTTTAATGAAAAAATATTGAATATGAGACATGGCAAGGAAAATAAAACAAAACCTAACAAGTAGACTTGTATTTTTTTTTTTTATTGGGGAGAAGTTTGAGGTTGTTTTTTGTTGTTTTTTTTTTTTTTAGGAGGAGATTTTACAGAATGACAGATTCTGCCATAATTGGAATACTTTTTCAATTAATTTATCCTTATTTCCGAAGATTTTGTTTGCTCCGTGCACAATCTGTTGTACCATTTTGCTTTAAATTGAAAAACATAAAAATAATAATTTTAAGGAGACTGTGTTTTACATGTAAGCGTCTAATTATATATACTTAGAAGATTGCCTAGCCAGTTTTCTACGTCAATGAAAATTTACAGTCAAATTATTAGTCAGTTTATCCCAAACTTAGATGTATTGGTGCCATAAGACTTTAGGGTGTCTCAGAGCAAGCGGAGAATAAGGATACACCCAGACCTGGTTTTCAATTATATATTTGTTTTCAATTATATGTTATATATATTTCACTTTTTRTATTTGATGAATGAGGCAGAACTCAAATTTTGAGAACAGTTAGCTTGGAGTGCAGCAGTCCATCACTTCGGGTAGGATTCATGTTGCCGAACTTTTGTAGTCTAAAATGCAGCAGTTGTGTCAAACCCGCTTATGTAAGCTTTCGGTATAATCTATGTGATAGCCAAAAGTAAACATATCATCCAAATTTTCAGACAATGCTTATTCTGCAGATGAGACTCCTTGTCATAGAGGTGAAGGAAATTAGCTGAGCTAAATAACATACTTCATAAACTCTCTGGACGATGAAATGATCTCCTAATTGCATATTCTGGCAACTGCTCCCTTTGAGAATGCRTCCCTCATCAATTTGGCACCCCATTTGGATCAACCATAGGTCTCCATGTGCATCATCTCTCCAGCAGCAATTTTGTTAGGGTAGTTTATGAGATTTTCTGTTCATGAGAATTGTAAAGAATCATGTATTATTTTATATAGCTGGCATGAAATTTAATTGCCTTTTAAATACAGATCAGTAGAGAGATTTAAAAATTCTACAACTTGAAGTATTTTCTACTTTATACCTTGAAGTAGGAAATTAATAGTCAGAATTTTGAAAAAGGTCAACAATGCATATACCTAACAGAGCAATGTGGTCGAATAAAACTTTTATCCTCTGCAAGCCTTGGGCTAAACATTCAAGTTGAGAAACTTGAATTGTGTTGATATAAAGTTACATTTATTTTTAGGAACAACGCTCTCTTCAGGGCATTAAAATCTTGGCTGTGATGGCAAATGCACCCTTGTTTGATGTTGATAAAGACATACAAGTGCTTTTATTTTCCTAATGCATGGTGAAGTTTTTCTGGTTCATCCACAGTTCTGCTATCCTAGGGGACACAGCCAGAAGCATGCTGAACTACTGGAGCAGCACTGGGCTAAGAGTCTTGTTGCCTGCAATATATGGTGAAGGCTAGTCCTTGTTCTCTCTTTAAAGAGTATTAGAAAAGAAAACAGCTTATTCCTTTTGGATTTGAATGGAAAAAGAAAGATCTAGAACAAACCCCACAATATTTAACCTTCCGACATAGAAAATAACATGAAAAATTAAAACAAGAACTTTTTAAAAAAATTGTTTAAATGTCAAAAAAAGTAAATTTCAGAGTAGTTTATTTTGAAAGATATTAAGAAGTTAATTTCTAATGAAATGCCTAACTGGGATTTTTGAGGCAAGGCATAAACACAGTTTGCATCCAAAATAACAACAAAAAAATTTTAATGAAATTGTAATTAACTGATATTTGGAAGATATTGCACTTGCTACTCAGTTCATTTCAGGCTATCTTTATAATTAAGAGCTTCCTTTCATAAAATTTAAAGATGTGTTAGGATGCAAAAAATAATTTTAATTTACATTTTATAATCACCCAAGGATAATTTTGTTCTTGACTGTTGTATTTTTCAGGCAAAGATAATAACAAAAATCTAAAGCAGTTTCCCAACCTCATAGAACCAGAACAGACAGCTGGCCTTGGTGATAGATGGCAACAATTGCTGAATAATGGGTAGATGCAGTGTGGTTTATGGGAGCTGCTTGTGAGGCAAGAAACGCCTATGTTTCCCATCAGCTCTGGAACATTCAGATGACAAAGACATGAATTCTGATGCCACAAAATACACAGAAGTTGAGGAAAATCTCTATTGAGCATCTGTGACTGCAAGCCCACAGCACAGTGTGTTTGCAGAAGAAYATGAAGTTAAAAAAAAAAATCCTTCTATTGAAACACAGTGACAGAATGATGACTTTTTTGTTTTATATCAATATTCAGTATTGATCTTTTTCCTAAGACCTTCTTTAAGTATTCTCCTAATCTGTTCCAAAGGATATTTATGCTCTGTGCATATAAACTGGGATTCATCTGACTTAAAATTAGTTTTCCAGAAACCTGTAGATTTACATAGACAATTATGTCAGGATTGATTTGTTGGTGAAAAGACAAAATGTCCTTGAGCCATTTGAAAAAGCTTAGGGTATCRTAGTCATCTCCACAGTTCTGGCAGATCCAAGACACAATAAAAAACTAGGGGACCTAGAGCCCTGCCTGGGTATCAGCAATAAGCCCCACAGGGCTCAAAAAGACATTGCAAGTCTGTGTTTAGGCCACTAAACCTAGATCCACATTTCACAGCTGGTGAATAGGGTGATTTCATTTCCAGACATTTATTTATTCCATATAGTTTGGCACCTATTTTAGGATGACATACATTTCTGGAGGTGTTTATTTCTTTGTTAATTAAACTGGTTGGCAATTTAAGACTAAGGTTTTGATTCAACCCAGTACTAGACATCTCAGCATAGTCTTCTATCTCCTTGCTGAAGCATAAGATATTATTCTACCCAATCTTGACAAGATAGTACCTCACCTTGAGGTCAAGGCCACTAAGACCTATTAATGCAGTCAGAGCTGTGACTTTTGATAACAAAAATAAGCTTTTCTGGTTTGTTTATAGGTTCCAAGAATGAGGAATTTTCTAGTCCTGCTGATCACAATGAAATTGAGAATTATTTAGGTGAATGAACATAGGAGTCTATCTAGGAAAAGTATGCCAAACTTTACGAATTATATTGATTAATTTGCATTTGTTGAAATGGGTGTTTAGATATGTGCTTCACATGTACATAGGTTCTACTGTTCATACTGAAATACAGATATATAAAAATAGATCTCAACTTTGCTTTAAATGTTGAGCATATTATAGATTTGTTATTCTACCACTATGAAGCGGATTAGAAATTACATCTAAATTCTGGTTCTTGTAATTCTTAGGTCTTACCTGAGCTCTACACCAGCTTTATGTTTTTGACAGGTGGTTCTGAAAACCTTCAGCTTTTGATTCAGATAACTGCAAGGAAAGTAAAGCATTATTGTTTCTAGTAGTGACACTATTTCACTAGTTGTAGATGCTGAGTGAAACAATTTTCAATGCAACAGATTCTAGAATTCCTCTGCAGATTACAAAGCCAAGGCCAAGACCTTGTCAGTGCGTTTCCAGTGAATTGAATCATCAGCTGCTCCAGAAGTATTCACATACTAGTGGCTTTTCCCGATATTTGGCAAGACAAATTCAAGTCAATATAATATATTTAAAGTAAAAGGGCCCAACTAAAATCCAAATAAAATAATGTTATTTGTCATAAATTTACCAGCATTACAATGATGGTTGGAAGAAACCATTTCCTCCCCTGACCTTATGATACCAGCTGATTTTCTGTGTCCTGTTCATGAGACAGTGAATCCCTCCAAGACTCTCAGTATGGTGGAAGACATGCTGGAAAATGATACATATGTTAAGGTTTCTCAGGGTTTACAGGTTTGACAGCAAGCTAAGAAACGCTGTGGTTTTGTCTGTTCATTTTAAATCMAACTTAATTGATGCCAGAATAGATTAAAATGCAATAAAAAATATTTGGTCACAACGAGAAAAATAAACAATGCAGAGGTTTAAATACTAATACTAATGATAAAAACAAACAAAAAAGACACAGACCAAAAATGCCCAACCCAAAGTGACACAGTGATATGTAAATTGACACAATATATATGCACAGCTGTCTTAAATTAATATTATATCAGGAAGATTTAATTTACCTTATCTCCCTAATTTACCATTGTTGTCCTGCTAGAGGTGGTACTAAACGTTTTATAATTTTCTTTATATCTTAGGAAAAGGTTAGATCTGATCACCAGATTACACATTTGGTTCTGCCTGTGAGCTACAGAATCCAACAGGAAGCACTTTATGTAACACTGGCTTTATAAGAGTTATGTACAAAATACACCTTAAAAAAGATAACTTTATAAAATTTCTGGATTCCAAATATTTAAATTGTCCAGAAAGCTTTAATATGTCTTTCAAAACTCATCCTATTTCTTCTTTTTCTGGGTGATAATTATCTTGAGAGGCTTGAGAGGTGGGCCCTTGTGAACCTCATGAAGTTCGATGAGGTGAAGTACAAGGTCCTGTGCCTGGTTCAGGGCATTCAGTCTCCAATGTCAATACAGACTGGAGCTGAATGAATAAAGAGCAGCCCTGAGGAAGGGGACTTGGGGATAATGATGGATGAAAAATTGGACATGAAACGGCATGATGTGTTCGCATCCCAAAACCAACCATATCCTGAGTTGCATCAGAAGAAGTGTGGCCAGCAGGTCAAGGCAGGTGATTTTCTCCCTCTACCGTGCTCTAATGAGACCCTGTCTAGAGTGCTGTGCCCAGGTCTGGCATTCACAGCCCAAAATAGGCCTGGCCCGTCTCCTATGAACATGGGCTGAGAGAGTTGGGGTCATTTAGCCAGGAAAAGAGAAGGCTTCAGGGAAGATTTACTGCAGCCTCTCAGTATATAAAGGGGCCTTATAAGACAAAGAGGCACCTTTTGGAAAGGACTGTAGTGACAGGACAAGGGTCAACAGTTTTAAACTAAAAGAGAGAAGGGTTAGACTGGACAACCCAAACCATTCTATAATTCTAGGAGTTCACGACAATCATGTAACTTACTTGATTGAAATGAAAGGACTTTCCTCTTTCTTAGATATGAAAAAATATTTTTGTTTTAGACTTAGGAAACAATTTAAACATTGTCAAAGTATTCAATGGCATTTTAGATGTACTCATGACGTTCACAAATATTTAACAGATGAGTAATCTCAAGAAGACAAGTTAGATGCAGGAAAGGCTGGGTGRTAGGTCAATGGATACTCGGGATTTTACAGTTGCTTTTAAAGTAAAGTTTAAGCACTAAAGATAGTCTCCTGTACTTAACGTTAAGACCGTTTTCCTCAAAAAGAGATTAAAACTCCCTTACTCTTGCTGTTGCTTTATATATTCTCTTTTAGAATACTCTTGTGGATTTTTTTTTTTTTTTGCTTTTCCTTATGTCCCCTATCAGCATGGTTATTAAAACAAATTTAAAACATTGGAACAGGAAAACTGTGTATGGTTAATTTCTCACTTGCATGTTCAATATTACAGTAATTTATCATATTAATGTGTACCTTGATTTAGACACATASTCAAATCACTTTCGGTGAGGGAACCTTGGTATGCTTTTTAATGCCATTGCAAGGGGGCTTCATATGACTACTGAAAACTACCTTTCTTTCAGTCTTAAAAGTAGCCCACAGATCTCTTACTGATATAAGGAAAACAAGTTGAAATTTATAATTACATAAGAAAATAAAAGCATTTTGATTTAGAATATTTCAGGATATTTTAAAATAGTACTCAGTAGATGTCAGAAATGTACATACAAACCTATTTTGCACAGAATAAAGCACATTCTGAATTGTCGTTATGTACTGGCGCATATGTTCATATACTTACAAACACATCATGGTATTACCACTGCCTATTAGCGTCACTTTGGACACTAATATCTGCTATGCCAAATGACAGTTTGGATTTCAGTGTTTGCAAAAGAGGAAAATGATACTTCGATTCCACATGCGAATGGAAGTTATGTTTATTTTGAGGCCTTCTTCATGGAACTACATGTGAAAACACTGCAATACATCTGGCAGATTTTCAGCCAAAACATCAGACAGAATGTCTAGTGCCTTCTCCAGTGCCTGGATAAAAAGCCACTTCATGGCACAGGCCATTCCTCGTGGTGTCGTTGACAGTCCKGTCTCTGTCACCTCACTCCAAAAACCACAGTGAAATTATATGATATGTTAGTACAAATGCATCTTTACGTCCAGTCAGCAGCTGAGTTTGTATTTCTACTAGATGGACAATGAGGCAGAGCAACGTTGTGAGTAAACCTTGCCTCCTTTCTGACCGTCTTGGCTCATCTGCTGTATTCTCCTGATATCATATTAAAGATACCTGTGTCCACATAAGATAGCACCTCATCCATAACATTTTCTAAAGTCTGCTCAGTCTCATGGGTTTGTTTGTATTGATTTATCGAACTCTGGATAACAACACTGCCTTTCTGATGTGCAGTGAATAAGTAATTAGAGGTATTGCTTTGCGCTAGGACTAAGTCCCTCAGGAACAATAATGGGAGCTGGAAAAGTCACTTAGGTTATTACTCAAATCCCMTTAAAAAACACTGAGTGACATATTTAGTTGTCAGAATTAGTAGATGACTGATTCATATATTGCAATAATTTATCTGAAGTACAATTGATCCTGATTGCTACTGATTCTGATGTGTTTATGAGATTACTTAGTCATTCACCAGTACTCCCATGTGATCATATAAAGTATATGGCCACCTTTATCAAATTTACTGAGTGAAATTATAGAAATGACCCCAAATAAATTGGAAATGACAAATAGAAACCAACTTTTCATGTGTGTTTGTTGTCACATATTTCCAGAATTTCCCTTACAGTCAATAGCAATAACAGTGTGTATGCTGATGAAAAAACATGATAGTCAAACCTGTGTATGACTGTGTCTACACACGATAAATGTGAATTTTGCAAGAAATAAAACAGAGTTCTATCACAAGACTTTCTTTTTTCTCTTTTAGAGTTCTGTTTGACAGCTTTTTTCCTAAAGGGTCACAGCTGAAACCACTGAATTTTGATTACAATACTTYTATTCAGACCTATATTTTTACTTACGAGAGATAAAAAGAGGCAGGATTATATATATTATATATATCTTTGCAGAATATATTATATGTATCTTTGTTAGCTCAATCCACTCCTATGTAAGAAGACCGTTGACAGTGATTGTGGGTTGACTATTTTGGCCTTGGAGTAAAAAAATAAATGTTATGAAAATCCAGTTCAGTTTTTGAGGAAGACACAGATGAATCACAAGCAAACAACAAACAAATAAATAGTTTATTTATATACCTGCCTATATATGTTATACATAATAAAGGTATGCAAAATAGGAAATTATAGAAGGGATAAGCAGAGATAAGTACACATATGGATACAGATATAGACATCATTTTTTTTCAGATATAAGGAAGGAATAAAAAACGGATCTGTTCATAGGCTAACCAGAAAACAAGAGAAATACTGTTGCCTCCTTCTGTTGGATTTTTTATTGTTTCAAACCCCATTTTACATGCAATCTATAGCTAGCATTTTGTCTCTGTGTATATTATTTCACATGCACTACAGTACTGAAGCAGCAAAACTGACACCTAGACAGCATAGTATTAAAATGTGTAATCATTTCTAGAAAGCTGTGTATGGTATGTCACAGCACAGTCAACTTGCATTAGTTTAGTAAATCTGTACTGCATCACTGAACATTAGCTCCAGCTCATCCATTATGGTGCAGAGATTGCTTATTGTGTTCCCAGGGCTCTTTTGTATGAAAGAGCAATAGTGCTGTCTGCCAAAATGGTCTTGCCCTGTCAGAGTAGTTTTAATTGAGCTGAGCCGTAGGACCCTGCCCAGTGCTGTTACGGGAGCTGAGAGCCATTTGGTGAATAGCACTCTATGAGATTATGGCTGTTAAGAGTATAATGGACAGTTACTGTAATATCCTGCCCAACTAGAACACTATAAACATGTCCATAGGTAGTAATTTTACTTAGTTATCCTGTTTCCTAAAACAGTGTGGGTCTGAAGCTTTGTGTCTATCTTTATGTGAAAATTATGGTTTCTGTTGGCAACTAGCGTTACCCATTCTGCGGTCATGGGAGGGAGACAGAAGAGGTCATCTTTAGAAAGCAAATTTTTACTATTTAAATTCCTTCTGCATCTTTAGATCAACCGTTTTACCCAAGCAGAATGAAAACTAATGATATTTAAATAGTTTATGTATTTTTCCAATGATAATATGTTAATGATTAAATGGAAAAACTAGTTGACAAGCAAAATATTTTACTTTCAAGCTTACAAGACATGATCGTAAATAATGACAAATATAAACAGCTGTAAACAGGCACCGAATAATTTACCTTTTCAGTTGTTTTATTTTAGTAGTTCTGATACTTAAACATATATTCCTTAATTTAAATAATTGCTTTCTGGTTTCCAATTGATTTACAAGGTAGTGTATAAGATGCACGGCATGTCTGGAAAGAAACCAAGCAATAACTATTTCCTGTCAAGCTTATGCACATTTGTGTATGGAAAAAAAAAAATCATGAGTCATCAAAATTAGAAATTAGAAATTAGAAATTAGAAATGCAAGTTTTTTCTGGAGATGTTGGACAGAGGACGTACATAGAAGTGCCCTTAATTTCATATCTCTGACAAATCACCAGAGATCAAACAAATAGAAATGGTGATTTCTTATGATGATGATGGTGGTGACTTGTGCAACCCCATTAATTCTGTCTAACAGGCTTATCTTTGTCAGGCAGAAATCTGTGAATATGACGCTCGTTGTGCTTCCATCCTGTATAGATGATCGAATGTGTTTGCCTAACAAAGACATGCTGGAGAATCACCAGTTTGCAATACAATGGCATTGTGAAGACCAGAACCCAGAGCTATTTTTTCAGAGATCAAAAAAAACCCAAAAAAACCAAAACCAAGTGCAGGCTTAGTCAGGTTGGGACAATCTTTAATTAACGCGCTCCTTATAGTGAGTGGAGAGGAAAATAGATCTAACAGGAAAATTTTTTCTAATGTTATTTTTAACTTCCTGTAAGGATAGAGTGAATTGCTGTCCAGAAATGGCTATTTCTTTTGAAAARATTTTGAACTATGTATATAGATTATTTTCAAATGTTGAAGAAACATTAACAACCAGCCAAAGATAGATACACTTTTTATCTTCTTTAGGTATTTTTATACAATCTAAAACAAAGCATGTTTGTTCTTTCATGAGATGTAGATTATTCCACATATCTGAACTGCAAATCCCAGTTTCTGCAATGTATAAGCATTGTGAGAAAAGAATTTATGCTATAAATATACCTTTGCTAAGTCACAAAATAAAAATAATTTCAAAATTGGAGATTTCTAATTCTCTATGCACTTGTAAGAATCTCTGGAAAACTATATCTCTAGTAGTCTACCTCTTCTTGTAACCTGCCTCTTCATCTGTTGAAATGAAGAGAAGCCATAAAGCGATCAGTTTGTTCCAATGCTTCCTGGCCAATGGAGAGGGCAGTCCTATGCTACTGCCCTCCCACACTCCACTTCCATTCTTCCCATCTCATTTTGTCTATGTATTGCATATCATATTATAATCCTCAGTGGATCAATAGAGCTAAATGAATTGTTAAAAAAAGTAAGCTTTTTTCTCTTTGTCTTCCTATTTATAGTTTCTTTTCCTCTCTTTGTCTGTTCCTCCTTCTCCCTTCCTTCTTTCTTTACTTTCTCTCATTCTAGTTATTTTTCTTAGGGCTAACAAGGGGTTAGCTGCCAAAGCTAGTGTTGAGGATTATATAGGCATATCTCTGATATCTCTTTACAACTGCATCAAAAGACTAAAAACTCAGTGGCTGCAGGATATTTGACTGACTGCTCAGTCTCAGCAGCACTTGCCCTGACCAGTCTAGACCTGACCCTTGCAGCTGTAGGGGCCATGATTTTAGCCTGTGCACATCTAGAACATGATGGACTTGGAATGACCTATAGGAGCACTTGTCATCCCTGCAGAAAACTTGTAAGATGAAAGCAAGCAATGTGAAGTCACTGTTGGAAAGGGTATGTGAAACCTACTCTTAATTACTTTTTCATCACTAGGGAATCTGTAGAYTGTAGCTGAGCCACTCTGTAGGGAGAAAAGGCATATCACTCTAGGTCAAAAGTGAAATGCCAGCTGGATGGAGGAAATTAAGACATTGTGTACCAGCTATTTTGTCTGCCTATTTTTATCCAAGCTCCATAAGTCTCTTCCAACTGCCTCTAAAATGGATAGCTAGAAATTTCCATGCTTTGGGACTCTACTCTTAATTAAAAGTAAATTTGGCTGATGAAGTAAGGTGGTGTTAAATAGTATCTTGTGAGTAATTTCATCATCAATGGAGAATTTGAAAACTGTTCCAAATAACATTGCAAACAGCCAAGATACGAAAATTCCATTTTTGTTCAACTGTCTTAGGTAAATTATCATGCATTTTACAAGCCAGCATTTTTGGGAGAAAGGACTGTGCTTTCCTCACTAATTAAATATGCACAGAGGCTTAGACAGAAACACTTGAATTGTAGTGACAGAATATTTTGTTTTGTCTCTTACAAGTACAAACAATAAAAAATATACAGTACATTCTATAATAACAATTTGTAACATTCTTTTCCATATCTTTGACACTAACAAATTAAAATAATTTTCTCATTTCTATTGTTTTAATAACTTCTGATTCAATTTTGAAACCGAAATGGAAACTAAAGGAAATGAAAGGAAATATCATTGCAAAAGCTGATTACATATTGTACCAGGGACTTCACTGAAAGAAAATTAATATAAAAGAAGCTGTTAGGTTGTTAGACCTGCCACAGACAAATAGCAGGGAGATATTTTGGACCTATATAAATCCTTTTCTACTCAAAAGAAGAAACTGTTGTAGTCTTGAATATCACTGAATGACATCTGTCGAAACATAGAACTAAGAATTGCCCTTTCTTTGCAACAGAAAAAAAAGACTAAAGTTTAAAAAGAATCCTGGAAATGTTTACCACCAGCTATTTTCGTACAGCATAATAATAAGTAGGACTATATAATACAAGAATACTGGTATATTCAATTTCAGGAGATTAACTCTGAGTGAATTAAAAAAGCCTATGAGCAAAGTGAGATGCACTAAAATAAATTGGAAGAACTTTGGAAAATATTCAAAACTGCACCTTGAATTCTGAAGGAAGTACATAAGAGTCAGTATGAAACTATGAAAGATCCCATGAATTATTAAGGATGAAAAGGAATGTGAAGCTGGAGAAGAAGAAGTAAAAAAAGCAAAGAGGCATGTTCAGGGTTAATGAACATCTCTTGATAAGTACTATGTTGATAAGAGTTTACAAATTTAAAAGGCAGTCATAATTATTCTAACTTAAAACCTGTTAAATCCTGTAAATGTGGTTTGATCTGAAACTCAATGAGGCTAGCTTAATTCTTCTAGTACCTTGAGTGGGTTGATGACAGAGAGACAGAAATTTTCCTTTCTCGTTTGTTGTGAAGGGTATTTAACACTTCAACAGCACTYGTGAAACAGAGATTAGACAAAATAATCTTCTGACTGGTTTCAAGCATATTCCTTCTCGAAAGTGACAATGAAATTCGAGTCTTCTCAAAATAAGTGAACAATGGCTGTGATTTTCTTTTTTTTTATTCTTTTTTTAAAAGAATTCAACAAAACCCCCCAAACATGGAAAAAAGGCTTTAAAATTATACTTGTAACACTCTGTGTTGATCAAGTTAAGTGTGAGCTGTAGAAACAGGATATAGATGGAGGAATTGTGGGTCTAGTAAGGCCCTATATTATGGATTAATATGTTTAAATTGAGTCTTTCAATGGTACAAATGTTTTTGATTGGTAACAGTATCTGTCTGGTATACTATTTGGGATTTTTTTTGTATAAAATCAGAGCTATTTTAAATAAGACAGCTTTGAGAAAGCCATTCCATGGGGAAGTTGACCATGACAAAGAGTTCTCCCACAGGGAAGAAAAGAGAGACTAAGATCTCTCCCAAGGGGATAAAGACAATGGAAATAAGCTTTGCAAAGGGAAAGATGAACATGACAAAGAGTTGTCCCAATGGAAAGACTACAACATCTAAGAGTTGGCCCAGGGGGAAGATGACCTCAGCTACATCTGGGACAACCCCTCAACCATGGCGAATGATGAGGACCCTCATATTGGTCCCAAGGAGGTGTCCAGATGTCCCAGCGGTGTGGCTAGAGAGGCAGCAGAAGAGGCAGTTGGTGACCTGCACAGCACATCTCCTGCCCCAGCAGGTCTCACAGACGCCAGGCTGGCAGCTGCTACCCTGGTTAGAGGTCCTGAGGAAGAGGAGCTCCCAAGGGGGAAAAGGCAGCAGCTTCTTCTGCCTTTGGCAAGCAGATGACAGCAGCAGGGGCAGAGAGCCAGGTTGCTGCCCCGCACAGCCCCTGTTKCCCACACAGCCCCTCGTCTCCCCAGCTGGAAACCCAAGTCCTCAGCAAGAAGTGGGGTCTCTACAAGAAATGACCCTCCCACTTCAGGCGGGAGCTCTGGGCTCTGCACGGGCTGTTTCTGTGGTCCTACATGGCGGGATGGCCAGAGGATTAGTGCCCCCCACTGCCAGTACCAGACAGGTCCCCAGGGATGGCACCCTGAGGGAGCAACATATGGTGGGTTTGCTGTGAGCATGTTAATAAAAGATGCTGATTTTCCAAATGTGCTCMTCTGTGCCTGGTCCATCTCAGGAGCAAGACAGGTGCAGGCCAGGCACCAGAGATTTGAAACTTGATGGCTGTATGGATGCCGTGGTCAAGATGGACACCACTTGCCGTGTCAGCCACGACACCCAGTTTACACTGTGCAAGTGAATTCCCCCACAAGGACAACGGTGGTTGATTTGGAGGTGTCCCTAGTTTCCATTTTCTTTGAAATAAAATGTATCTTTTTCTCTTATTTGGTCTGATCCATTTTTATAATGCCTTTGTAATTTTTAGGACCATATAAATTCTATGGACAGTAAAACACTTCCTTTTTTAAGAGAGAAAAAAATAAATCAATTGTCACCATTTTTTTGGCAGAGAAAAGTGCACTAAACAATAACATCACCACCAGTGGAGAGGGGAATTCATCAATTCTAAGTATAAGCATTGAAAAAAGTAAACTATATTTTTTAATCACCAGTTGATCACCATGAAGCAGAAATTCCTTCTCAGCAACTTGAAGATTGGAATAGGGGAAGCCTGCACAGCTGTTACTAACACCTTTCCTTGAAAACCTGCCTCATGGCAGGGCTCTTCCTTTTCTCCATGGGGCAGGGTTTGTCTCACCACAGTGGGAGCATTACCTGCAGCTGCAGCTCTCTGTGGCCCTCACCTGAGTGGGATGGAGGTGTGCAGTGTGGGAGTTGCAGGTCCTTCCACTCTGCCATGACCTGTCAGGTGGTGTTGCCTGGTCACCCCTAAAGCATATCATCCTGGAGAGTGCACGGGGAGAAAACCTTGAAGTCACGTTGAGATGGCGCAAGACGGAGCATTGCCAGATTGGAGGGTGGTGAGTCACGGGCACAGGTTGCCAGAGAAGTTGTGGCTGTGTCATCCCTGGAACTGTTCAAGGCTAGGTTGAACAGGGTTTGGAGCAACCTGGTCTAGTGGAAGGTGCGCCTGTCCATGGCATGGGGCAGGACGAAATGACCTTTAGGGTCCCCTCCAACCCAAACCATCCTGTGAGATGATGAATAGCAGGGACAGCAAGTTGGCCAAGCCCCCAGACCAGCACTGGGGTCCCACATCTAGATTTATCTCTTTCTCCTCTGTTACACCACAAGACCTCTCCCATGGAGCAGCACTCACAGCTGGGAGCTGTGTTAATCCACTGAATGGACATCATGTTTCACTGGCTATCTGGATCCATACATAGCTTAAAATATTTCTGAGGGTGGCTGAAACTTCTGACCATTTGAAAGGGAAAGAACAATGAGATTTGAAATGGATTGTTCATAAAAAAATATAGGAAGACTTGACCTTTTGGTAGCAGGGGGGCTGCAATGGTGGCCTCTATGAGAAGAGAGGAGGGGCTGCCCCTCTGTTGGACAGACCCAGTCCCAGCCAGCTCTAAAATAGAGCTGGTCAAAGCTGAGATTATCAGTGATACTGGTGGTTGCCTCTGTGGTAACATATTTATAAAGTTGTAAAAAACCCACAAAACCCCACGCCTACACAGCAGCTCTGAGACAGGAGTGAAAAAATGTCAGAAAAACATTCTTGCAGACACCAGGGTCAGAGAAGGAGGAGGTGATCCCCTACGTGTCAGAGCATATTCTCCTGCAGCATGAAGAAGGTGAGGCAAGCTGTCTCCCTGCAGTCCTGAGAATCACATCAGAGAAGATGCATTCTGCAGCCCACGCAGGATTCCATGCCAGGGGAGGTAGATATGCCTTGTGTTATGATCCAGTTATTAAGGGGTGCCCCTGCCTGAATTAAGGTGCAAACAAGATCATAATTAATAGTATCAATTTCATTTAACAATAAATGTGAGGAAGAGAGACAGAGAGAGAAATAGGAAGAAGGGCCAGGGAGGAAGAGAAAGAGAGTAAAAGAGAGAGATACATTAAGCAAAAGATATCACCACCACATGAACTTCTACCATGTCCTGCTGGTCCTTCTTCACCCTGGTCTGATCTGTGGTAGGGGTCCCAGAGTGTTCTACTGGAGGTGCCACTTTTATACAGTACAAGTCCCAGGTATCCATGAGGCATAGGTGCTATTTCCATAACGCGGGGAATTTGTGTAAGCAGCTGCTTCCTTTTTCACAGTTTGCCACAGGAATTTTATGTGCAGCAAGGTCACTCAGATCTGCCTCACCAGGTCTGGAATCTTTCTGTTGTTGCTGTCCGCACTTGTCACAAGTTTCCAAGTCAGCACAGTGGAATTTTGTTCAGTGTGCTAATTCCAAACCTTCACCTTCATTTAGGTCTGGTATTAACACCTTCCTCTTTGCTACATGTGCTTAAGTTCCTGTTGTGGTGGATTATCTTATGAGTATTTCCTTCTTTGACACTGTTTGAGAGAGTTCGACATGCTCTTTAAGTCTTTACGCTTTGACAGAAACTGCAGTCCATAAAGACCCAATGATGGAGCTTGCTTCTGACAGGAGGTGTAGCCTTTGGAGAGGAATACTTGCATGAGCAGGCTTTTTGGCAGGAGCTGTGACTCTGTAGGAGGTCAGTCTGATCCTGAAAGACTGAACCCAGTGGAAAGGACCCACACTGGAGCAGCTCATGAAGAACTGTATCCCACGGAAAGGATCACATGCTGGAAAAGGGGAAGTGTGTGGGGAGGAAGAAGAAGCAGATGTAAACTGGCAGTTGTTCTTATTCCCTGATACTCTGTGTTGCTCATGGGGATGAACATAGAAGAGTTCAGAATGAAGGAGCAAAGTTGGGCCTGAGAACAAGGAGAGGTGGGGGAAAGCTTTAATTTTGGTTTCATTTCTCATACCGTACTCTATTTTTAATTGACAGTGAATTAAATTTATTTTCACAAATTTGAATCTCTCATGCTTGTGAGAAATATCCCTGTCCTTTTTTGGTCTTATTTTCTTCCCCTGTCGTAGTGAGAAGAGCTTAGAGAACAGCTTAGGCAGCATCTGGCAGCCAGTCAAGGTTAACCCGTCACAGTGTCCATGTGACAAAGTAGCAAGGGCAATAGTCTGATGTCCAGAGAAGCCACATGCAAGATCTGAATCCCCTTCAAGGAGCAAACCTACCTAACAGTAATCAGGTCAGCAGATAGAGGCCTTCCCAGAGCAGGGAGTCACTGCCACACTGCTGTTTCCTCCTAACATCATCTCCCTGGCTCTGCTACCACAGAGGTAGCATTTGCAATCCRGTGAACAGAGTCTTTGCCTGTCCCTCCTGGAGCTTTGGGCTCTCTCGTTTGCATGGGCTCAGAGAAGATCCTGTAAATTTTGTTTACACATCCCTTGATGCTGTGCCATCTGCCCTTTTCACAGCTCCTTGCCCTGTTGACAGACCCAGGTCCCAGAATCAGGGACAGCACCTCTCCCAGCCCCAGCTCTGTGGGACACATCAGGCAGCCCTGCAGCCCCAGCTCTGGGCAGCCCTGTCCTCTCTCCAACACAGCTATGCCGTGCCTGCTGTATTGCTGCAGTCAGTGRGGACTGTGCCCAATGACACCTCAGCCCTGTTACTGCTCAGTCCTGTGCTGCCTTCAGCACCACCTCCAGCTCTTTTCCATGCCCACGTAGTGATGTGTCTGTTACCTGCCTCTGTTTGCTCTGTTTTTATCACCTTTTTATATATTAAATCAAAGGACTTTCTAAGTCACACCTGTAAATCTCAAATCTTTGCTACAGTCTGTGGAAGAGACTATTTTTTTACTTTATTACTGAATCCAAGATTCATTCTCCTACTTCTATTTGCATATGTAAGGATGTAAAATGTTTCACTTTGAAAGATTGCACAGTATTGAATTTGGGTTCAGGCTTTCCTGGAGCAATACATTCCCATTTATAAAAATCCATTTGATCCAGTTCATTCTGTATTTAATGCCAGTTCCTATATTCAAAATATAATCCCCTACGTTTGTAGAAATCACTGTTTCAGGCCATTATAATTTACATGTGCTTTTAGGATATATGGTTTTGTCCCTGATATGTACAAGTTCTGAAATAAATCAGGAGATATACAGCCAATATAAAATAATTTTACTCTTTTGAAAAGAAATTAAAATTGCTCTTGTAACACCATGAATACTATAACTAGCTTTTATTGCTTGCATTATCAGTGCTTCATCATTATTTCTATTACTATTTCTTTTGGGTATACAACAGAAGAGGGGAAAATGAAACAGAAGGTCTTATAACCTTATGGCATAATGGTGATTCTTGTACACAATTACTAAACATGTCTCATAGCACTGGCAATCTCATAGATTTTATATCTATTAAATATGCTTAGTGGTATTATTACACATATATTTCACAATTTTTTCTACATATCTTTAGTAATTTTTTCTTAACTGGTAAGTTAAGCTAAATGAAATATTTTCACATYGTCCATAGCAATATACTAATCCCACATTTTTTAAAATATTTCATGGGAATGTAGTCATTACATCAACATTTATTAAGAGAACATTTCAAGAGTTTTTTCCAATACAATTTAAACAAATATAGTGAATAGGTAAAGTAGGCAATTTTGAAGTATTTTGTTGGGCACTAACCATTTTCTCCTCTGTAAATTATAAACCTTTAATCTTGAATTGTACCCAAGCAGCACTTTAAAATGGTGATCCTCAGAGGGAAACATTGTATGTTTCCAGCAATTTTAACTTCTTTAAAAATATGCAGCAGACTTAAAAAAAAAAAAAATAGAGGAAACTCCTAAAACTTGGATATTTGTCTTCCTAATTTTAGATAAATTATAAGATAAACTGAGGAATAAGAAGCCTGTTTACACACAATGAAGCATGTAAAAGCAGTGTAATCTAAACAGAAGAAATTGATTTTTAGTATTGAATGAGCCCATTGATTTTCATTCTGACAAAAGAAAACAGCCTCACTGAATACAGTCAACAGGAAATGAGGTGTCTTCTCTGAAGTATATACTACAATGATCTGATAAACACATAATCTCTTCAACAAGCAGATGCCAACACCTACACTACAAAAAGTGCCCCAATAATTACAATGGACACACTGTACTCACTGCCACCATCATAACTACACCTTTTTATGTTGAGAAGAGAGATAAAGATGACTGAAATGAAGAGCACTTCACATTATGGTGAGCAAATAGTATGTTTTTTGCATACAATATAGTCAATGATTTATTGGTTGTAGGTTTTTGGGTTTTTTATTATAATTTTTAATTTTTTRGTTCTGTCAGGTGAGAAGACTTTCCAGAAGTCTATAATATAGGTTTTGAAGCAGCAGTGTAGCAAATGCATTTGACAAATTTAGGACCAGTGTAAGGTAGTTAACACTTACAAAGACTCATGCTGTCACAAAAGGAAGCCATCAACTTTTAGAAGACCKAGGAAATGCAGTCAAATGGTATACTGTGTTATCATTGTGTTAGTGTTGGCATTTTTTTTGCCAATATGTGGATGTCTAAGTCAGTTCTGTCCTTAGCAGGAATTTGAGGTGATGGTCCTTCTTTTATACTTCTGCTTTATAGCCCCCTTGTTACAGCACTTGTGTGGGTTTGACGATTACTGCACTGTGTTAAGAGCCTCAGGAGTCAAAGAACTGGCAAACAGGTGTTGCAAACATCTTTGAGTCTTATTTGAGGAAGCAGCGTTACTTTATTTAAATATTCTGTAATTCTTTTAATGAACAGCTCAAGGTGGCAGTAATACTCTGAAACAGTCCTTGTGAACCCGCTTCACTGCCATGATAAAAAATTTGCCTTTTAGCATTTCTTTCTTCTGAGATATATAAAAAAAGATCCAATCTCCTTGTTAAGATTGCTAATTCTGACCTTGTTAACAACACTCTTCATGGGTAAAAAGAAAAGAGGCACTTCATGAGTAAAAAATAAGCACTTTTTAGAGACGCTCTAGCTGTCATTATTAGGCTTAATATACAACTGCAGTAACAAAAAAATCAACTAACAAACCATAAAAAGAAAAGAAACATCACTCCCCAAAAAGAAAACACAGCACCAGAACATAGTGTGATCYATCTACCAAAATACATATAATTTCCATGGCTACCAAATGAGATGGAAACTATGGGGGTTTTATCACGACTTGAGGTGTTTTAACTGTACAAATGGCAGACTTTTAGTTGTTTTTGTTTATTTCAGGATCGTCAGCAATATACATCTTGTCAAATTTAAATATGGGTTAGAATGTAATTAGTCACAAGGTTTTTTTTTCCACATTGGATATTTTGTGAAGATGAATTGTCTCTTTTTTATGTAGACATATGATCTTTCACAAGCATGAAATTACACCTAATGATATGTTTGCATATCAAAATCTCCAATTTTTTCCCCTATGTTGACAAGAACACAGTAGAAAGGTCAAACAAGTTTCCAGTTGTCTATTTCAAAAAACAAACTGAAGTCCAGTTCCTTAACAACCAATTAAGTAGGGATGTCCCAGTCCCAAAAAGGATATATTATTTTATATATATATATATATATATATAAAAACTGTAGATGAAATAGCTGTAAAAGTATTATAGCTAGGGATGCAGGAAATTGACACTGATTTAGCAAGGTTAACACAGGTCCTTTAAACAGATCAGGATGGTTTTGTCAGCTTTTTGTTATCTGACCAGGAATCAATGAAAAGGTCTTAGTCTGTGACCTCCACATTTTATGGATATTTAGTGAAATAACAGTATTTTAAAACAGGCAAACAACACCCTGCCACTCTCCCCCACCCCCAACCCTGAACAGAATGGATTTCTGTTCAAGTTGGAGTCATTCCCTGTCAGAGGTTTCTTCTAAAACTGACCTAAAGAGATAGCAAGGTTTCTAGTGTTTATTCCACTACATTTAGTCCCTTCCACAAATAATCCTGGGTTCAATTTCACTTAAATTAGGTCACATTTTCTCTAATAGTCTTGTCTTTTATTTTAATTTCTTATAATTTCAATTTTAAGCTCATAATATCCTCAAATAGATAACGAGCTACCATTAGAGAAATGGTCAAGGCCCAATGCATATTTTATGAATGAAAGATTACTTTTCCTACCCTGTGATCATTAAATGAATATGCATACAGTTTTAGTTGTGAACCTTCAATAYCCATATAAAAAGTAAGGGAACTATTACAGCAATAATTTGATACCAATTTTATTATAAATTTTAAATTATTATCAGATGGCTGTTATCACTAATGGATTTAGATTATCCACTACCAAGTTTGAGCCCAAATATGAAGTGCTGCACAAAGTATCTAAGTACCATTAAGTACAAAAATAAACACATAAAATTAGAAATTTAATCAATTGAAACAGACTTTGTAGACATTTAGAGGGAAATTCTGTGGGTCTCTGTTGGTTCCTAGGGACCTAGATTAATATCTATACATGGTGCTGTACGGTGTTACCCTAACCGAGCTACTATTTAAAGGATAGCTCAGTAATCTCCATTATGGTATTCTCACAGCATTTGATCCAATTTATTTGCAGTCAGACAAACTAGTCAACTTTCTGGCTTCTAGGAAATCCTCAGAAAATAACACAAACTCTTAGACATAACAGTAATGGTCTTTTGATGGCATGACATACTCTGTTGCACCAGGTAGGAAGGCAAGTCATTGTTAACTGCAGAATGATCTCTACTCCAAGATCAGCTAAAACCAACAAGACTAGCAAAATTGTGTGTATTCTTAATTTTCCATGGATGTTTAGGAAAACCCTTTCCTTACTTTGGGATTTATTTTCATCGTTCTTTATAATTTCCTTGATATTATTGCCTAGTGTTGAAGTGAATTATTTTCCAACGGACTGTATGGCATCAGTGTTTTAAAGAGCTCTGGACCATAACCGTGATTCAAAATGTGGAATTGACTTCTGTGAAAATATATTGTGTTTARTTCTTTGGTTTCTTGTAAGGATAGCGATCAGATATTCAAGATTAGTTCCAGGTTCAGGCTTTTTCAGTATCAAATGCAAAATCAGGAAATATATAGAGAAATAGATTTTTAACATACAAGATTAAACATAGAATCTGTAACAGATTTATGTTAAATAGATTTGAGTTTCAGATGAACAAAAGAACTAAAGGGATTGTCTTCTGTTGAGTACAAGTCCATGCCAAGTTGGGGGGGAGGGGGGAGAGGGAAGGGAAGGCTTGAATTTAATTTGAATATAAACTAATGTCCTTGTTCAGCTTCATTTAAAATCAGTTAACATTTCTAGCTCCCAACTTTAACAGAATGTCAATAATTCATTAAAATTAAATTACAATCACAATATTTTAATTTAGGTGAAGTAAGGGAATAACACACAATCTGTTAATCAAAACTAATGTCACTCTCCTTCCTTTTGCAAAATTCTCCACGTGAACAAAATTTRAAAAAAAATATTGTAATATGTATAAGAATTTTGGAAATTTTCCAAATACTAGCAGTTCATGGAACATTTACCAGTTTCAGATATGGCAGGTGGCAAGAATATTTTCTTAGACTTTTCAAACAATTACTCAATTATAAAATTGATCTGATTTTACTAGGTTAATGTCCAATTTAACTCACACTTATATGGGTGCCACTGAAACCCACATAACAGAGGTTAAATAATAATTCTACCTAATGAAATTCCAATTGTTCTGTATAATATATTGTCTATACACTTTTTTACAGTGAAGAAGTCCTAGGGGGTTTTGTTTGTTTGCATGTTTGTTTGTCTATTTTTTCAGATACTTTGTACAAAGACTTAGAGTAGTTGTTCCATACTGCAGAATTCTGCACATGCATGAGAGTACAGAGTTCTACATTAACACACAGACTGTGAATTTGTCATTACACTATATTGCCCAATTCAATTATTAGCATATGCCGTAAAATAAACCTCACAAATAAAATAAAACATTTAGAGGTAAAAACATGTCATGCTGGAACTAGTGTTGTGCAACTTCTCATTTGAAAGCTCCAAATTCCTATTGTTGAGTCACTGAGACTCTGCAATCACTAGAGTATGAAGGCTTGTGCTATGTGGAGACTTTCTATTCAAGTTGGCAACAAGCACATCATTTGTAAACAATTCCAGGCAGCAGAATTGTTCCTGCTACTTAAAAAAAAGTTCCATCATTTCTTCAAAGGGTTTTGATTTTTGGAAAGGAACAGGTTTAAAAAAAAAATATCAGTTGCAAGCACAAAAAAACCCCCACACTTCTTCATTAAAAAAAAACAAACAAAAAAAAATAATTAGGGCTATCTTGTCCATTACCATGGGAAATAACCACAATTAAACTACACGGAAATTGTTTAAGTATGGAACAATTGATCTGGCAAGTTTGTTACTGTAATTTAGTCTGTTAGAAAGGGAGCTCTTAAATGTAAAATACTAGAATAACAATGATGGAGAAGAGAAGAGAAGAAAGAAGATAATTAGAAGTCTAGCCATTTTGTAGAAAGGAGACATATTTTTGATGCTCCCTCCTAAGTGAAATTCATTCACGAAAACATATTCTGTGGGGCTTAAATATGTGAACTAAGAATACAACTGGTTTGATCTTTCCTGAAAGAATGATCATACACATAGAGATGGTCTTGATCTTATGAGACTGTGGACTCCTTTGAAGGTTTCCATTGCTGCTAAAGATAATCTGAGTCTGAGCCATGAGAGATACAATATACATGAGTGCACATCTGCTTACACACACGTACCTTCATTTGATTTAAAGTGCTTGAACCTGTAAGTGTAAACTGCTGTGAAAAGCTTTAATGGCTCATGTGAGACTGACCATCATTCTTCTCTGTTGAGGAACTGACAGTGCTACTTGACTTCTGTCAAATAACTTGATTGCAGAATTGTTCTCAAAGATGATTAAATGTTTTAGGGAAGGCAAGGTTTGTGAGCTAAAATAAAGTTGATTTTTTTTTCTGCTGAGATGGTTTAGAGAGGGATTATTGTGAAAAAAATTGAGACATAGGTTAAGAGAAAAAGAAAGATTAGGCATCTTTTTATATGGCATATATAATAGAAATCCGCAGCACTGGCACAGTGCTAGCAGTTAAATTAGACCATAGTTGTGTACATTAAGATGTACCAGTTTATCTGAAAAAAAACTTCACCTTTTTTCTGTCTGGTTGTTTGCTTATTTGTTTTACCAAATAAATTTGGGTTTGAAATGAAAACAGACTAGATGGAGAAAATGTACCAAAGATATAAGGTATTTTATAACATACTTAAAAAGCTRTCTTGTGCATTTATATATTATAAGTTAATAATTCAACTTCTGGTCCTCATTGAAGCTAATAATGTATTATTTGTTACCTGTGGGTAATGCATTTTATGTAGGAATATTCATAAAAGACTTCTCATGTATTAACATGTAACTCTACTTCTACTTACTCATCAAATATAGATCAAAGAAGCTCTTCTTTTACTTAATTTGTGTATAGTCCACCTGAGTTAAACAGGAATAGTCACAAAAATAAAGTTGTACATCTGTATGCTTACATAGAAATGAAAAAATGCTCAATTATAGATTTTAAAAAATTYATTGCTATTGAAGTATCGTATTTAAGAGTTCTTTTCCCAAGAAGTTAATGTAATCCATTTGATATGTTATCAAGCTTCTTTTGGCCTACAAAATACCTTCATAGTGCTTTAGACAGTGGTTTCAGGGTGGGGGAGGAGGCACAGTCGTTTTAGTTGGGGTTTCATGTTTTGGTTCAGTTTCTTTTGATTTAGGTTTTCTSTATTTTCCCTGGAAATAGCAGATCTTAAATTGTAACTTTTTTCTTGACAATAACATGATGCCCTATAATTTGATATGACTTTGCACATCAAATAATCTGCCCAATGCCCTTTAGACGAATTCCATTAATTGGAAAGTTTGGGATACCTAAATCTTGGGCTAAAACCGTTTCATGCTGCTATGACAAGTCATAACATAGAATCATAGAATGGTGTGGGTTGGAGGGGACCCTAGAGATCATCTAGTTCCAACTCCCCCCTTATCCGCCATGGACAAGGACACAATCACAATCTCTCAACCTAAAT
Organism: Parotia lawesii; assembly: GCA_003713295.1. Classification (NCBI taxonomy): domain Eukaryota; kingdom Metazoa; phylum Chordata; class Aves; order Passeriformes; family Paradisaeidae; genus Parotia; species Parotia lawesii. The sequence goes on along the minus strand of RAHM01000082.1, from coordinate 1,418,823 downwards.
CACAACATTCTTCAGGGAAACCATGTAGGAATATATCTAACATACATCATGCCATCACAATAATTATAAAAGATAAACACAGATTTTGTATTAGTACCCTTTCTAAAAAKCAGATTGAATTAAAAAATACTTTCTTTGGTTTTTTTCCCCATTTTAAAACCATGTTTAAGCAGTAGAATTGCAGATATCTATGCTATCAATGGTTTAATGTGCTAGCTGCGAATAATTTACCTAAATATGGTTAGAGATGAAAGCAACATGCTTGCACCCTTGGATCCACATCATGTTGTATTCTGCTAGTGTCAGCCTCTAGGTTCTCCTTGCCAAGAGCAATTCTTTCTTTTTCTTTTTTCATTTCTCTTTTTTCCCTCCTTTGGTTTAAGAACATGGGTAGTACAAGCTATCAGTTCTTCACAGGTACTGAGCAAACTGCCTCTAAAATGTTCTTTTAATAACTTCTTCAGGGAAAATAGCCTTTCAGTCAAGGATACCTCTAATTGTKTTGGATTTACTTGACATTTTCCTAGGATCTTAAGAAGTGATGAGGAAACTGAATTTGACAGTAAAGTGAAATTTTTGACATTCACTTGGTCTCTAGTGAAGTTAAAATACTGCTATTAAAGAACTACTACCTCCCAGGATGCTGCAATTATTTTTCTCAACATTTTTTATTTGCTGAATAAGAGATGCAGATATCATTCTCTTTCAAAGCTTCTAGAAACAAATTGTTCCTTTTTATTACAGAGAGGAATCGTAAGTAACACAGACCAGACAATGGGAAGATGAGACATTGCTGAATTGCTGAAGCAAATGCATAGAATTAATCTTGAAATTATTCTCTGAAGGGAACAATCAGGTAACTTTTGAACAAGCATCTGTTTCACAGTATGCAGTTTCTAGTAAAATTGTGTAATTTATACAGTATTCTAAATTGCTTTTTCCAGTCTACTTTAAAGTTCAAGGTTGCAGGACTAATATGCAAGGAGAAATTCTTGTCACTGTTTGGTTTGAGATTCATTCTCTGGCACACACAAGCACAGATTTAAGACAGAACTTAATGTAAAGTCAGGTCACTTTTATTCAAAGTTATCAAACCAGTTGCCATCACTATTTTAATTTTCAATAAAGGCTAATGAGCAATTACTCATATATTTTATTTCTCCAATTACTTCCAATCCTACTGTTTTTCTTCCATTTTTCGTCATTGTCTCGGGCTATGACAGGAACATTCATATAGATGACTCATAGACCTAAGAGTCAAATTTATTTTAACCATGTAGCTGTGTAAGATGTTTCCTCAAAAGTAAGTTTATGCGCAAACCATGTCAGAGGAGTTACATTTATGGGGCTTCTCCCCACTGTGCAGGTTCAGATGGTCCCGTAAAGCACATTCTGAGAGAATTCTTTCCCACAGATCTTATACTGGAATGGTTTGATGTCTGCATGCACTTTAATGCCAAATTACACTGCTCTTTTGCGTAAATCTCAGGTCCCAGAGTAGACACACGAAATATTTTGTGTATCTTTCAGTGACTGGCATAATTTTCTAGATGCTGAAGTACTGTCATATATCTRTATTTCATGAGTGTACTGATGTTTACATCTGACATCGCCGTTTGTATACATTAGCAAATAATGGAGAAACCTCAGGGTATAAATCAGCATTCCCTAAAGTAAATATCCTGTGAGATCAAATGCCCAGGCTCTGCTATCTTTATGCATGGAAGGTAGTTACACAGTGAGACCTGAATACTCAGCTAGCATTCAAAATGTCCAAAGGTTTAAAGATATATTTATATRTTTATTTATTTTCAAAAAATCTCTAGATTTTTTTTTAACAAAGGCTGAACAAAATGTTTACTTTGCCAACATATTTGTTTGAGAAACAGGAATTCTGCCTATTTTCAGCAAGACTGCACACTTTTAAAAGATTAAAAATGGTGGAAAAGACACATTTTCTTATTTAGAAGACAATAGGCCAAATTGCTATTTGTGATGAGCAAGTCCAGCTCCAGAGAAGGCAATGTGGCTATTCCCGCTTACTTCTGCTGAATATGCATGTGTTCCTGCCACTAATATCAGTGAAACTGAACATGTACGGATGAGGAAAACTCATGCTCATATTGCTTATTSACAATATTTTGTTTTATTGCTATTTAAAATATGCATCTTCACTTTGATATAAGATATATGCTCTATGAATGATAAAATGCCTAAATGGAAAACCAGAGTAGCTCTTATTAGTACACTTCACCACCTGAAGAAGGCTGTTTTTCTAAATATATGGAAAATGTTCCCAGTGATGCCAACAGTTCTAATAACTAAAGAAATTGGTATCAAAATGGTAGGATAATGCTAAAGTAGGAAACATTTTGAAATATTAATATGTTCTGACAATGTGAAGAGATAAACATTGAAAAAGCTAGTTTGGTTATTGTGCAAGCTCCATCACCAAACGTATTTCTAATACATCAGGCAAACACCTGCCAAGAATGACAGGGTGTTTTCTTTGGATAGAGAGATGGACTAGATACCATCTGAAGGTCCCTAGGTAACTGCAAATGTAAATTTAGGAGCAGTTCTTCTGTCTCAATTTTATTATTTATGGTTCATTTCAGAGTAATTTTAAAAAGTTATATGGCTTTAAATACTGGAACAAAAACCTTATTGTACACTTGTGAAAGTACTCTTGGATTTATCATGTAATCTTTGTTTAAAAATTAAACTCTTGAATGAAACAGTGTTTTGTGTTTATGAACAGATTTTAATTTGGAATCTCCTGTGATTTTAAATAGCTTATCTACTTTTTTAAATACTGAGACAAAGAAGAAAAATACTGTGGAGGTTTTTAGATTTGGACTAATTTAGAAGTTTTATCAACTAGAAGGTAAACTTATATTTATAATGGATCTTAAATTTGCATACAGTCAAACCAAAGAATGTTTCGACACGATGCTGTAAATAAAAATGAGTTCTTTTCAGTTTCTAGGATTTTAACTTTTTATTCTATCACTGCACATTGGCCCACTGCAATATTTTAATTTGTGTGAGGATGACTAATTCATGGTTCAGGAGTCATGCCTGTTAAAAGTAAAGAATGGCAATTTACCTCTTGTGTAGAAAGTTCTGGTGGATATTCCTGTTACTAGATGATTAATTGCCTTAAAGCACCCTCTGTGGAGGAAGTCAGCTTCTGGGAAGYTCCTTCCCAAGAAAATCCAATACTAACCTATATGTGGTATCACAAACAGTAGTCAAGTAGCCTGAGTAGCCATCATAGTCTTTTAGCAATAGGATTTGGCTTGGATATAGGCAACAGTTCTAAGTCCTTAACAAAGAGATTTGAAGCCATATCTCCAGTGCCTATCTAGGTTCTATGGAGGAGTATTTCAGAGAATAATATTGTTCAACTTCTGACTGAAGGTATTTTGTAGCAGAAATGTGCGGAGACTTGAGTCAGAGGATGAATATATTATATAAATTTAATTCAGTTTTAAAGCCAATCATTTGGTAATAAAGTTCCATGACTTTCTGTTTGGTCCAGGTTTTTGGAACGGCTTCTCTTACTAGAATGTGAATAGTTGAGGTTTTTGAGATGGAAGAAACAAAGTGTATGGTTGCTGCTGTCACCCTTTTTTCAGATACTGCACTGAGTGTCTAACCTAAGAGACGGCAATTTGTTGAAGAAAGGCTGCTGTCRTGCTTCAGTTCTTATTCTAAAATCTGGCATTTCATAGAGAGTTGTATCCRTCACTACCTCTGAAACTTAAAACCAAGACCTGAAACAAGTATCAGAAACAAGATGAAAAACCTGAACTACATCTCTGTAATTTCCAAATGTAGAAGGTATCCCCAAAATACTTTCCACTCATACATTGCAATCCTGAGACCCTCTACCATTCAACTTTCTTCCTATCAGACTGAAGGGGACCATTCCTGAATATCACTGCCAAAGGAGAAATATATGTACAATGCCACATTTAAAAAAAAAAAAAAAAAAGCACAATTTGCCCTTGGTGGTGGGTTATTGCTGTTGCCAACAGTTTATACCTATTTTCTTCATTTATATGGTTTTGTGCTTTGCTGAGATATATGCTTTACTCTTTCTTATTTTTTTATTACCCTACTCATCTTCAATAAGAAGTACCATAATTTATTACTAGATATGCAAAGACAGAACATCATTTACGCCTGACAGAACTCCAGTTGCTAAGAATGAGTAAACCACTGGCGTGGGATTCTATCAAACAACAGTATTTAATAGGAAGAACATTATATCACTGTAATGACTCCCTTCAGCTTCAACAAATTCATGCCCACTTGGAACAAAATGATTCAAGAGTAATTGTACATTGCAATCCTGTTGCAATATACTGAAGTGTATGTGCACAGAATTTTTCATGACAACAGGMCTACATCTTGTCTCCAGAGGCAACTGGTATCAGCCACCAGTTAAAAACAGTTGGAAGAAACCAATACAACCCTGGCTTTCTCATGACAATGCCTTATCGTAAAGCAAACTGCACATGTTCTGCCTATAGTGTATAAATGTGGTTAATAGCGCAGATATTTACTTTCCTTATTTGTTTTATGAAAATATGTCTGAGCAGATGCAAAATCTGCTGTGAAAAAATACACAGTGGTTAGCCTGGTGGACTGCTTTTGCACAATTGTGTAGAATATTCAATAAGTCTCCATAATTTTGTATTTTTTCTTAGTAAGTGAAATTATGTTATATTTTGTTTTTTTCAGGAGGCAGAAATACACAAAGTACTCAAGACACTCTTACCTATCAGTCACTGGTATTGCTCTTGTTAGTAAGGAAGATATTACAGGTTTTCTGTTTCTTTTTTCCTAATTCTCATGATTTAGAGACTGCAGGTTGAATTTTCATGTCAGAACTGTGAAAGGGAAGAGGCTTCAGGCTTAGGAAGAGGATTATGGTTTTCTCTAAAATCTCTCCCAGTAGTTTTCAGTCAGATTTTCTTTTGTGCAAAATATGGCCTCATTGCCAATGCAAACTTCTGCCAATGTAAGCCTCCGGTCTGAAGCAACTTTGAAAGAGAGTCTGTATATGAAAAATTGAGAAGAAAACAGAAAAAACCAAACAAATAATAAGGATTATTTTTTCTCACAACATATTTTTTAAGAAAGTCTCTTTTTGTTAAACGAAAAATCAAGTGTTGTATAAATCCATATTTTAATCTTAGCAGTATCAAAGTAAATAAATTCTGTTTATGCATTTGTAGATAAGATTCTATTACACTTTCAATTTAATCCTTATTTTCAAATCCTAATATCAATTATTACCCCAGAATTCCAGTTCTTCATCTACTTACTTATTTTCATGGAAAAACAGAACTGATTACTTGGAGATTGATTTGCTGTGCAGAGTTATTGAGTCTAATTTATACCAGTACATGGCTTGATCACAAAGTGCTCACTGTGGTTATACTTTTGCCATSAGATTCATGATTTAACATTTGAACCTGTAATTGGCCACCTGGATCACATGTTTTGCAATTGTTGCTTGGATGACCTCACCTTCTGTGGGGGAATTTCACTTAATCATCTGAAAAAAGAGTGTGATTAAATCAAGAGCACCTGTAGGACTGAGTTTCATCTTCTGAAAACACACACACAAAAAAAAAACCCTTTCCTTTTGTGGTGTAAAATGAACATTGATATGGAAGTCTATTTAATTAAATCAGTCTATTTGCAGCAGAAGGATTTTCATTATTTTAAAACTATATTAGTAATGTAATCTCCGACAAAGAGTATATTCTGTTTTCCATGACTACTTGAAAAACAATAGTCAATTTGACAAAGAAAATATAAAGTTACTGACCTTTTAATAAAATTGCAATTAGCATATTACCTTAAGAACAGATATTCTATGTTTCTATGAAACTTTGAGATATGAGCCTAAAATTTGCCCTTATAGACTATCTTAACACAGGTACGTAAATGCACTTTGGAAAATATATATTTCATATTCTCATCTTAACATGATATTTTGGTATCATTTGCTTAGACAACTATTATTTTCTGTAGTTTTCAGATTTTCAGGAATTAAAAAAAATGCAACAGCAATGTTGTCTAGCTATGCTTTTTCCATATGGCATGTAAATTACAAGGCAAAAACTCTTGTCCTCTTGAAATCAACAATAATTTTTCTATTGATGTGAGTAGGAAAAGAATACATGCAATAATTAAAAATTAATTTCTGATTTTAGCCATCTAGAACTAATTTTTTTTCAATCAGGCTGAAGTAACAATTAGATTAGAACTAACAGTCATATCATACTGCTTTCTGGTTTTTTTGTGCTAATGTATAGGCTAAATCTGGTAAAAAAAAAAAATGCAACTTGGTTGCACACCAACAGTGAAGTTTCAAAGATTGCCTAAAGTATCTTTCTTCTACACTTAAGAAAATATACTTTGCTCTGCGTTAAAAATCACTTGTCTGCTTGTCTGAGTATTCTACCTCTAACCTAATTTTCCTACTTTGTTATCAGAGATGATTTTCCTATTGCATTTCCCACTAACAAGAAGTACTAACTGCAATTGTTAAAAATCCTTATTTGAGATCCTTTCACAAAAAGTTATAAGCTTATGGAGGATGCAATAGTTCAGTCTGCAGCCTTCCTTATAATCTTTTACTGTGTTGTAAGAGAATATATAAATCATGAAATCAAAGTCTTAATACCATAAAATTGACAGATATCAGTACAAAAGTTGCAATAGTGACATAGAGACAATTGCAGATGACTAAATACAGATTTTCCCAAACCAAATATATTTGGTTCAACTTATTTTCTACTACTTCTGAGTCATAACACTTTCATTTATGACAGTGTTCCGCAAAGCCTTCTGGCCATTGCTGCCTACCCTAACATAGAAGGAGTACAGCTGATAGAAACTGCTGGAAAGTGTGTAAAAATAATGAAGAGGCTTCAGACATTGCATTTTCCATAAATTAATTCCCTRTAATCCATATGTGTTTTCTACAGTTCAACAAATCCTTTAAAGATGAAAGCTTTAATTTAAAATCAAATAGTATGACAATTGCCCATTTTCTTGTTGACCAGAAATCTCTATTGATTTTTTTTTTCCCTTCAGCTGTTAGTTTCTTCAAAATAAAATAATAACTTATGTTTGTTGAATTCCAATTAGATCCAAGAAAGAGAATTTACCAGGGGAGGTATCTGAGAAACCCCATACATCTTTATGTATGATACAGACTCATTTGAATACTTCCGTTTGCATTGTCTGCTTACATTAAACCTGCCCTCTGGGTAAGATGAAAATAAGAAATGCAAATATACATTAAGTTTTGTGTCTCTGACTTACTTTTTTATCATTTCAATAGACATTTCAAATGGAATTTTACCCAACAGAATAAGACATCTTACACACAGGTGTTAGATAGATAGAAATTCCATGTCCAAAAGGGATGTATCAACTATACAGAGATTTGGGCTCAGTTTGGGAATTTTTTTTTTCTGATGAGAATTATAAACACTGCTTGTCTTCTTACATAATCCTGGTTTTTGCTGAAATTCAAAGCATTCAAAGCTTTGCTCTTTCTCTGTTGCATTTATGATCATGASGAGGTTTTGGTAAGACCTTCCACAGATTTTAGCAACAGTTAGTAATGGTACAAATGAATTCAAGCCCAGGCTTTCACAATCTCGCCTCCACTCTACCTCGACCTTGCATCAGCTAAGTATGCTGATCTATATATTAACTCCAATACAGAAAAATTTACTTGGTGTCCCACAATTTCTGTTCACAAACACCTACATACAGAATTAATCTCTTGGGTTTTTATGATACCTTTGTATATTAGTGAGGAAAAAAATTATATGCTGTGTGAGTTAGTTACAAAACTTGTACATTTGAGGCTCCCAAAGAAATTAAGTTTTGCTGATAAATAATATCATTTCATACACCTTGCTGTTTCTTCTAAATTTGTCTACAACTTATTTGAACTGGAAGGAGCCTTTTCCCTCTAAACAAGCCTATACTAAAATTAGTTTGTTTAGGCACCACGTTCAGCATCAGAGAGAATACTCCAGCACTCAAATGAGCATCTGAACAAGGACAGGTGTTGTAGTTTAGACATGGTATTCCCCAACTTAGTTTTCGCAYTGAAACACCCCAATGACATGCTGCACACTCTCTTCTCCCCTTCCCCTCCCCCTGCAGCAGGATGGAGAGGAGAATGGGAGGTACAAAGAGGTAAATATCACAGATGGAGATAAAAACAATTTACTAGAAATAACAGTGAAATAAGAAACTGAACAATACGAAAAACAATGATTAAAATGTACAATATAAGTGAGTGATTTATACACAATTGCTCACCACACAAGACTCTGTGCTACCCAACTGCACACTGGCAAACCAGAAAAAACTCAAATCCCCTTCATCCTCCCGGTTCATGGCATGAGGTAGTATCAAATAAGCCCACCATTGTGGCCATGCCCCTCCTGGCTGCTGCAAAAGTTAACCCTGTCCTGGACAAAACCAGAACAACAGGTCATGTCTCGCTGGGTATTTCCTACAACTTCATGTATGAATATTTCAAAATGTATGCATGTGTTTCAGATGGTCAGCCTTCTTTAATGGCCCAGCCATTCCTCTCCTCATTTATACTTGTTCCTGATATTACTCCATTTTAGATGCAGAATCCAGCATTTGGACTTTTTAAATTTCAACCTGCTAATCATTGTTCAATAGTTCAATCTATCTTTAAGGGTGGTCAGGCCACCAGCTGCCCAGAGCGGTTTAGGAGTTTCCATCTCTGGAGGAGTTCAAAACCCAACTGGACACAGTCCTGGACAACCTGTTCTACATGACCCTGTTTAAGCGGTGAAGTTGAACTAGATGATCTCAAGGTGTGCTTTCTCACCTAAACTAGAATCTGGGCTTTATACTAAAATCTATGGACAGAATGAACCAGAATCATTAGCCAGCTTCCAGGGCTGATATCACTGGTATTAGGGAGATTTGGTAGAATGAGTCCCATGACTAGAGTGCTGGGATGGGGGGAGTCTATCATCTGCTCAGGCAGGATAGACAGGACAGGTGAGGTGGAGGTCTCGCACTGTACTTGGTGGAGAGGTTTGATTGTACAGACATTATAGTTAGTTAGTGATTATGTGTTTGAGACCCTCTGGGTGTACCTTATGGAAATGGGAAGCAAAGGAGAATTTTAGAGGCTGTCTACTACAGACTGCCCAGCCAAAGTGTAAGCACTGATGAATTTTTCTACAGGTAATTAGGAGAAATCTCTGGATCAGTGGCACTTGGTCTTCAGGGRGATTCAACTTTCCAGACATAACCAGGAATATCATGCTTCTTTGAAAAGCCAGTCTTGGAAATTCTTTAAGTTTTGTAAAAGATGACTTCTTGTCAAAAGTACCCAGTGAGTCAAACAGGAAATAAGATTTTTAGGACATGTTATTTGTAAATAGAGAAGGACTCAAGGGGAATGTGATGGTAGGTGGCTGTCTTGGCCATGGTGATCATGAGATGATCAAATTTATTTGAGTACCCTGGGAGTTTGTTTTTGAGGGCTTAGGAGTCCATGAATGCTGGTCAGTCTTTAGGAAATACTTCTTAGAACCATGGGAGCAGGCAATTTCACTGTGTCTTAAGTCAAGCAACTGGGGCAGAAGACCAGCTTGGCTCAACAGGGAACTCCTCATGGAGCTCAAGAGGAAAACGAAGTTGCATGATCTCTGGAAGTGAAGTTGAACTTCATGAGAAGATAATACAACTGTGTTTGATATATACAGGGAGCAGACATGAAAGGCCGAAGATCAGTTAGAGTTGAAACTGGTCAGCGTTGTGTCAGACAACAAGAAKAACTTTTTATAGTATGTTAATAGCAAAAGGTAAGTCATTTTTTCTTTTTTTTTCCTGTGTTCAGAGGGGTTCTCCTGTATTTCAGTTTGTGGCTATTGCCCCTTGTTCTGCCACTGGGCACCACTGAAGGGACCCTCAGTGCCATTTCTTTTCCACACTTCATTACATATTTRTATGCATGGATGGGATTTCCCTTTAGTACTCTCTCTCTAAGCTGAACCCTCCCAGCTTGCTCACCCTCTCATTATATGAAAGATACTCTTCTTAATGGAGTCCAGCCTTCATCCTTATAGAACTGTTTAATGCAGTAATGTAAATGTATTAAAATATATATTTTTTCCCCAAGGAAGGACCCAAATTGCCAAAATTGTATCATCTCCTTTGCTGTCTTATTTTTCTGCTTAATCAAGAGCTTCACTTTCATAAGGACAGGATTTACGACTAATGCGCACAAGAAGGTTATGAAAAGCAAGGGTTCAAGGCAGGGAGTAATGGAAACTGGCTAAAAATCTTTYATATTTTTCATTTCCTTTCTGTTCTGGCCACTGTGTTATTAAGAAAAAGTTAGCTGCCAGATATTCAATAAACACTTAACTAAAGTCAATGAAGAACATTTGCATTTTTTATATATTCTCTGTGCTTTCAGGGAATAGACAGACTACATCTACTCTAGTGAATTGTGTTAACTTATTGAGGTGCCTAAGTTTCTTCTGCAGCTAACAGATGGATGAGAACTCCTAATTTAAACCTTGTTGGCTCACTACACATGCCCAGCTTTTTATGTTTTTTTTACAAATTTTGTACTCACTTAAGTGGCTATATGCAAAAAAAGAGGTAATTTTCCCAAGTTCATGTCTGTTTTGTCCACAACAGATGTGACAAGCAATTTCTTGTATTTATCTTGACCCACAAATATTTTCATTCTTTTTTTTTCCTATTTTGTCCTTCCTTCCCAAGAAGGAGGGGAAGTGTATGAGTTTCTGGGTATAAGTTTGTCTAGTAGCCAAAGCTCATCCATCACGGCATGAAACTCTACTGAAGCAAAGGATATTTTCTTTAGTAACTCAATTCCCCTGTCTAGAAAAGAGACAACTTTGGGGAGATACCCATCTAAGCTTCACCAAAAGAGAGTATTTTGGATTTAATGTCATTTCTTTATGTAGGCTTTATCATTGCAGATTAAGTGGCATAGTTTCTTATATTTTTTATTATGGATGCTGAAAAAGCTTCAGTAGAGAATTTCTTCAGCTCTCTGCAGCATTTTGTGAGAGTTGTCTTTTCCATGCAGAATATTTTTAACAGTGTTACAGTTTTGTAAACTTCTTGCACCTGCAGGTTGTTTTGCAGTATTGTTATGGTTCTAACTAGATAAATATTTAGAAATGGGTGTCTTAGAACTTGACCAATCCCCTCAAGGAGTAGATGGCCAAAAGACCAATTACCTTATGCCATTTAACACACTTTTGCGAACTAACATATAAAAGCCTTCAGAAAGATTATTAAATCGCTTCAATTTATCCCTGAGCCTGGACTCTGTGTTGTTTCTCTACTCATCCGCGGTGAGAACAGTGACATTTAATATATTCTCTGTCAGAGAACTACTGCATTTAAAGAAAAGGAACATAATYGTTTGAAGAATGTAGTGTTTACATATAAATCAACATACTGGTAGAGACTCGTACAAATATTTTAAAAGCAATCTATTAACAGTTATAATAAGGAGGTTTGCAATGGATTTTACAAATAGAAAACCACAAAAGAAAACAAAAAAAACAAACAACCAACCAGCCAAAAAATCCAAGGTGTAAATACGAAATTTTAAACAGAATTAGCTGTGATATTCGTGTGACTGGGAAAAAATCAATAGAGAAATCTGTAGCACAACATGCTTTTCCAAGTCTCTCCATCTGCCTTAAAATTACATTTTTATAGGTATAAGATACCCTTACTATGGTTCCTGTGGGTGCTTTACTCCCAAATTCCTCTGCTCTTGAATTTGATTTTCACAAAATTTGACAAGCATGCAAAGTTACTACATTATAAAGAGAGTGAGAGGAAAGACCCTGTAGAATCGGAGCCCCATGAAATAAGGTTGTTCTATAGTCTATTAATAGTGTTAGCAAAAAAAGGTAAAAACCAAGTAACTCAATTTCACTCATCTTGTGGATTCACTGAAAGCACTGTGATTGATCAGAAGGATTTGTATAACTCTGATGAGAAAGAAAAGGGAAACACTACAGGTCATATCCTGTGGATCAAAAGTTTTCCCGGAGCAAACTTTCACACCATTTGTCTCGGTTTGAGACGAGTTTAGGGGGAAATGCTCTGGAAGGAATGTCTCCTCCCCAAAAGACAGGCTTCAGCACTCCCTCCCCCACCAATAAGAAAGGAATTTATTGGATGAAAGTGAAAAAAACTATTTATTTAACAAGCAGAGTGCCGGCAAGGCACAGGAAACAAATGAGTAAAGTTAGATAATAAACTTCCTYGATGCCAAGAAAGCTGGTGGATTCAGAGTTCTTTTCTGCAGCTGGCTCGACCCCTCCCGAGGTCTGAGGCTGGGATGCAGCATCCCTGCAGCCTCCCTGCCGGTTCACAGGGTCCAATGATCTGGTTCTTGGATCACAGCTAGGCCAAACAGTTCCAGAAGAAGAGGAAGAAGAAGATCCGGAGGATTTCGGTATGCCAATATGGGAAAATTTCTTGTCTCAGCTAACAGGCTGGCTAAAAGCAGAAAGGTGCTCCCTCGGCTCTGCAGTGGTGAGAACGCGGGGGCATTTGTGTGAGCCCTTGAACACAAACCGCACTGAAGAATTCGCCTGGCTTCTCTCCCCCCTCTCCTGGACGCAGCTTAAAGCTATGGGACCCATTTCTGGGCATAAAGAAGACGATAGGGAAATACAGTATTATCATAAAATCACCCCAAGATACCATTTGAAAGAGATGCTTAGCCCTGGTGTTAGCCAGGGGACATTGGGAGTGTGTGATTAGAAAAAAGAGAATTGTGCACCTGCATATTCCTCAGCAATGCAAATGAAAAAGGTCAGAACAGACAAATACCAAGCCTGCAAGGTCACTGGACCTTGGCCTTGAATCAGGGAATGACATTAGAAAAAGTAAAGGTTTTAATGCACAAACTGTTCACACAGGACTGTCCTTTATAGTAAGCAAGGTATTTCCGATATGTTTTACTCCAAAGTTTCAGGTAACCAATGGAAATTGATCATCAGGCAAGCTGGGTATAACCAGTGGAACAACTGAAGGATATGGCAGTCCAAGACATTGGTTTAGATCAAATTGCTATTTACAGCTGCATTAATCAAAGGTTTGTCTGAAATTTTAGGTGTTTTTCTTTCTGTTTATTACAGGTCTCATATCATTGGTCAAGCACACAGCTCCAGTTAAGCAGAGAGATTTGATAAAATATTACATTAAGCTTAGAGCAAGATGGTCAGCAACCCAGGAAAAGACTGAGTGTCTTGGGGTGACTCTATCATGCTCTATCATGCTCTATGCCCAAAAAGTAATATTGTGCCTTTTCTGTGCCTTTAAACTGAGCTTAAGAAAAAAAAACCCAAACGAACTTTTCAAAAGAGTTTCTCGAGGACACGGAGACACTCCTCTGCGTTCTCTGGCTGCAGGAGCAGGAGGGAGCACCCGGCTTGCTTTCTTCAGCCAGCGGTTTCGGGTTTTTTTTTGTCTTCTCTTCCCGGCGTGAGACGGAAAGCTGAATTTTGTTTCCTGAGACTTTGGTTTTTCTTTTTTCCCCTTCTTCTCTTCTGGACTGTTCAACAACATCAGAACACATCGGGAAGAATTTTTTCCCCAAGGCCCGGGGGTGGGCCCTCGCCGACCCAGCTCCGAGGAGGAGAGAGACCACACCTACAGAAGGACTCTGAAATCTTCCCGGGTTTCTCTCTATAGCGAGAGATTTCATTTCATTATTTAGCATTATTATCCTTTTCCTGTGTGTTTGTTAAATAAATAGTTCTTATCTCACTCACTTTCCTTTGAGGAAAAATATCTTTTTTTTCCTGAACCCTGTGGGGGGAAGGGTGGTTGTARCCTGGTTTTCTCTCAGAGGATATATTGCTAGATTCTGGCCAAACCGGCACACTGAGATAAAGAATTCCTAGTCATCCTTGTATCTCTATGTCTTTTCTTGCAACACGTACATTTTATTCTTATATGGCAAAAACTGGCTTATACACAAGACTCTCAGCAAAGGGGGAGTGGTAGAAAAGCAGCAGATGAATAGCAGACTATCTTAGTTTAAAACAGTTATACAGGGTGGAGACTCTAAAATGAGTTACCTCCTTTTTTAGTTTTAACCACACCCCTTTCACCAATAAGGACAGACAAAGGTGAGAAGCTATAAGTGAAAAAAATAACAGTTTACTAAAAAGAAAACAGCAACAACGAAGATAACAGCAAAAACCACTAGATACAAAGGTGCTGAGACACGTGGTCCCCTGGGAGTGAAGAAAACAGATGCCAAAAGATGGCAGGGAAGTCCCCTTCCTATCCCAAGATGGTGGCCAACATAGCAGCCTATGTGGCCCAGAGGACAAACACAGGATGGCAGAGAAGCCCTGTACTCTGAACCATGCAGCTGAGAGAGAGAACGAAGGAAAACAGCACAGTAACTGAGCCTATGAGGTTCCAGAACTCATTCCTCCCTCAAACAACAACCAGTGTGGAATAGGGACAAAACAAAACAATGGAAGAATTATTTTTGTCCAAAATGAGTCAATGCTGCCAGGACTCTGGAAGAAACTTCCCAGATGTCATAGCACCGACCCCCCTCAGCACCTGGAACTTGCAGAGAGAGGGTCCAAGCTCCCAGCATGGTGCAGAGGCTGTGGGCAGCAGCTGGAACTGGTGAAGTGGGTTCCTCCTCACCCCCCCAAAAAAACGGCAGGTGGCAGCAGCAATGAAGGCATTGTAAAATTCTCCAAAGCCTGAGGAGAACAGAAGAGCTTCTGCCTTGTGCCATCTCAGCTTCTCAAGTTGTGACTTAGAGACCTGCCCAAAACAACCCCCTTGGGAGCCCAGAGAGAACAAATGAGCTTGCCACATGTGCATTCCCTATTTTTAAAGAGACTCCACAGCTCCTCCTTCACATGAACCAGGGTAAAATACTCCAGTTCTGCTTCCAGCCCTGAGTCTTTAATGCACAGTAAAACAGGCTGGATGATGTAGAAAAAATATGGAATACATATTTTTGGGTCACCTAGGCCACCTAGGACACAGATGTAAATAAAAATGTCTGTCTAGCACAATCCCTAGCTAGATTTAAACAAAGAAATAAACAGAAAGAAAAAAATACACTCAAAGGAGATCTGGAAGATAGGTAAACCATAGCATACAGGAATTCAAGGTATATACAAACATGACAGTGAAATCTTCCTTGGGCTTCCTAGGAAATGGCAAGGCACCATTACATCTCTGGATAAAAGCCAGCTCTACAGTGTGTCAGACAGAATTAGAAAAACCAAGAACCAACCAGCCTTGAAAGACACTGTTTCCTATAAAGATCTGGAAAAGTGCATAGGGATTTTGACAGGGCTTTACAGGGTCTCACAATGAATCCTTATAAGCAGCAGCGCATTTACTGCTTCAGCTGGGGGGCTTGGAGCACATGGCATATCAGGAAATCTTAGAGAACTGGGTTTAGTCAGCCTGAAGAAGCATGAGCTAAGAGGACATCTACTTGTTTCCTTTTACCACATAATGAATGCTCATAGAAAACACAAATAAATTTTTTTTCAGAGGTTCACAGCAAAAGACTTGGAGGCAAAGAAAAGACACAGTAAGGGAAATTCTATTTGAAAATAAAGAAATTAATCTTCATGATGATGCCAGCCAAATACTGGAATAGGCTGTCCAGATGGGATATGGAATCTTCACCCTTGGAGGTACTGAAAACTCAGCAGTATAAGGCACTGAACAACCTCATCTGTCTCTGTAGCTGGAACCAAATTTGAAGCTGTCACTGCCTTGGCTTGCAAGGGTCCCCTCCCAAATTTAACCTGCCYGTGTTTCTCAGAAACACAAGGGTAAAAAGGTGAAGATGCAAAGAAAGTATGAAGAGTCAGGAATGATATATATTGAAACAAGTAAGAGTAAGAAATAAACAAACACAATAGAGAAATTCCTAGCTGTAAAAAAACCCAACTAATTCTTAACCCTGAGATTAGCTCAGTTGGTTAGAGCATGGTGCTAATAACACCAAGGTCAGGGTTCATTCCCCATACGGGCCATTCATTTAAGAGCTGGGCTTGATGATCCTTGTGAATCTCTTCCAGCTGGGAATATTCTGTCATTCTACGTCTACACATTTCAGAGTACCTTTTAAAGGAGTTGTTTAATCCACTTACAGGATAGATTTTTATGTCAAGATAGACCTTTAAATTTTATTTTAGTGGAGCTCAAGTAACATCAGTATTCTTTATCTACAATTCCTAATCTTTAAGGCAAGATTGCTGAGGACTAAAGAGTACTTTAGAAATATTAATGACTACATCTGTAAGACACCTCTGTAAAGAAGGTGGCGTTAACCTTTGCAAGGCAAAAGTTCCCCTCCTTCCATGTGCATCTCCGTAGACCACCACTTGTAATACTGCAGCATGCCTTTCACTTCTATTTTGTAAACCCACACCCTCCCTCTGTCTCCTGTTGCAGTGCTGCATGCCTGTGTCAAAAGTGCTCATRCCCTCATATCCCTGTGCTCGCATAAAGCTTAGTAGTTAACAGCAGCAATTGCTAATAATTTAAACAGCCAATAAGATTAAATAGCCAATAACAATGGTTCACATAAAATTTACACACAAATCTTAGTATCCCATGAGAATATGCAATCTCGGCATCCTCTCAAAGCATTTTTCAATCAATGCCATCAGCATAATAAGCAAGAGCAGCCAGTAGGGAGACTGATAAAATTCACAAAATATTAAGAGGATCCCCAGAAAAAACCCACGCTTCTGTGGGGATCATAGTACATCTRTTTCCAGCAGGACATTGCAGAACATTTTCCTTTCTACCTCTTTCGTTTGAATTGTTGGAGGTTTTGCTGTTGGCTTGGTTTAGTTTTGGATTTCCGGGTTTTTTTGGTTGGTTGGTTTGGGGTTTTTTGTTTTGTTTTGYAAGGTTTTTGATTTTTTTTTGGCTGATTGGTTTTTTATTTGTTTGTTTGGCTTTGTGTTTTGGTTTGGTTCRGTATTTGGGGCGGGGGGGGTGGGGGGGCAGGCAGGGGACTGGCCAGGGTGGCAGTCCCCAAAACTAAGCTAAGCTGTTAGGTTCAATGCCTGCCATCAGCTATAGATATTTTTGGTCCTCTCCATATCTCCTTCTTTTCTGTAACAGTAAGAAATAAATCCATGTTGCAGTGGCAAATACTGGAGGAACTTGTCAACTGTCTTTAACATTTTATAATTGTTGTATGAGAGAGAGACTATTAAGATTAGATCAAACAGATGAGTTTAATGTCCTTTGCACAGATGTTAGTCTAYCTTGAGTAACTATAAACTTTCTAGAATCTTGTTCCATGCCCTGATTTTCCTTAGATATGTGCATTTATTATTTAACATGAAATTAAAAAAAATTCCTCTTTCTTTTTTTGTAGTCTTTAGCCTGACCTCTTTCTGGAATAAATTTCACTAACAAATGGCTACCTTTTTAGTTCAAAAATTTTACGCTCTTAATGAGTTCTTGAGAGTTTAAGAGTGAAAATCTTCATTGCCACCTTTACAGCTAAAAAAGAGATTCACCAGTCAGCATGCGGATAATAATAAATACCAGATTGAGTATTGAGAGCACCCCATGTGAATTTTATATTAAAAACATGTCCTAAAATATTATTCTCTTCTTGTATGGAAATCAATAACAATTAGAACTGAAAGGATATATTTGGGGTTTTTTAAAATTAATGATCAAAGACACTTATTTTTATAGATGGCCKATAAAGCTGCAATGGAAAATAGCGCCACATTTTCAGGAAATGTAGTGTAGAGACTAATTATTCTTATATACCAACCATCCATTTGTCTCATCTTGCATAATGTTTTATAGATTGAATATTTGCCTTGTGTTTTTTATAAGAGGTACTGCTTTCCACTTCACTTTCAGTAAGTYGGACTATTCTCCTTTGACATCCTCAAAGTTTATTGCTATTGAATCCTCATGTTAATAACCTAGAGCGTTTTTTTCTGCTTGGGGATTTTTTAGACTCTAAGGTACATTAGGAGTATCTCATACTCATAACTGAAGCATTTTTGATTCTCTTTGTAGACAAAAGGATACCTGGAACACCTGCCATGGACTGTTTTCACACTCCTGAACTAAACATATTTCCATCAGAAAGATTTCACAGATTTTGATGTGGAAAAAAAATTCCCCTGGACTCTTAAAAACAGAATTTCTGGGGCCCTTACAGGCCCTTTCTATTACACAGTTTATTACATAGCTTGGTAGCTTAGAGAAATTGTGGCGCCCAAGACCTTCAAGCATTCTACTTACCTGCAAGAGCTTTAAGAAAACTCAGGAATCCTGCACCAGTCTGAAAAGATCACAGCTCCTGGGAGCTGGACTGATAATTGAGAAAAAGCTGCATGATTTCCACAGAACTGTTCTCTGCCATGATCTTATTTCAAAAACATACACATATGTTGTTCATCCTATACATATATATACATATACATATATTTATACAACATATTAACTTATATTTAATAAGGATGATTATTTCATGTCCATCTATGGCAATTTGTTTCTGTCAAATGATATCTCTTGCATATAGACAAATCAAACACAGTAGAAAAGCAGATTTTTAAATTTACACACATGCTCAAATATGAGAGACCCTACACTGATGAGAATAATTTAGATTAACTCTAAAAGCACGTCTATTCTTGAAAAGTGCTGTGGGTTTTCTACCCCTGTRTGTAACAATTCGCAAGAACGGCTGTATGACTTTTACAGGATATAGTTCAGTGGTCATATCTCTGCCAAAAATGCCATTCAAGCCTCAGGCAAGCTTGTATCTGCTCTTAACTTTATTTTCTCTAGCACTGGCATAACTCAGCTCAACCTCTCTTCCATGCTGTGGTGCCAAATCAGTGCTCCGTGTCCCCTTTCCCTTCATTTGTCCTTACTGATGCTAGTGCATTAGAGTGCTCTCCAGATGAGCCTGGACTCTCTTCAAGCTCTGCGATTCATTAAAATCTAAGACATCAGCATGAGCCCCACAGAACATGAGGCACATCTGCTGAATAATCACGTTTTGAGCTCAACTATGCGAACTTGCCTTGGGCTATTGCAAAGCATGACACTTGATTATGATTAATGGGAATAGAAAGAGTTGTCTAGATGATACTAGTGTATTTGAGATACGCAAGTACACTTGTRGACTTATTAATGTAGTCAGTCAATAGGGCGACAGAGAAAAGAGTGCTGGATACAGAATGCTTATTTCAGCCTGGAAATTCAACCCACATAATTTTGCTTTAATGTATCTCATTTCTCCRTTCCGGAAAATCTGCTTCCAAATTGGTTTTATCAACACAGGTCAAAATGTCAGACAGTATGAAACAAAACACTGTGTAGACAAGGCTCTTTAGCACAAAATAAGCCAAGTTAACCAACAGCTTATATCAGTCCTATTGGCTTCTCATACTCTGGTGGCTGAGTCCACTGTTTAAAATGACTATTTAAGTGAGTTTTCCCCCAAAATTACAATCTTAAATTGTATAATCTGTGCATTCAGGGCACTTTAGAAGCTGGTGCTCTGGCTGTTAAATCAGTTTTCACACAGATGTTGAAATAATAGGGTAAACATTTGAAAAGAAACAGTACTGCTAGAAGCTGGAAAAATCAATAGAAAGGTTACAAAATGCAGTTTGTTGTGGGGTTTTTTTTCTAAATCTGAATGTCTCAATATATTAAAAAAAACCCAATGGGGTAATTTAAGCATTCAAATTATTTTACCATTTTATATGTAAACAAATGTTAATGAATTTGGCAACATTTTATTTTTAAAATGTGTTAGGGCATCTGCTGGACTCTGCACACATTTCTAAGACATCATTTGTATTCTTCTTGTATTGAGAAGAGTTAAAAAATCTAATTTAGCCTGGAACAATTGCTTAACTGTTCCAGTTCAGTGGGAAGTTTTAGGTTTGGAAACTAAATTAGATTTTGGGAAATATAAAGTCCAAATACTGAACATAACGGATGATCATCTTTCTGTGGTACACAGCTATCTGGTAAGAAAAGCTCTGAAAAGAATATTCTAAAAGTTTCTCTGCATTTCAAACCAAAAAAGCCCAAGTGTGATTACTATCACCAACTCTGCCTATACCAAATCACAACCAAAATAACTCTTGGATAATTTACTGGAGCTATTGGTTATTCATGYGAACATAATGTGTTGAAACTGTATTTATACTGTTTGCACAGGTTGGTTGTTTTATTCATTGGTTGAATTTTGTCAGAGATCTCAAAATCATTTGGTAGAATAGTACTTTCTAGAGGGGCTTACTAGGAAGCATCTCTATGGTGATGCCTTAGGTTTTAACTTTTATATTTTTAAATTCTGTACTGCTTAGTGTGCAACTTTAAAGCTTCTTGTAGCCTGTTACTTTCTGCTCTCTCGTGCTAGTCAGACATAACAAAGCCTCTCCGGACTGCTCTTCAAGGACACCTGGACCATCCTGAGCCCAAGGGATGTAAACCAAAGAGTCTCGGAAGGGGTGTAGCTAAGGGGAATTACATCATTAAACTGGGACTTTAATTGGAGAATTGACCCTGATATGTAAATGAACCAAACCTATAGAAGTGTGAAGAACTCGTGACCTGTCGTCCATCTTGGGGTCCATTTTGGCAATAGCCTCTGGCTCCCCAAGGTGTACCTTGAAGGCCCTTCAAATAAATACCTACTTTTATTCCTTTACTTTGTCTAGTCTCTGTGTCTAGGAGGCCTGAAAAGGCATCAATGGAAATTGCACAGTTGATCTAAAATGCATTACCAAGTATCAATCCCTCTTCATCAGAAATTAAACCAACTTCTTTCACCAGTCTGTTCACATATGAAATATCCTGGTGAAGTTCTGCAGAGAGATAGAGGGTTTTTTTATCACTGGCTCACACAAYTTCCTAAGACATTGGACCAGCAGCTTTCAGTTAGTTTCTGAAAAAAAACTTTGAAAATAAAAAGCAACAAGTGAAGAATGAAAATTGTCTGCTTCCTACTACACTTCCTAGAGGATGTTGTATGGCCTCAGATGAGATACCTATGCGAAAAAACATCAGATTGTTTGGTACCCAAAGTTTAATATTGACTTACTAATGACTTACTGGAAATTGTGGTGAAATTTATATTCTGCAATCTAAATAAAAATGTTTAAGTGCATAATTGAGGAAACATTAAAGGCTTGATATGGTGAAGATTTTCAATTGTATAGTCAATCTGATGGAACAATGGAATGCTGTGCCTCATAAGCCCCAAATCTCTAGTTAAAATATCAGTCAAGAATTCGGTCAGTTCCCTCTTTGAGTTCCTCATCCAACCACTATAGGCCTGAGCAAAAACATCCTCTGCAATGCAACTGTGAGTCTGAAGGGGAAATAAAATCTTTTATAAAATATTAGAAGTTGTTAAGTACTAAAATGCATTTGTTTCAGCAGAGAGGCTCAAACCATCMCAGAGAATGTAATTTTAAAATAATGCAAGGATTCATAGATATAATTTGTTTGGTAAGGGTTTGTTTGTTTGTTTCCCCAGAGAGTATTCTCCTAAATTAAATACAGAGTTCTTGCAAGACCTAAGGAAAAGGACATTTATGTTCATGTGCAGAAGAATATATCTGCYGAAAAAGCTTATGATGAATACCAGTTATAAGAGGAAGAAGAAATCTTTTCCACAGGAAAATTCCTTGGCATGCATACCTCCAGACTAAAATATAATAAAAAGATAAATAGTAATGATTATAATTCCAAACAAGCCTTGACTTGAAATAATGGTGGTTTTAAGGTTGCTTAAAATGTTCCATTGATGATGAACGAAACAATTTGTTCATTTGTTCTTTGTACGAAGATCCCTGAAACTTAATCCTACAGTTTCAGTCATTTCAGAATTATTAAGCCCAGAGAAGTGTAGTCATGCTGAAAGTGGAATTCTAGAAGTTAATAACTTATAAGTGGTTTTAAGATTAAGAATTATATTTGCATAAATCAGTAATTATATGAGATAGTTAAATGTTATATAAAAATTTTAAGGGATTACTCTTTCTTTGCTCTGGAATTGTCAAGTGTGTACATTAGTTATGAAATACAGCCTAAGCACTGAGAGTCTCGCTAAAACTTCTGATTCTTGACTCCAAAAACTTCAGCATCTTTCCTATTTTTAGAAAGAAGCAGGATGCTGTAAGTGTGGCCTAATTTCATTGGTCTATCGTGTTTGAAAAATCATGGCAAATAGACAAAGTCCCCGGTGACTGGAGAAAGGGAGTGTCATACTCATTTTTGAGAAGGATAATAAGGAGGACCCTGGGTACTATTGACCAGTCGGCTTCACCTCTGTGTCCTCTGAGAACATGTAATAGATCTTTCTGGAAGATAYACCAAGACACATGGAAGACACGGAAGTGATCAGAGACAGTCAATGGCTTCACCAAGAGCAAATCATACCAGACTAATTCAGTGGCCCTCTCTGAGCCTTTAATGTTTGGAGCATTTTCCAGGTTTTGGATGCAAGTGCTTATCTTAGGTGGCTCCTACCTGTGTTTCAGGATGGGTCTTCWCACCATTGACTTGGATGACCTTTTTTCCAATAGGAAGATGACATGGTAAGGAAAAGAGCAAAACGATACATTCAGTAGTTCACTTGAACTGCATCGACAGGGAACCAAGCCTTGGGATACATAATTGGGATACAAAATTATGTGCATATGACCCACAGTTAGGGAACGTCCTTAAAAGTTACTGGCAAACTCATGACAGTAATTACCATCATACCTTCAAAATATTAGACTTTTAAGATCTATTTTTCAGAGGAAAAAAAAYGGGTCTAAGTAAAAGTTTTAAAGAAAATGTAGGATTTCTTCTATGAGAAGTCAGAAGACATTAGTGCAGTTCCATTGGAAATGAACTTGGCCCATTGTGCTTTTCCCTGGCTTAAAAGCTAGACTACTAAAAGCCAACAAGTCTAGTTTTGATCAGAATCAGACTTTGAATCTCATACATTTCTGTTAACTTCAATGGATTTACTGTATTTTTGTATAATGGAGATTAGAATTTGTCTTGTGGTCTGAATGTAATTTAAAAGAATTATGCAGAAAGACAAGCCAAGTAAAGCTCCTGTCAAAAGGTTAGAAAAATCAATAGGCAGAGCAGAAAATAAAGCAGTAAAAAGGGTATTAAAACCCTCAAAAGTTAAAATGTCACTTTGATATGGAAGAGAGGAATTTTACCGAGAAACTGTGTTACGTAGCACAAGCTATCTCTATGAATAGGCAATCAGCCTCATGGCTCTTRGAAGAGAGTGGTGCACAGTTGTGTAACACAGACCTTTTTTGCATCCTTGGAATAAGTCTGGCCCTTTGGAGTTAATTATTCTCTTTTGATATGCAAAAGTGCTGAAAAGACACTGCAAGGCTCCCTTTCCACTAAAACATAAGTTTTCTTTACTGACCATGTATTTGACAGTCGTGTCCTTTTGCTTAGATGAAATCAGATATCTTCTATTTACTTTCCTATCTGTAGTTGCAAGTGATTTTTTATTTCAGTTAAAGATATTTAGGTATTATGTGGAAACGTCTATTGTGAAATTATTCTCTCAGAATATGTTTCATTATAAATCATCTAATGATTACCCAAAACAACTATCTTAAATTCTTTCAGAATTTTTTACATATTTTCCTAAATATTTATGAAAGTGCATCCTTATTTCAAATAAGTTTTTTTCCCAGCATTTTCAAATAGATTTAAATTAAGTATCAGAATTTAAATGCAATCAATGCCTTAAAAATATCAGTARCAAAATGCATGTGACATACATTTTTAGTTACACTTATCCTGACTGGGCTGATAAATACAGTTCTTCTTTTATTTCTGTAAGCTTAACATAATTATCATATTAATTCCTTATTGTATAAATCTCAGGTTTCAGATAAAATTTAAACCTTTATCTCACTTTTATATGAGACTGTCTTTTTAAACCTAACAGCTGGCAGGAGATTCTGGTACTTAAAGCACTGTCTTAATGTAAATATTATTCCCCTTTTTTATTTTAAAAAAAACAGAACGCTCTCTGCCCTCTGAGATTTCTAGAATTCAACAGGATTAATTGTAGCTGTTCTAAGTCCTGAATGATCTTCATTTTGGGCAAATTATATTATATAGGAAAGCCTCTACAAGGCTTATTCCTATATAATATACAAGGACAACATATCATTAGAATAAGTCATGAGTTCCCATCATGGAACTTTCAGGAACTCTTCAAATTAAGAAATCTAAAATCCATTGCCAGTGGAAAGGATTGTCCTCTGAAATACTAGTTTTCAAGATATCTATTAAAATAACACAGGCCTGTGTGCCAAGAAGACTTTAGGGCTAGCAATCAGGGAATTTGTCTGGAACCACTTGATTTAATTACAAGTGCTTTTATCGGATACATTGCATGGCTGCCATGTATCAYTACATTTTTGTGGCTTTTTTTAAAATTTTGATAAAATTGGCCTTATTGTTGATCACAGTTATTATCAATATGTTCAGAGATGGCTCCATTGTTACTTCTAAACATATTCTGAACACCGAACAGAAGGTCAAATATCACTTTATCTGAAGTAGTTGCCAGAAATGTCACTTGCAGTCTTGTGAAAACGTTGAAAATTTCATAATGAAAAGGTCATAACATGCTATCAGACACCTTGCAGAGGGAACCAAAACCAATTAAATTCTAGTTTAAAACAGAGATCGGTTGAATAGTAATAGTACTATATCCAAGGATATGCAGATATGCAATTTCAAACATTGAGTAGCAATCTTAAATCAAAATTAATATATAGACCGTTGTGGTTTTCCTTCCAATCATAAAGTTCTTATTTATATCAAATAAGAAAGACACTAAAGAATATGATTCATGGAATACCAAATTGGAAGGGACTTCAAGGATCATCTGCTTCATCCTTTGTTGTGAAAAGTAGTCTAGTTTCTAGACAGTAGTCTGTGAAAAGATGGCGCAGCACCACAGCTGAATATTACCTGTTCAATGCTGGGGAAATGTCCAGAGTTGGGGAGGATGAAATAATGTCTGCATCTAAATGTACTTTACCTGACATTGAGCAAAGAGGAGTTGTAGATCTTGCAGTTGTATTCTCAAAAACAACCTGCAAAATCTGGCCTGCACCTGACTTTAAAGATATTCACTCATTGGATCAAATTAAAAAACKAATCTGATTACAAATAATTTCATTTTTTTATATAATACTTCCCCATCCTATAAACYCATTCCACTTTTATCGGTAAACTACCCACCCCAGACCAACAAACTAAAGTATATGTTCTATTGTTTTGCTCATCTTCTAACATATTCTTTCTAAGATTCTGAGGTAAAAGTTTAAAAATAAATATTTCTTATAATTATAACTTGACACCATTTTGAAGAATGTAAAATATTTACAAAGGAAATGCATATTAGTGGACTCACAGTTTCCTTAATCACTAAGTAAAATCTGCTATGTCAATGGGGCATACCTTAGGTTTATACACCAGTTTTGACTGATATATAACGGGCAGGGGTATAACAGGTGTGTAACTATTGTATGTACCAGTTTCATACAATTTTTTTTATTTTTACATACCTTGGAAAAAAAAAAATCTCGTGCCATGAACATTAGCAATGCAGAAATCTGAGTTCGAACCTGCACTGGTCAGCTAAAGTTTTTACTTTTATCAGAACTGTCACTAAGGTCAATAAACAGTCCTATTAACTGGCACACCAATATGTAGTTGATGAATATAAAGTATTGATCTGCATTGTTTTTTCTTCCTTTTCACATGATGTGTTATTAAGCTAAACTATCTATTGATAGGTGAAGTAGATATACTATTGAACACCAGAGAGGCTTCAAATACCTCCTGCCCTGACTGCTACATGACAGTGAAGTGTCTGCTGTTATAACAATACAGAGCCACTCTCCCTTTACCTCTTTTATTTGCAAATTACATTAAAGAATTTTCTGTAACTGCTCTATATTTTACTACACAAATTGATTTTTTGTTACACATGTTCAAACACACATATATTCAGAAGAAAAGCTAAAAAATATTTCCAAAATTGAAAATCTGAGCAGATTTTTCCATTTAGGTGCAGAACAGGAACTTTGATATCAGAGGAGAGCAAGTTTAGAATTTTCTCTTGACCATATCCCTCTTCCTTCCTCTGTATCAACATATACATCTCGATGTGTGTGTAGATGTATGTAGAAAATGAATTATGTTTGCTTTAGGAAGAAGTGAGCAGAAGTGTGCCTGGAAATGAGGAAGAAAAATATCTAGCTTCACAGATCTACACTTTCTGATTTTCCTTTCATGAGTGATTACAGAGGTASAGAATCCATTTCAAAAGAGAACAGCCAGCCTTGTTTATGTTTAGAGAACTGTTACACTTTTCTACTGAAATGCCAGAAAGCAAATAATAAGAAAATAAAATAATGAATAACAGACCAAAAAATCCACACAGCAAACCAAAACTCTTTGCAGCAGGAAGCATTCTACATTTATATTTTTTAAAAAAGCATATAAAAAATCTACATTTTATTCCTTTCTCAGTGTTTACTTTTACAGTTACATTGCCTATATGTTGTTTAATCTTATAACCTTTACATTTAATGTTTTTCCATAAACTCAGCACCTATTCAAACAGGCAAAAAATAACTTACATAGCTTTCTATGTCAGTAGAACATAATAATGAAATGGTCAGCACTACTTGTTTCCTTGAAATAACTCATGGATAAGCTGATCAGTGTCCTCAGATTTATTGGAGATATAGAATTATATAGTGCAAAAGAAATTCTGTGATTTTTCAGATGTCATTGATATTTTGGGATATTATCAGTACTTCTTTGAATCCTGCTTCTGTCTCCGGTATGGACTGTCTTTTAAAATTTACCTGACTTATCTTTTAGCTTACAAACAAAAGCACAAAACTAATCTCATTACTACTTATTTCATTTTATTTACCATTATTCGTCTAGTGAGAGCCAAAACCACACTTCCCTGAAAAACAAAATTCCATTTTAGAGATTATGAAACTTGTTCCTTCTAACTACAGAAATTTCCTGGCCAGAAATGGTCAAGTATATTTGGTGGTTTAATCTTTCTGATGTATTTAAATTTAGTTCTCTAAAATACTTATCATCATTAAGATTGATTTTTCCTTAAATGTAAACTGCAAATGTGGCCATTTTCATCTGAACTGGAAGAGTAGCAAGACCCAAAATTTTCCCTAAACTTTGTTTGGAACTACATCTAGAGAATGAATAAGTTTAGTGAACATTGTAGAGAGCTGTACTCTGAGAGGCAGAAATTCATGGTATCAAACTTAGTTTCTCTCTTTTTAGCCATTACAGGTATGTTTTTCTATGTTCCCAGTATTCAAAAGCATAAAGTGCACAGCTATGTCTTCTGTTTTCTTCCCATGGTTTGCAAAGACACATTATTCTGTACTGSGGATGGGACATGAGGTGAGACTGAGCTGGTGCATGGCTCTTCTATGGATCTCAGTAAGAAAGACCTGGCAAAAAAGGCTTAATAGGATAAGTGATTCARTAAGACAGAATAAGAGAAGGAATACAGTTAGTGAATAAACCTTATTTCCCTATGGGCACCTTTTTGTGTAGCATTGGACAGGGCCCATTTGGATTTTCTTCTGGTGCTCAGTGAAGTCAAGAGCAGATCCTAACCACGGGGAGAAGCTCTCCATGTTGGTCCTTTGAGCTACTATCCAATTCCCTCATAAGGAAACTGTTCTGAAGAATATCCTCACAAGAACTTGTTGCTGCACTATTAGACCGAGGCAAGGCCACACAGGGGACATACTTTCATGTTGCCCAGCAATGTGAGCAGCACAGCATGGGCATGTGCCCTGTCAGGTTGATTGCCACATACTGCCTGCCTTTCCCAAATTTAAGTTACAGACTACCTTATTTGCATACTAGCTTCTCAAGCCCTAAATGTGAGTCCAAGTAGAGTAGACATGTCCACTGGCTCCTTGAATACTGTATCTTCCACAGTGCTCCCTATCYACACTATCAATTTCTTTTTTCTTCGGTAGAAGATGATAGTAGGATTATTAATTATTGATTTTTTCACACACCATAGTACATAGTAATTACAGATTTTATAAAATAAGCATGTGGTCCTACTCCATAATTAAAAAATTAAGGCTGTAAAAAACCTCTACTCAGTAAAAGAAGTGTTCACAATTGCAGTAATCACGCAAGAGCACAGACTTCACACACAAGACGGAAAAGTGCAAAGCATTTATTGCGCGCCCGAAATTCCCCTAAATACCAGCACCCAACAGGATATCACATCATATAAACAGGAAAGATGTTCACCTCAGTGTCCCCCAATCACCTGGGATAGTGCACAGACATTGCCTATTATGGTAACAGGTAAACAATACCCTATAAGGTCACAAACTACAATTATCACWTCYCATAGGYCCAGCACTGTCCASAAACCCACAATCCTCTCTCAGCCCATCCCCGGTGACCTGGATGCACTCCCAGGGTCACCTCCGGGTCCAGGAAAGAGGCTCTCTCTCCGGCCCTCTGGGCCTATCTCTCTTCCAGCACATAGTGCACCCCAACATACAATAAATTGCATTCTTTCCTTTTGAAGTCTCTCACTCAACAGCTCTCTAAAGCAGTGTTTGAAACCATTGCACTGGGGAAATTCTCTGGTGCARTTTAAATACGGAAACAGATAAAAGTTAGTTGGAAAGGAAGAGTAAGGAAGCCTTTAGTATGCTGTCCAATGTAAGTCTCATTCTTATATACTGCCCTGCTTGTCTTTTCACTTCCCAAAAAGTGCAGCTCTGCTGGTGGGAAATCGTGGAAGTCTCTTGAGACTGCCTACAAGGACAAAGAGATCATTTGGTCAGCTTGCAAATTACATTCTGCAAAAACATTGTTGCTACTTTGATTCAGTTAAAAAGATCTTCACATTCTACCTTGAAATACTGCTAAATTTTCTTCTGCTTTGCTACAATGGAGTGGTAAAAGTGAAAACTCAAAATGTCTGTCTCTTCTAATAGAACAGAAGATCACATGGAAAAGGAATTTCATGAGAGTGTACCAATCTGTATTGAAATTTATGAGACTATGAAAAAAATATATAACTTTTGTACAAAATACAAGAAATATTTTCTTGTTATGCATATGCCTCTCTCAAATATTATAAGTCCAAGTCTTCTGTGCACATACGCTCACAAACACAGAGTGCCTCAAAAACTGTGATAAGATTATAAGCGTTGTAATGGTGAATAGCTGACACTGTAACAAAGAATGTTAATTATCTGCATCCTATATAAAAGAGCATATAAATTTCATTAGGATATTTTGGAAAATTCTTTAGAAGTAAAAAGGATTTGAAATGAGGCTTGACAGTGCAAACTGAAAGTAATGAACCTCTTGAATTAATAAAAAGATGGGTTTTGAATATCATTCAGGAAAACAAAAACTTGAACTAATTTTATCAAGAAATAACAACAGGCCCCAAGGARCACCACCAGAACCCCAGAATTATCTACAGATATATAGAAAATATGATAAAATCTCAGTTATTCATAAATTTGCTTATTTGTGTCAGAACAGAATTAATTTCATGTATCCTGCAGTTGCTGGTAGTAAAACCAGACCTTCAGTGATATAGTATGTTCAACTTGTTTTGGCTTTGAAGGTGTGGTGTGGGCCATAAGACCAATTTATCTTCAGTGTAGGGATTCTTACTTACTTCCTTTATGAATCAATGGGTAAATAGACCAAAAAATTTTTCAGTTTGCTGGCCAATTGAGCTAACAGTGATCCTCATTCCATGTGCTGAGGGACCATGTGCTGGAGAAAGCTAAACTCTAAGAAACTATCTGCAAATCTTTGTATAATTATTATCCAGAATATACTGGGTTATGGTGCACTCATCAGTTATCCACTTAAAGCTGTGGCAGATTGTGGTCAGTTGTTACACATCCACAAAATTCCCACCAGACAGAGAGTTTTGGTATAAACAAATTTTTTTTGATGAAAAAAATCCAAGTCTATGAAAAACCTGACCAGTCTTTTTGGAAGTGCTGAATTTTGAGACTATTATTTTCTCAAAATCTTGGGCTTATAAGACTTCACAATTCTATATCTACAGCAAGGAGAACTCAGCTGAATGGAAATAAAAGATCTGAGAATTAATCCTGTGAAGAATCAGTACAGATGATGCATATTCATGCACACCTACAAGACTATTTTTTGTAGAAAAAGAATAACTAGTAAATTTGCAGTGCAGATTTCTGTAAGTTGTTTTCMAGAACGATGTGATAAGAAAAATGTTATTTACACAGTATTAAAGAATACAGGACTAAACTGCATACAAAGGTTATTTTGCATTGCCTTTCCTTTATTAAAATGTATAAAATAAARTTGTTGTTGTAAAGCCAGATTAGACTTMTTGCACTTATTTTACAACATGAAGCAGAATTCCAATAAGAAACATGGCAAATCCAAGAGACCTGCATATAAAAAACCAGTATAAATTACTCCTTCATCTGAATACATCTTCAGGATCAACACACACTATTAACCAGTGCTTCTTTATTATGCAGTTCTGTACCATTATTCAATATTG
The DNA here is from genome assembly GCA_003713295.1 of Parotia lawesii. NCBI lineage: Eukaryota > Metazoa > Chordata > Aves > Passeriformes > Paradisaeidae > Parotia > Parotia lawesii. The sequence goes on along the minus strand of RAHM01000082.1, from coordinate 1,388,051 downwards.
TCCATAATGCTTCTACTTTTTCTATTATCACTATAAAAGTAAAGTTTGGATTCAATTTTTAGTTCTCATTTGAATTGCTTTTTGAGTCTGGATAAGGTGCTTGTCTTTATTTCTTTTAAGAGAAAAAATGATTATGAATAATGGCTTCCTTTGAATACTGCCTTTCTTTTGAATAATGCTCTGCAGGTGAAACAGCTTCATGGCTTGACCTGAAGTCTARTGAGTTCAATAAGAAGCTTTTTACTGACTTCAATGAGTTTTGGGTCAAAATACCTGTGTAGAAATGAATAGTACTGAGCAACCAACTTTTTATTTTGGGAAATGCCACCAAATTTTTCCTTGAAATTTAATTCATAATACTGTTTTATTACTCCCTTCAAATGATAACATTTCAAGTTTTAGATTCTGAATCAAATGCCATATGTAACTAGCCACAGTAGAGGAAGAAAGGAAAGTTGATATGTCCTAAAACATTATTTGAAATATCAACTAAATTTAAATTGACCAAGTTTGTATTGTCACTAACACGTAATTTAAAAAACCCACTAAAATTTGAGGTTTTTTACTGGAGTAAAATAAATTACAGAAGGGAAAAATGGAATGRTATTGTGTTTTGGCACACATTGACAAGTTAGCTTTCTAAAGTGCAGGACAGATKGAATTCAACTGAAGAATTCTCTGCTAGATTGCGTTACTTACCTGGTTTTCTTGTATCACTGAGATCAGAATTACCCCAATAGACTTGTCAGGATTATAATACTCTCTCACATKTTCTCATGCCTCTCTTCTGCTGTAGTTGCTCAGATTTACCCCSTCTTCTGAAATAGGTTATCCCAGAGGTGCTGCCACTGCCAGTGCTGGGCTCAGCCTTAGCCAGTGATGGATCCATATTGGATCCAGCTGGTATTAGCTCTGCCAGATCAGGGGGAAGCTTCTGGCAGCTTCTTACCCCTGCAGCTCCACTGCTACAAGAAAAAACCAAACCAAACCCACAAATCCAAAAAAGGTGACACCTGTGCTATTTTATCCGTTAATTGAACATCTTCAGTTATTGTGAATTTAAAACAGAGAGCATATATAAGTAAAATGCTAAAAAGTGCCCAAGCCGGTTATGAAAGCAACAAGTAAAAAGAAATTAATTGGGCTGCATTTAAATGGTGTAAGTTCACTAGAAGTTCAAAGACTCCTGATCCTCCAAAAAAAATCTYAAATTCTAACAAAAACCAGATCTGTCATGTCAAAAATGTCAGCTATTTTTCTGTTTACCTTGTGGGTAATGCCTTTTGATGGACAATACAAGCAATGGAATTTGATTCCTAATTTTTAGAAATGTTGTAAACAAACAACTTTTTGTATTTTTAGAAGCAGATTTATTGAATGAACATGGTATGAAGCAGTAATCTGAAATATATTCACTTCCTGAAGGAGATCAACTGAAGCTGTTTCTGTTTCTCTCATTTCACTTTAACAAGGATAACAAGAGTTCTAGCAAAGCAGATCAACTGAAGCTGTCATGAATTTACCCTTTCCATCCTCAAAATAGGTATGTACTAGTCTACTTTTATTTTAGTTAAATATCCCATTATTTTTTCTTATATGTATGAATTTTTGGTTGACATCAGCAACTGACACAAACATTTACAGTTGTAGAATCTGTAAAAGAAACTGTGTGAGGCACTGCATGAAATATCTGAACTATCTGAATGAAGCATTCTGTTCTATAAGGGAGAGCTGTTATTTAAAATCTGTACCTATTTTGTATATAAAATAAAAAAAAAATTGGTCACTGAATGTGGAAATTAACATTTGATGGCAATCACTTTGAATCACTTTGAATAAAAGCAGCAGAAAAAAACTACGGAAAGATGTGTGGTGTCTGTGACAGCCCTGCATTGATTCCAAGCTGCAGTTTCCAGACAACTTCCAGAAACATTCCTGTGTGTGGCCAAACAGCTAGAGGCATCACCGGCATGTTTGAAAAACTTATCTGACTATCTGACTGAACAGAATAAATGCATCGGAGCTTACTGGGCATAATGTCATGCTCAAGAGAGCTAAGTAGTAAAGGCAGGAAACTTTTTACCTTTTTGAGTGGTTTTATATTAAAAGCACAACCGAGGCAGAGGAATGGCAGTGAATTTAAGAAAAAAATTAAAGAAAATCTACTGAAATAAGTTTAATAACAACTATGACATGGTCTAGTGCTGGAGATATCTCAGACCCATAAGAGATTAGAGTTAGAAGTCCCAAGGGAGTGTAAAGTTAAAACTTCACACTTCTTCAGTTATTAATAGACTCTTCTCTTCAGAGCTGATATAATTTGTAAAGCCCATTAGGTTTTTGCGCCATATTTATATAACAACAAAACCAGTGAAAATARCAAACAAACATGTTTTATTAGAGTAAGAAGGAAGCTAAAAAAAGAAATAACTCCTTAGTATGTTTGGATCATTTCCACAGTACTGCCATATGGCAGATTTATCTAGTGTGCAGCAAAGCTCCAAAAATTTGTGATTGTTTTAGGCAGATCTGGCAACTGTTTACTAAAGATAACAGAATCTAACCTTTCAGTGAATCTGGTGCTATGCTCTCAGCACGCACAATCTTCCAATGGTCCTAAGTATCTCAGGGGTGGAAAGTAGTTCAAGTGGTTTACAATGATCAGAGATAATTTTTCTCAATGGCCATAGCCAAAGAATGACTGGAGCTTCCTTTCTGCTTTCTTTGATATGAAGAAAGGTAGGTAAAAGACATGTAAGTGTAAGCTTGAATACACAACTGAGGAAAGAAGAGGTCACTAGGTTACCAAATACAATGAAATCACAAAAAATGGCTGCTAGGTCTGTAAGTGTACACTGTACCTTAAAAATGCTAATATAAGAATAAATAAATAAAAAACTATAACTCGGCTGCGGTTTTGCATAACAAACCAGCTCTGCAGTACTTATAACTATTTACATAAGAAATATTCATCCTGACTCATACTATTAATTACTTTATAAGATTCTAGTTCTGTCACAGTTCAAACTAGAAATCTCTACTCTCCTGGTTTTGTATTCTTGCTGGTGGTAGAACACTCTTCTGACCAAGCAAATGAGGCAATTTTTAGAAGCAAACTTCTCAGAAAAACTGAACCAGGGTAACAAATACTTTCTGAAAATTATGATTGTGTTAGTGCAAGGAAAGTAAGCAACATCACATGACGTGAATCTTTAATTCAGAACTGTTTTCCAGAATATACTGGGTTAAGATGCACTCATCGGTTATCCACTTACAGCTGTGGAAAATTGTGGTCAGTTCTTATATAGCCACTCTAGAATTCAGAATGATTCAGGTAACAATTCAGAATTATTACATATTTTGTGGGCATTATAAAACAACAAAATCCTTGTAATGCATTTCTTTGCCAGTCTTCCAGAAATGTTACAATACAACCAAGACTTGCAGATTTTAAGGGATAGCAGAGGCAACTTAAAAAAAAAGGGTCCTGYTTTCTTGATATTTGTGCTTCTATATTCAAGCTTTCATGAGACTTCCATGTAGAACATAAAAAAGCAATATTTTAGACTGCTTTTGTGTTTTATGTCACAGTCTCCATGTGAATAAAGACTATTAATTTCTATTTACAGTAKAAGTATTGATACCTCAACATATAACACTGGTAATGATTCCTATTATTAGTTTAGTGCCTATCGGTACAGTATTAAGGGACAGAGTTAAGATGCCTAGGAAGTGGACTTCCAGTTTGAAAATATCATAACATTTCTCTGCTTTGGCCCACTGTAGTTGAGCATCCAGTGTACAAGACGTCTGATGCATCCAGTATAAAGATGTTCTGCACAAAATCTGCTCACATGCTTCTTCCCAGTTTTGCAGACTATGAACCAGTTATCAAATAGAATACTATTTTGCTAGACCAATTATTTTCAATCTTTTTTTTTCTTTCTGTTTCAAACTTGCAGATAGATAAAATATTTCCACTGGAGAAGCAGACCTTTGAATAGCAAATTTTAAGTCAGTCAAAAATAAGCTTATTTTTCAGTCACCTTTCATATTTCTCTTGGTGTCACCTGATTAATGTTGCAATTCAGAAACTAAACACTTAAACCCACTGTAGCTGATGTTGTAGAGAAGGTGAAGAAAAATCTACCCTTAACAAAGATATAGTAAATTCTGCATTAAATTGAGCAAGGTGATAAAGACATATGAGTTAAGAGAATCGTAAAGTCATAAGGCAATAACAGGGGACTGTTTGTGGGGCACTGCATTCACCTTCAGGACAGTAGCTATTCTGAAGATTCTGTTTTCTGGTGAAAGAATGGATTTCAAGAGGGATTTCAAGCAGATCAATGGTGCTACTTTGTGAGTATTTGTGGGAAATCCTCCCAGCCAGAGTAAAATAACAGGAATATATTAAAATTTATTTACTTTATGTTTACAATATACACTGTATTACAATGTAATTGTTTCAGCAGTGTATCTTCTAGTAGCAATAATGGTTCTACTATTTTTTATTGAGTGTTTGTCATTTAAACACTAATTCAATTGCCTTTGCAAATATTTGCTTTTTAGCTGTTACCAGGAAGCTCAGCACAGTGCACCTTTTGAATCAAATCAGGCAATCCATATCATTTCACGCAGTGTCTTCCACAGGATTACTTGGAGAAGTAAGCTTTAGGTGAGGAATTTAACAACCTAGGGGCTCTGTCTTGTTAACAATCCTCAGTTTGCTTTTGTCTAAAAAAACCCAGCATCTGAGCTTCAGATTGAACTAAATAAAGTCGCTATTTATTTTTTGTTTATTAGGATGTTGAGCATATACTTTGATAGCATGTTTCAACCACTGCCTTGTTTTTAATATCACAGCTTCTACAACCAGGCATTTGTGTGAGGTTAATAATCATCAGGGAACACAATTCTAAGATGTTCTGCTAGTGTGCATATTGGCAAACGACAAGCCTGTATACAGGTACTTTGTAGATGTGCTGCAGTTTCCTTAAGTACAAGACCACTTCTTAGAACAAACCCAGACTCTGCGATCACCTGCCCTGCTAGTCCTAATTATCTTTAATGGGACTTGGGAGCTCATAATAGCAACACCTTGATGTTCAACTTCTTAAATCAATGTATGACATCTTGCCTCCATGTTCATTAGCCATATAGTTTAGAATTAGGAGACTGGAATATCTTGTGTCTTTCTAAAAGACAACCTTCTTGACTACAATGAAATCAGGAAAAATCCTCCATTTTCTTCAGTAATTTTTTTTCTCCAGTCCTTATGCCTAACAATGAAACCTAATTTCTCATTTGGACTTCTCTTTTTATTGTCCAAACACTGCATTTTATTTAGATTTTCTCTCCTAGGTTGAAGCACCTGTCTGATTGCACCTTTATTGTTGGGGTGCACTGTGTGCTGAAAGAGAGATAGGCCCTGAGGGCCAGAGAGAGAGCCTCTTTCTTGGACCCGGAGGTGACCCTGGGAGTGCATCCAGGTCGCCAGGGATGGGCTGAGAGAGGATTGTGGGTTTGTAGACAGTGCTGGACCTATGGGAAGTGATAATTTTAGTTTGTGACCTTATAGGGTATTGTTTACCTGTTACCATAATAGGTAACACCTGTGCAATACCCCAGGTGATTGGGGGACACTGAGGTGAACATCTTTCCTGTTTATATGATGTGATATCCTGTTAGGTGCTGGTATTTAGGGGAATTTCRGGTGCGCAATAAAGGCTTTGCACTTTTCCGTCTTGTGTGCGGAGTCCATGCCCTTACATGATTACTGCACTTTACTCCTCATTGAGAAATATACATGAATTATAACTTAGTGGTAAAGTTCACAAGAATCATGTAATACTCTTGACATTAGAAAGTTCTGTGAAACATCAGCATTCATAAGTTGGCTGACTTACCTTCTTAAACCTAAGTACAGTGTCTTGCCAAGAAGCACAGAATAATTTAGTTGGCAAAGATTTCCAAGATTAGTGAGTGCAACTGTTGATGGGTCACTGCCTTTTCAGCTAGACCCTAGCACTAAGTGCCCCACCCAGATGTTTCTTGAAGAACTCCAAGGATGGTGACAGCCTGGGGGTAGCCTGTTCCCATGCTTAACGACCCTTTTCATGAAGAAATTAAGTCTGATATCCAACCTGAATCTCCCCTGGCACAGCTTGAGGCTATGTCCTCTTGTCCTGTCACTGGCTGCCTCGGAGAAGAGGCAAACCCTCATCTGGCTATAACCTCCTTCAAGGTAGCTTTAGAGAGCCATAAGGCCTCCCCTGAGCCTCCTTTTTTCTAGGCTAAATAACCCCAGCTCCTACAGCTACTCCTAATATGACTTAATCTCTAGGCCCTTCACCAGCTCCCTTGCCCTTCTCTGGACACACTTCAGCACCTCAATGTCTTTGTTGAAGGGGCCAAAACTGAGCACAAGATTTGAGGTGTGACTTCACCAGGGCTGAGTACAGAAGTTCTTAATTGAACAGATTTGTCACATAAAAAATGTCATAAACTCATCGAAACACTCTGCAAACCAGTGTAATTTTACAGAAATAATCTGTACAAAATAAAATAAAAAAAGTGAAATAAAAGAAATAAAAGGTGTTACTTTGTTCTTTGATATGATATTTAATGTCAGGCTTATTACTTTGCAATTACCAGAATAGATATCTGTGTGCTTCCATAGGGTTTTACATTCATTTTTTCTCTTAGTGCTTCCATTACAGAGATGTTTTAAAAAACAAACAAACAAAAGTCAGATTTTATTTAAATTATGATTGGAATCTATAAATTCTACATACGTTTAAGCAGTTTTAATAAACAATAGAATCCATTCAATTTTTTTTTTTCTTTGAGATATTTCAAACTGTTTAAGAAACTAATAAATGTCTTCTGTCATATATCTGAAGATGAGCATACTCTTCAGTATTTGCCTGTCATCATATGGAGAAAAGCCTTGGATATCTTTATTTCTTTATGAGCTTGCTTGAAAGTATTCAAACTAACAACCCTAGGCAGGCCCGTTAATACCTTTACAAGAGTTAACTGACACAGTGCAGCAAATCACCTAGTTTAATTCAGAATTCAATGCTAATTCATGATGCCTTCATTGCTCTGTGTTTGGGACAACTAATTAATCAAGCGCAGGTTAGGTTGTTGAAATGAACTGCCTAAATAGGATTTAAACTGATTATAATTTTTAAAATAGAATCTCATTACCTGAGTAGATTTGACAGAATGTTTATGTCTATGTTTGAATTGCTAATGTACAATTAGAAAAGTAATCATGTAAAGTATTAGAACACTATGTGCTCTGAGAATTATTTATTGCTCCTTGAGTAGCCTCTCTGATACAAGGACAATTTTCCAGTAATAAATGAAAAAAAGCAGAATTTCAGTATCATATTTACAGTACCTCTTTATTAATCAACATACAACCTATAGTGAGCTACTTTGAAGAAAATTCAAAACGCATTGCTAAAATGGAAAAGAAATGGAAAAAATACAAACTGCAAAGGAATTGAATCCATTATGCTACAAGGACTAGTTTTTTTCCTGTTGTGTTTGGAAGCAATAGTTGCTCAAGCATATGTATGATAAGGATCTATCTGAATTATGTGACCATGTTTTGAACCACACACACAYACCCATCACCACACATGCAGAGACACAGAGAGATCATGAGGGATGAGATGAGAATTCCACCATCTTTTGTTTTGTTCTGGTGGTGCATCCTTGCTCTCCCCACTTCTCTTCAGGCCTGCTCTGTTATCTTAGGAGCTCCTGATAAGCCCTGACTGAACTAGCTGAGCCACCAAGTGAAGCACTCCTTGACAGAACCACTTCGTCGCTGAAGTGTCCCTTGACTGTGCCAGGTGGTCTTGYATGATAAAGGTGGGAATGATTCTGACCATAACAGGAACATCAACRGCCTGACCAAGGTGGGGAATAAAGAATAAGCAGTTATCCTTCTTAGCCCTGCTAAATCATTCACCTGAATTGTATAGCCCAAGTGAAATAGTGCTGTTGCTACAAGACATTTTGAAAAAAATAATTTTAGCCTGAGTGGAACACTAGCATTGATAAAAAACATCTAGTAGTTACCAACTTGTGTTATGGCCAGGATGGAAACTGACTGATGACTAGAGACAATCATCTTGGGACCCTATAAACAGTGATTTTAAGGGAAGCCCTTCGAGTTCTCCTGAAATGCAGCAGGCTACACCAGCATCTCCCCCTAAGCAGGACACCTCTTGGAGCTCACGAACTCTAAAGTTTGTGATATTCAAAAGACCGTCACTGGTGATGAGGCCTAGGTTGATATTCCCCACCTCACCACTCTTCAAGGTGCCTGTTGAGAAATGTTAAGGGTTTTGATATATTTCACTGAACCTGAGCAGAATTTTAATAGGTATCTTTACACACATATATGTAGATATATATGTCTCTTTGTCTGCATCTGTGCATTGATTAAGGTATGAATGCTGTTACTGTGAACCTATAATTAAGTCATTTTTGTAAATCTAGTAAATCCTATTGAATCACTTTATAAATATTAAATTAGTCAATGATTAGTGCTGCTAAACACTTTTGTGCCCTTATCTTTTGTAATCACATCCTTTGCACTTTTACCCTTTTGCATTCCTTCTTTTTGTAAATCATTCTAAATTGATTATAATCCAATTTTCTTATGTATGCTTCATCTATGTAATAAGTAATAGAGGGAACCTTGCCATTAAACTCTGTTAAATTCATACTTTCACAATTCATATTAAAACCTGCTTTTTTGCCAATATCTTTGATGATGATTCTTTAAGTGACCTAAGCACTCATTCACAACATGTATGAAGCAGTGGATCTAATCAAATCCAGTTTGATTTGTGATGTGCTGTGATGTGCATGGACAATGTAGCAGAATCCTGAGCTAAAAATAGTTTCAGATGAAGCTAACCYGGCAGATTTATTCCACTGGCACAAGTAGCTGCAAACATCCACTCAGTCCATGGTACAAGAGCAGTCCACAGAGTGAATTCAACACAAAGGCCTTCCTGAATCACTTGGATGTTAAGCCCTCAGCACCAGCCATTACCTGTTTTGCTTTACAGATGGACACTTCTTGCCAACATAGACACAACCATTCTTGTTCGGCAGTCAGTCAATAGACTTCACACACACGCACACAAATGTACAGCTTCCCCTTGGGCCAGAAGTCATGATTGGCAGTGACGAGAGAAAGCATTCGATGGGTAGGTCTGTGTTGGTAAGGACCATTTTTTATATTATTAAATTGTAAGAAGAATCCCTAGTAGAGTTTTCTTGCAGGCCAAAGAGCATTTCCCAAGGCTTTGAGAGTATGTTTCAGGATTTAGCTCAAAACTCTTGATGTTTGGTTTTGAGGTGCAAGGCTGGTTTGAGGGCAAAGAGACAAGTRCTTTCCATAGCATGAATACATACATTCCCATTTCAGGTGGCCTCAGTGCCTATTACAGGGACACAGTTTTAACTAAGGCCCCCAGTGAGGGTCTGTGACTGCATTTGACAGGAATTTTTCTAAAGAATTTTTTTATTTAGATATATAATGTAGAAAAAAATAATTGTGATTTCTGCTCTGTTTCCTTGTTTATATGGCTTCCCTCCTTCAGCACTTTGGTCAACTTCACAGAAAAAATCTTTTTSTTACACGTGGGTGATGTGATTGCCAAATTTTTTATTGCATTTGCTGAAGACAATTTTCTGGTAGATGCTACAATCTTTTTCTTAAAACATGATTTAAGGAAAAAAAAATGAGTGAAAGGATTCTTCTTCCCACAATGTCTTCCTATTCCTTCTTTGAAATCTACTAATTCACATGTGATTTACTAATTCACAGGTCCTTCATGTGAATTTTAGGTGCAAATCATTTCCTCAGCTAACTTGGCCAGAAGCGTAGCACTGTCATAATTAAGGAGASAAAAGTTATTGTGCACTGTTTGCAAATAATACGGCATGTTTACATTTAAAAACCAGCCAACCAAACTGCACCTCCTTCAAGGTTATATAAAGACCACATGCTAGAAATAGAATTCTGTCTCACATTTTAGATTCACTAATGTTTTACAGTTAGTTGATGGACTCCATGAACCAGTTTTAGCTAGAATTTTCCTTGTGGAAAACATTTAAAGTTTTATTGCTGTTGGATATTTTACTAAAAATACAACCTGTAAGATTATCTTGGGAAACCTAACTCTGATAATAAATATAACATAGGCTCCTAAAAAGAAACAAAATGACATCAATATCTGACACAGCTGACCAGTCCCACACCACAAAACCAGTATCATATTGATACATTGAACTAAAGAAATCTCCACTTGGAACTTATTTAATTAACATAATTCTCCTGCACCCCAAGATTTTAATATTAAAATCACTATTATTCATATATTAAAAGGATGAAAGGATTTAACTATTGGTTAATACTTCTCCTTATTTGCATTTTCCCATTTTTTGCTTTTGTTTTTCATCTTCTCTGCCAGTTAAACCACAAAAACATTCAATAAAATTCTGTGTGTGAACTAGTTTTTTACACATTTAAGTTTTGCAGAAGAGGATTTAATTTCTATAGATATATTCTTCTATCTTAGGCAAACAGCAGAGACAAGATATTAATCTGTATAGACCATGTAGATTCCAAATATACTTGGTCTATGAATACAAAACAGTGTCCTTAAAAAGATTTAATTTTGTGTCTTAGCATTGCTTTTAATTCCAATCTAAATTTTTATTATAAATTTGACCTTGTTGATCATTGTGATTGTAGTTTTGGAAACTTATTTCCAATCAATTATTAGGGATCAATCTGTAAATACTAATTCTAAGGAATGCATTTCTAGCAGTTAACATGCAAGCAATAGAAATCAAAAGATAAAGGTCTTTAAAAAAATGTCATAAGCCCTTTTATTTTGTTACTACTTTAATAATAATGATAATAATAGATATTATTATAAATCCCTGTTCATTTACTCAAGACTTCCAGTGTTTCAGCCATTCTAAATTTGGCCTGAGATATAAAGACAAAGTGATTTGATTATGAAACAAGAATTTTAGGTCTGTCATAGTACTGGTTTTCTGTTTCAAGAAAACCTTTCTTTTCTAATGCCTTTTTTTTCCCCTAATACTTCTTCTCATTGATTTACATTACATAGGTAATTTCCTGATGTTACATTTAGAATAAATAATATATTTGGGTATCATTATTTTCATCAACACTACAATAAAACTTGAATGACACAATAATGAAATCAAGTAATGACCAGGAAAAGAAAAGAAATCCTAGTCTCAATTTCACAGTGTTAGATATCTTTCTTCTAGTAGATAATGAAAACTGTCATTGACCTTATTCAAGTCACTTCTCACGTTTAAGGTACTTTTTCATTTAACAGGTTGGGTCAATTTGCAAGATTTAATATTGACTAAGATGTCTGTTCTTATTGGCAAATGAATAAGCTCTTCACTGCTAAAGCCGACAATAGAACTGCTTGGATTCCTCCAATTTCAGATTTAGAACCCTTCAATTACCATTTCTTACTACATTCACTAGACTAAATACTTGTGGTATTTGTTTAAAACCTCAATTTCATTTGAAAATGTATCTATTCTTTACTGCCATTCTTAAAATGCCAGATATATTTACATCAGTATTTAGTGTAAGATATGAAAACTTTTTATGCACAAATATGGCCTTCATACTAACAACTTCGTTTCTTTTTTATCCTAGTGTGCARAAATCCTCTAAGTGAACAAAACACCAAATCCAGTTAGCACTGAAATACCTTTTGCTATCTTGGGTTTTGGAAAGGTGAATCAAAAACCGGATGAAAAAGTACAAATTTGTAAATCTTTCCTACATTTTCCAGTCACCTGCCACAAACGTTGGTCAAATAGGGACAAATATATTTGGAAACAAAGTCAAATGAATAGATTCACACCCTTTCTGTAGTCCCAGAGTCTTTCAGTACAATGTTTTTAATATTTGCATAAGAGTATCCAAGATAAACAAACTACCAATCAATCAATACAGCGCTGTATTTTTCCGTTTAAAAAAGCAGAGATTGTGCAAAAGATGGAATAAAGAGTACTATAAGTGCAACAGAGTATTTTCCAGAGTGCATAACTGAACAATTTTTCTGTTCTTTAAGAGCAGTCATACTTGTGAGTCCTTCCTATCGCGGACAGCAATGCCATAGTGAGAAAGAGCAAAAGAGTCGAATTGTGTGACTGTCTATAGAAGCAAATGTTAAGCACATGTTTGCAGAATTCAGTGCATGAGTTGTTCACCTCCTGGCTGCTTCTAGCATCTAACTTAAAAGCAGTTCTCAGATCCTAAAGTTAGAAGTTAATGTTCCTTATTTAGTGAATAGGAAGAAAAAAAAAAAGGAAAAGATGATGCATCCAGAAAACGAACTTAGTAATAAAGGCAGGTGCTTAAATTTAGACTGTAAAATCTCTCTGCCATTTTACAACATTTTATTATTGAGTTTAAATTAGTTTTTTGAGTCTAGTCATCTACACAGCTGCAAGAACAAACTTTGCTGGCAGCTGAACAAATCATAGGCAATCTGAAATAATAGTCAAAAGATTTTTTTCTTAAAGGAGAGGGTTTACTTCAGAAACCTATAGCTTAATTCCTCTGTCACCTATTCTTCTTAATCTGTTCCACAAATATATTAATTTTATTTGTTCTAGTAGTTCAGAACATACATGCTTAGTGTTACAATTACATGGTATCTTGGTTTAAGACAATTTACACTCACAAATGTGAAAAATGTGAAGTATCTTCAATGAACAACAACAAAAATATTTCTGAAAGTTTTTAATATTTAAATCTTTATAGATGATTAGGAAAATGAACTAAAAAGGAAATTGGTGTGCTGACTATTCTGCTAGTTTTGTTTCTGCTATTAAGGGAAAAAAAAAGATAAAACAGTGCTGTTATCACATAATGTTTCAAAATATGATGAAGACATTTTTATATAAATTAACTTCTGACTCCCTGCCACTTGTTATTTCTGTGCATATGAGTATTTTATATAAATAGCTTTTAAAGACTCATTTGATTGTCAATATGTAGATAAATAAAGCAAAATTAGTGCAGCACACAGATGATAGTTTTCTGCAAGCAGTTTATCCAGCTGATAGATAAACGATGGCTGAGATACCCTTAAATTGCACATGTGAGGTGAAGCATCTTACTGTCCTGCTCAGTCTTCTAGCAGCCTGGAGCCAAACCTCACTATTCACCATCCCACCATGTAATCTTGTGGGTGGTTTTTGGTTCAAACCACAGGTGCACAATCAGCGTAGGAAATTGTCCCTCATCTCACTTGCTCTAGATGCATGGAAGAAAATGAGTAGGAAGGACACCTACATCAGATTATGCACATATTCAAGACAAAGTTCTTCGAAACTAGCTCCCTTTTAAGATTGTTATGGGCAGCATTAAACAAATGATGGCCTGCATTCATGTAAGACAAGTACAGATGTTTTCTCTGCTCTTCCTGCAATCCAGTTAATAGGATATTTTCATTACTACTGAAAGGCCATAGGCTTTGTGTCAATCTAATAATGTAGGACTTGGTTCAGCCCTTGATTTTAAAGTCTTGGCCTGAACTGATTTTAGGTTGTTTTAAGATAAACCTACCATAAATCCAGCTTTTCCTAAGCATTGTGCAGCATCTCTATGGCCAGGGATTGATATTTGTCCCCATTCAGTTATTGTCTCTGCCAGCAGAGGCTTGTGACACGTAGTCCATATCTCTTCATAGGCATGCAGGTAATTTCACATTAGGTTACTAGCATACCCCTTAAGACATACCTCATGTTCTCTGTTTGGCTTATCAGAATGTCAATATCTCAAACAAAGAAAAGCTGAGCATATGAAGGACCTCAGAGCCAAGGTCTGTTTTAGGCTATATAAAACAACTACATTTCAATACTACTGCAGCTTCAACAAAAATTCTTATTTCAAATAAAACATGCAGGGTATTTCCTGAGAGCTTTGTGTTTCAACAGGTCAAAATTGAATATTTTATTGGAATTTTCTGTTGAAAAGCTTTTCTCTCTATRTGTATAAATTTGAGCTTTTTTTTTAAAGAAAAACACAAGTTTCACTGGCCTTGTTATGTTCCTCTTGGATCAAACAGCTCATTGATAAGAAGAGTTTTAAAATAAGACTTCGGAGAAGAGGACTGGGAGATGCTTGTATAATGCCCAATTGTAAAAGAAATGCCAAAACAATTTTTTAAATAATGGAAAATAAGGATGGAAAGAACAGATGGTGGTCCTCAAATTCATACTTCTGGCACAAGTGGAATTGAGCTATCCTTTAATAAAGAAAGAAAAGAATGAAAGTTAAAGAAAACATTAAAAATAAATTTAGAACATGAAATATCAAAATAACACAGGTTTTGAAAGAAAAAATTCTGAAATTTGACTCCATAACTTTACTTTTTCCCATTTTCTAATTTCACAAATTAATAATAATGTGTAAACCTTCTGGTTCCTAGAGCAGTGAAATGGGGAAAAAAGTTATTTTAATAACTATTAGGTAAACATTAATGAAATTAGAGAATCAGTGAAATATTTTATTGGAATGCATTGAGGCAAAGAAATTAATGAAATAATGGCATGTTATTTTTATCACAGACTACTATAAGAGAAGGCAGACAGGGCACAATTCAAGCATTTTGAATTGTAACTTTATGTAATACAGGAGCATTTACAGTACCTAATGCATCAATGCTCAAAAAAAGGTAAGGCAAGGAAGTTCACATATCCAGCCAATGGCTAATTTGATTATTTGATTAAAAGTCAGTTCTAACAAGGTTTCCATTCTTTTTGCTGTCCCTTGAGGACTGCTGTTCAATTTTAAATTAACATTTTATTGTGCTACGTGTTTTTTACAGTGTTATTAGATTAATTAGCTGATCTTGTTTACTTAGGCTGACCTTTTATTTTGTTTTGGATTCAATATTGAGTTCTGTGGATAGAAACTCCAATTGTAATTTCAAAGTGAATATGCCTCTTCTTTTTAAAAGTAGTTCTTTACACTATGTTTAATCTATATAAATTGTATTTCTTAGTGAAGTCAGAYGTTCTTCTAATGAGTTATTCATCATGGTCTACAGCTGTGGATACCAAAGCAGTTGCCTCCTTAGTCAAGTGGAAAAGCAAATTAAAATTTTATTGTTCACATATATGAGATTCACAGTCTTTTAAAAAAGTTCCTTTTAGCAATTCAGAAACTTTATTTTCTTCCCACCATTAAACAATGTGCCATTGCTCAGCTGCTTTAGAGGCAATTAAGTACAAAAATATTATAAAGCTACATCACTAACACTATTTGTACTTCCACTGCTATTGCATTAAAATAGATATCCTATTCCATGATAGTTGTAATCTTCATTTTCTCTTAAAACATACATGTAATAAGAGTATAATTGCATTTTTTTTCATACATAAGAGGTAGACAACCAATGACATAGGAATAAAGAGAAGGTAGGATGTGGTCTTGTGGAAGGTGCTCCACTCACTTTTCMAGTAACAGGAGATGTGAGGACATAGTTTTGATCACATTGAATTATATCTCTTATACTTGCCAAAAGACTGTTACTTCTGCCTTTCCTGTGGACATTTAAAAATTAAGTCTGTTTTGTCTATTTATTTTCACCATTTTGATAAGACTGAGAGAAAGATTTAAATTATAGCTGGTACCAGTAGGCAAGTTAGAATTTTATTAACATATCAACTAGTGGACTAAAACCCCTAGCAAATAAATTTACAGTCTATTTTGCTCCTCATGATTGTTGCAGGTTTTGTGGTCTTTGCCTCCTGAGAAAACTATTGTCTGAAAAAAACCCCCAAAAGCTAAATTTTTTCAATTGCTATAGCAAACTCTGGAGATGGCCATTTAGTAACAGTCTTGTACAATCAAATTTTAAATCAAATACCTTATTTGGAAGTCTGATCTTTGTGGAAGAAATTAGAAAATTAAGTATAACTTTTTTTYGGTAAAGTAATAGGTATATTGGAGTTGTCTTTTGTTCCACCTTTCATTGTCTGGACAGAATAATACAGGAGTAATTCTGCCTAATAACGAAAACGGTTTGCAGTGTGCCAACAGCCCCCTACTTCATTGAAGATCACAGAAATCAAAATTACTGAAAAGTTCTAAGGCAACAAGAAAAAATGTAGTCTTTTCTCCCTTTGTTTTTAAAAAGACAATTTTGAATATAAGAGGAAGAGGAACAAGTAGACAGTGTAAAAGAGAAAAAAAAAAAGGCAATTTTATTTATCTTGAATAGTACAAATAAGCAGCCTTCTCTTTTTCCCCTGGATTCCCAAGAAAAGCAAAAATGAGTGCTGTTCATACAGCTCTTCATGATGCTAACTGTTCATGTAAAAATAGCTAAAATATCATAAACAAGGAGATAAAAAAGAGGCAAAAGTACAAAGAAGTTGAGAAGATGAAAGAAACACCAACATAACTGCTTTGGGGCTCTGTGGCTGTGTAGAGATCATATTGTAATACCCRTTCCCACAACTTGCTGAGAATACTCTATGGACTGAGACTGTCATTACCCTGCAGCATATCACCAGATTAACAAGAAAGAAAATCCATCACTGGTCTAGACATAGGATCAATATCTGTGAAATCTGACAGAAAAATGTAGTATGGAACTCAATTAATTTAATACAGAATGATTTGGTCTCAGATTATAGTAACAGAGAAGACACTATCTATCTTAAAATTTTGTAGTGCAAAGTATTTTTTAAAATACCTTTGAATGGCACAACCATCTGCTGGTTCTTACTATTGTCAGGTCAGCAGTAAAATTCTGAATTCACCTCTTATGTTCTAACAGGGAATTTATACTTTTGGTGAACAATTGGAACAGCTGAAAATTCTTTTTGACCTTAAGTGGACGTTCCAAAACACTTTCAAAATACTCTGGATCATAAAATGTTGCACAGCCTTGCCAAAAGAGGTGGATACTAATAGTAGTTTATAGAATCATATAATTGTTTAGGTTGGAAAAGGCCTTTAAGATCATCAAGACTAACCATTAACCTAACACTGCCAAGTCCACCACTAAACCATGTCCCTAAGCACCACATCTACACTTTTTTACATGCCTCCAGGAATGSTGACTCAAACACTTCCCTGGGCAGCCTGTTCCAATGTTTGGCAATCCTATTGGTAAAAAAGTTTTTCTAAACCTCCCTTGGTGCAAGTTGAGGCTGTTTCTTCTTGTCTTACACTATGCTCAGGCTATTGATCCCACYACGTTTTTGGGGAAGCAGCCTTAGTTCCAATGTGACCATTCTCAGGTGCTTCGTGGTTTTTAACACATCAATCRCTCTTGTGTCTTTGCTGCCACCTGGATCCCCATCCCTGACCTTCACTGAGTGAGCAGGCTGAACCACCCTGCTCGCACAAATTGGATGAATAACAAGAAGTGGGAGATCCCCATGCAGTAACTACTTGAACAGCACTGTTGTTTTGGGTTTGGTTGTCATTTGATATTTTTTGTTGATTGGTTAGTATGTGCTTTTAGAGAGGCAGAGGCATGGAAATCATGTTTATTATTTAATCATGCCTGAATTTCATTGAAGGTTTCTTTTAAGTTCTGCTTTTACTAATTTGCCTACTATGCAGGAGTTCTGTTGACTTTTATGCACAATTGAACAGGCCAAGCTTTACCCCATCCCACTTCCTCCTTATTTCCCCAAGAGTTTAGAACACTGAAAAAGATCTGTTCAGTTAAATGCACTTTGGTGTGAAAAGTGCAATATTTTCATAAACACCTGCTGAACCCAGTAAGGACAAAAGGTAAATTATTTTTTATTTATTTTACTTCAGAGAGTGCTTTTAGATAATATTTTTTGCTTGTTTTCTGAAAGTACAACTAAAAATAAAAGTTTTTAACAAGCAGAGTAACAGTTTGCCCTTTTATGAAATACCTTGTATCTGATAGATTTATTAACAGATTTTATTTTCTTCTTTTTTGGCTTAGTACTCACACAAGACAGAAAATTAGGATAAGGAAGGACCATGTACAAATGCCATAATCCACAGCCTTTAAGTTCCTAATGTGTGTGGCTTCTTTAAGTAGCAGCACAAGCCTCTCAAAAAACCCAGCAAACTGAAATGCTTACTCACAAAATTAATTTTTTTGGTGCGCTAATCCTTGGACTGAACAAATTAAAAAATTATTTCTTAATGTTAAAAATAAGAAGGGGAAATTAATAGAAAATCTTAATTAAAAGTATTAGTAACAATAATAATAATAGTAATAATCCAATGAAATAGTTCTCTGCTGTGTAGTGAACACATATGTTTTTGTTGTCCATGCATTAATTCAGTGCATATTTGGGAGTGTGTTCAWACATAAATCAGCTTCTCGTCTGGTTTTCAATGTTTAAAATTCACTTTTAACAGCTAATTAAGTATTTCAAACAACATACACGTGCCAATACCCTGTTATGATTGGTCTAGTGGTTTGATTTATAATTRAACTTCATTTGATATATTCAGTGGTTTGAGTCACTGATATCTACATACAGGAGAGACTATTTCAATGTATTATGTAATTATATACAACCATCAATTTAATGTACTTCACTCCTTTTATTTCTTTAAAATTTCTTGCTAAAGTAAACAAACTATGTGCTTTACATAAAGGACTTGATTTATAAATAACTACTTACATTCCTTGTAGTCTTAATAGACCAAATTACCAATGAGTCAGAACAGGCACTTGAACTTAGTGTTTGTGCAAAGTTTTTAGGAAGCTGAATATAAACTTTTCTGAAATAATGTTATTTATCCATTTGTGAAATCCAGTTATGTCTTTCAGTACCTGCCAGTCTGGCTGTGGTGCAATAAACGGGTAGATAGAAAAATATTGTTTTAAAGAGGCATGTCCGGTAGGTTTAAATATCTAGGGTACACCACTTCTGGTGAGAGAATTGATTGCTACAGACCTAGCGTTTACAACACAGAGCCTTTCCCACAACAACTAAAAATTAAAGCACTGATATTACTTGCCTTTACTTTATTAAAAGTCTTCTCACTCAATTTCTATCCCTCCTGGCTTGCCTGTTTTTACCTCATGTACTTCCAATTCAGGCTTTGAATGATGAGTAATTTGGAAACAATGAGAACTGGACAAAGTAAGCAAGAACATGATGTGGGGATGAACAGACACATAATGACTGGTGTACTACAGCCTAGCCAGCTTGTTCTGCAGTTCCCTCCCACTCCAGCTATGACAGTTCTTTTATAGCACTTGAGTACTTATGAGAGAAAAGAATAAAATGGAATTAAATTTCTTGTCTCACAAGGTGAATTTGCAAGATAAAAACAGTTCAGTAGCCTGCCATCCAATTTGTTTGTCTTCCAAAATTATTTCAGTGATCTCGCTCTTAAGTTTTGCATATAAGCATTCTATAAGCACAGTGATACTGAAGGAATTCCAGCTGTTTAATATTAATATTCAGCTCACCACTGACTGAATCTTTATACATGTTCTTAAAATGCAGAGATATCCGGACCTTCAGCTGTATTATCTTCCAATTAAAACAATCATCAGGAAATTCTAAACTCCTGGTTAATGATTTTTTTCTCTTTGACTGTTAATATAAAAATTTTACCATTTTTCCCCTTTTATATGTCATGAGGGGAAGAGTGAGCTGGCTTTCCCTGTCAATGACATAGAAAAAGAAGAAAAAAAGCTGCTTTTAGCATCCTTTAGGGGGTACCGCAGCCTTATTTTTACTGTCATCTCCCAAAGGCCTTTAGCAATTTTCCACAAAGGCTTTTTAGAAAAGTAGTAAAAAGTAGTCTTGTCTGGTTCTGTCACATTTATGACTTCACTTGTTATTTGATTTCTTTTTTAACCTTTTGCATTATGGCTTTTGTTTTAGCTTGTGACAAGGCAGAGAGAGGAAAAAGAGATAAGAGGTTGGGTTGCAACTCTTCTGAGCATTGTGAGACTTGAACTCAGTGCATGAGGGTGTTATTAAGAATACTTTTGGATTGATTAATGCTTTTTTATCTATATTATGCTGAAAGAATTCAGCAGGAAATTAGGTAAAACTGGTGATTTTTCACTCAGAGTTTTCAGGTGGGAAATAAAGCACAAGATAAAATTGGAATCGTTAATTCACCTGACCCTAACAAAAACAGAGAAATTAAAATATGGATTATGAACAGAACACAGAAAGTTTCCCTACATTTATTTATTTATTTTTAGGYGATAAGATGAGACAATGCTAGAAATCCTATTTCAGTTTCTTTTTGATAGGACTGTGATAGCAAAATTACTACTATTCTTCATACAGATATCCATTCACAAATCATTTATGTACATTAAAATTTTCCTTTTTAGGGAGAATAAGACTTAAATTCAAACTCCGTCCCACCTCCCTTTTCAGTCAGGGACACAAAGACAAAGTTAATATCTAATGAAAATACTGACAGGTGTTATTTCTTTAGGTAATGAAAGGTTATAATACAAATTATCCCATCACACTTCTCCTGAATGCTTATTTAGCATGCCAAGAGTTTCTCATCACAAAGCTAAGTGCCCCAAAATTTAGCCACTTAAAAATAAACTTTGAATTATTCACCTCTAGTCATTGCCAATGTGCTCTCCCATCCTAAAGCATGAATTTGTCTCAGGCGCCCATATGCCGACGCTTAGAGCCACCCAAGGTACTGCCGAGTGTGAGATGTCAGTGAGTATCTGGCTGTGCCACAAACTCTAGGCACCTCCTTGCACGGTATCTAGAGATACTCTGTCCAGAAAGAGCATCTCAGTGAACCAGAAGCCTATTTGTAGGCAGCTGGACTACAGGCTACCTCTATCTCACAGATATTGTATTAATTTCCACCAAGGAGTCCGTATATTTTTGCATTGTCTATAGCAGAATGATAGATAACTCAATTATCTTGAATATTGTACTGTGTTATTAAAGTTGTAATATATCCTTGTGATTTCTAAATCTAATTATTGAATTGGACTTTCAAGTMTTGCTTACATCTGAGTAATCAAATAGGAGTCAACAAGGTAGAATAAAACTCACTTCTTTTTCTGACTAATCTTAAAGCTAGAGACTAAACAAAATACCTTAAATCAGAAATTTGAACCTTATACAGAGTCTTCAATGAACAGTTTCAGCACATTTTAATAGTACTTTAAACATATACAGATAGTGAAAAAGTTGCTTTGTCTAGTCTCCAAATCCAGCTAAATGCACACATAAAACTACTTTTTGCCTCCTCCAGCGTAGAAAGCAATAGACTTCAGTGATATTCTAAGGTGAATTGACTTCTRTTTGTAATATATCTCTAATTTCTTTCCAAAATAAAGGAAATCAATTATATAATTTTAAATTATAAAACTTTAGGGAAACAGACTCTATTTAAAACCTTTCTTTCATCCTTATGTTCTGTAGGTTTTTTTTATAACATCATTTTTTGCCTCCGGATAAGTATAAAACATGAAGCGTTTCAGCAGACAGATTCATAATACAATTTAATGGACGAATTTATCAAAAAGAAACAGAATCACACATATATGAATCAGAGCTCCATCCAGCCTGGCCTTGAACACCTCCAGGRATGGGGCATCCACATCTTTTCTGGTCAACCTGTTCCAGGGCCTCACCACCCTCACAGTCAAGATTTTTTTCTTATTATCTAGTCTACATCTATTCTCTTTAATTTGAACTCGTTCACTCTTATTCTGTCACCTCATGCTCTTGTAAATAGTCTTGTGCCATCTTTCCTGTAAGTTCCCTTCAGGTACTGGAAGGCTGCAATCAAGTCACTGTGGCAGGACGTTCCCTGTTCTGTCTATCTGTTCTGCCTATCAGCTGGTAAGAAAACTCAGGGTATCTTCCCCCTCACATGAATTTGCTAATTGATGAAATATCTCAAGCCAGATATCTGTCTGGTAGTGAGTTATTTCTGGCGCCATGGAGGTGGCATTCCCAGCTGACAATAAGCATCTTGCCTTGAGAGCAAGATTGAAGGAAGATGAGCTTGAATTTCTGACTGACAGACACTTCACTTTACAAACTATAAAAGCTACACAAAACTTTCACAAAACAGAAGTCTTCTGCACATTCCCTGGAAATGTGTGGGGCTTTTCCCCAAAGTCAGGACACCGCTTTGTGGTTACTCTCTTGAGAGTTGAGTAAAAGGAATCTGTGTACCCCATAATCAATTTGGTGGTAAGTTACATTGACTCCTGATCTATCCTATTTCTTTGCTAGCTATAATATAGGTATATTATGTTGTGCACAGTTTTATGTAAGCTACAAGTAGTTCTTGGTTTTAACCTGTGTAGTAAGTAACTCTGTTTAAGGCCATTTGTCTGTTAATCTCTTGTCTATTCAATAAATAACTCATTTTACAATAGACCTGATCAGCCATTCTTGAGAACTTGTCAGCCAAAGTGGTTTAGGTGTGGGTCACCTGAATAAAGTTGCTGCCAAAAATCTGAACCTAAGTCAGGGCTGGTCTAATGCTTTTACTCGATCCATAACAGTCACCCCGAAGCCTTCCTTTTTCCAGATTGTTCAATCTCAGTTCTCTCAGGCTTTCCTCATAGGAGAGGTGCTCCACCCCTCTGATCACTTTTGTGGCCCCCTCTGGACTTGTTCCAACAGATTGACATCCTTATTGTGCTGGGGATGCCAGAGCTGGATGCAGCACTCCAGCTGAGATCTCACTTGAGCAGAGGGGTAGAGTCTGCTCCCTCGCCCTGCTGGTCACGCTGCTTTGGATGCAGCCCAGGATATGGTTGGTTTTCTGGGCTATGAGTGCTCATGGCTGGGTCATGTCCAGCCTCTTACCCACCAGGTCCTTCTCAGCAGACCTGCTCTCGATCTTTTCACCTCTCAGCCTGTGTTGATACTGGGGTGCAAGTGCAGTACCTTGCACTCAGTCTTGTTAAACTTCATGAGACTCCCACTTCTTGAGCCTGTCCAGGTGCCTCTGGATGGCACCCTGTCCTTCAGTTGTGTCAACCACACCACTCAGCTTGGTGTCATCTGCAAATTTGCTGCGGGTGCACTTAATCACTCTGTCTATGTGATAAATGAAATTATTAAATAGCACTGGTCCCAGTACAGAGCCTTTAGGGACACCACTCATCACTGATGTCCATTGAAAATCTGAGACATTGATCACTACCCTCTGGATGCGACTGTCCAACCAATTCCTAATCCATCTAACAGCCTACCTGTCGAATCCGACTCTCCAATTTGGAGAGAAGGATGTTGTAGTGGATCATGTCAAAGGTTTTACAGAAGTCCGGATAAATGACATCTGTAGCTCTTCCCTTATCCACTGATTCAGTTTTTCCATCATACAAAGCACTTAGGTTAGCCACACAAGATTTGTCCTTGGTGAAGCTCTGCTGGCTGTGTCAAATCACCTCCCTGCGCTCCATGTGTCTTAGCATAGCTTCTAGGAGGATCTGTTCCTTGATCTTCCCAGGCACAGAGGTTCAAGATGATATGGGACAAGCAAAGTAAGTTAAATATTTCTGTACTCTTTTTTGTAGTTTTTAGGACACTTACCATGATCTTATACTTTCCCAGTTAATAAATTATCTTATGATAAAACATCTTTCTTTTCCCCTGAGAAATTAAGCAATTAATGCAGCTTTGGGGACTTTCATCAACTGTGATAYAGAATGATGGAATAGTTTAGGTTGGAAAAGACCTTTAAGATCATTGAGTTCAACGGTTAACCCAGCGCCGCAAAGTCCAGCACTAAACCGTGTTCCTAAGTATCACATCTGCATGTCTTTGAAATACCTCTAGGGACGGTGACTCCACCACTGCCCTGGGCAGCCTATTCCAGTGCTTAAAAATCCCTTCTGTGAAGAAATGATTTTTAATATTCAATCAAAATCTCTCCTGTTACAACTTGAGGCCATGTCCTTTTGTCCTGTCACTTGTCACAGAGAGAAGAGACTGACCTCCACTTCCTTTCAGGTGGTTGTAGAGAGTAATAATGTCTCTCCTGAGTCTCCTTTTTTCTAGGCTAAACAACCCCACCTCCCTCAGCTGCTCTGCATTAGACTTATGCTCCAGCCTTTCACCAGTTTTGTTGCCCTCCTCTGGACATGCTCCAGCACCTCAATGTCCTTCTTGTGAGGAGCTCAAAGCTGAACACAGGATTCAGGATGCGGCCTCACCAGTGTCAAGAATACGGGGATGATCACTGCCTTGGTCCTACTGGCCACACTATTGCTGACACAAGACAAGGTGCTGTTTGCCTTATTGTCCACCTGGGCATATATTTTCTTCTCACAAGTTGCACTTCTGGCCTGTTTCAGGAGGACTGAATCTGTTAACCAAGTGTAGAAAGTGCTACCCCCATTCAGAGTCTGTCTCAGCAGAGTATGACAATATAAGCTGGCAATAAGTAATTTCTATGAGAGAGAATTTCAAGACAGAAAGGGACAGAAGAAAAAAATGAAGAAAGAATATTAACAAAACAATCTACTAGTTAATGTTTTTAGTTAGCCGTAATGTGTACCGTAACTAGCCTCTTTTTCCTAACACTGATAATACTATATAATGTGGTTTTCAGTATGTAAAAYGAACAAATTAAAACCAGAGCAAGACCAAGGGGAGAAAAAAACAAACAAGGGGAAGAACCCAACAACCAAAGAGGAAGCATCTTAGGAAGTAGGGATTACAATTCAGATGTTCTTGTTTGTAGATTAATACATTAACCAAAAAATAAAAGTCTACTTACATGTATCCATTCTCTTACTGGATCTATGATGCTTCTACAGCAGCACGATGCATAAGATGCTTTAATTTGTATCCATACAAGTTAGATCATGACCCATTCTGATTCTCTAGTGATAGAGCACAAAACAGCTTTTACTTTCTGTTAGATCTGCAGTTGTTATAATATCCTATGAAAAGTAAAAGCTTAATTAACACACAGTAATTGCAAGGCTTCGAGACTGTCTACAACTCTCRGTAAATTCCTTCTGCTGCTCAGACCTTTGGTGATACTTGTATTTTTATTGTGTTTTTTTGCTAACTCTATGCCACAGGTCTCTTCTGCATAACAAGCAGAAATTACAGTTCATTGTTGTGTGCTGTCAAAGCTTTAGCAACCTTTTCACCTGAGACTATTCTGGGGGATCAGTAGCTACGACAAATTAGAACAATGCAGTTTATTTATCAGAGCATGTTCTGAAACATTAGTATAGCAAACAAAATTAGTAATATCATGCATATTGAAACTTTGGTGTTTGAATTTTATAAAATTTTTAGAAGCTCTCCACAGAATCAAATTCCTTATTTTCATGCATTGCAAATTATGGCCATGTGGCATGCCATCATGAACAGATAAAAAGGGATAAAAATCCTCCTTTGCCAGTGATCAGGAAAATGGCTACAATATGATTTGATTGTTGTTGTTGTTTTGTTCAGCATTAGCTTAAACTTCATGGTAGTAGGTAGTTAACAGAGTAAAGACTCCGAATTATAAAGGTGAGTTAATTAGGAGCTCTTAGGCAGTAGGTTTGAACAGATGCTGCTTTTGCAATTCACTCTGGCAGGTACAGGTGTGGAAAGGGTAGTTGCAGATTACAGGTATTCATTTTCTGTAACTACATGAGATATATGCTATGTTCTACTTCTGCCCTATCCTATCATCTTACTACAGTAATTTGCATTCCTGACTACATTTTGCACTAAAAATAGCAAGTCCCAGGACAGACAAAGACTGTAGAGAGACTTGACAATTGGTTAGATCTGATTATTATATTAAAATGTTAAAATTCACCTCATTACACAGAGTACTTGCCTCAATTATTTATCCCATTAACCTGAGGCTAAAGATGCTGCATATGATACCAGCTTTTCTAGAGGCTAATCTCAATGGATTCTTGTCAAGGTTAAAGGCTTGTTGCAGTATAGACTGCAGAAATGCCACTATTATCAACAACCTGTCACATTTTTTTCCCTTTTTAAAAAATTAAATTTAAGCTTCAGAATGTAGTATTTACAGGAAATGTCTCCATAATTTGTTTGGTTACAATTTTAAGTATTTTTAAACACTCATATTATGAAGTCATCATAGATGACAATTTAGATAGCAGAGATGGAAGACTAGTGAGAATGTTCCAAGGGTTTGTTGAGAAGYGCTGATGTTACCCTGTTGTTGTTTTGTCAAAATTATGTTTGCCTGCTCATGTGAGAACTTTGGCTCAGGATTCACATACCTCATTATGCATTTTTTTTTCCATTTTTCAACCCTACTTTCACCATCCTAGTACCTTCATTTCTTTGCAACTGTCTCCTACCAGATAAACATCCCACTGCAAAGACCTTTTCCTCACATGTCCTAGTTTTGCTACATTTGTCTCCAATTTTGGTATTTCTGGTATCCCTGGAGAACATCAGCCTGATATTTTATTACTGACAAGGTTGCCAAGAATTGTTGGCCTTGCATGGCTCTGCTCCCTAAAGCTCCTCTCCAGTTTTCTGTGAATTTGGAGGCTTTTCTCCCTTAAAAGCTCCCCTCTTCCTGCCTTYGCAATCTATTCCTAATAGTAATCTCTGTAATTTTAGTCAGTTTATCACACCATGTTTGTCACTGCCAGTAGTTTTCCGTGCCTTATTTACCCCAAGTAAGGGCCGAGTCAATTAATAAGACATTTCCCTGCACTGCTACTAAACTCTAAATTAAAATTCCACTGAATAGAAGAGTACTGAGCCACTTTTGTGATCAAAAGTCACTTAAATTTAGAAAACAATATAAAAGTAATAAACACCTTTCACCTATTGGTTTAAATGGGATGAGACACTGGGAAAAAATTCTACATACATTTAAAATAGTATGCATCTGTTCCTTTCAAAATAGCAGATAAGCAGACAGGAGCAGAAGAGTAAAGAGAAGAAATGGAAGACAGTAGAAAGACAACTAGAAGATTAAGAAAGCTAAGAAGACATAGGAAAGATAGGAATGAGAATGTTTTGATGCCTAAGGTTTTAACTTTTATATTTTTCAAATCCTGTACTTCCTAGTGTGTAACTCTGAACTTCCTTGTGGCCTGTTAGCTACTGCTCTCTCATGCTAGTTAGAAGTAACAAGCCACTCTAGGTTTGCTCTCCAAGGACACCTAGATTGTCCCAGGTCCCAAAATATGTAAACTAAGGCCTCTGAAGAGGAGRGCATCTTGGGGTAGTTACATCGTTAACTGGGGTTGTAATTGGAGAATTAACCCTGATATGCAAATGGACCAAACTTATAAAAGTGTGAAGAACTYGTGATCCAGGGTCCATCTTTGGTGTAGCCTTTCGACTGCCCAGGGTGTACCTTTGAAGGCCCTTCGAATAAATAACTCCTTTTATTCCCTTATTCTTGTCTAGTCTGTGTTTTTAGGTGGCCATCTCAGGCATCAGTTTCCACTCAGGAGTTAGGAAAAACACTTCCTATTTTGCCACTAGTTGCATAATAAATCAGATTAGTCCACTTTTTGCCTGCAAGTAACAAATCAAYGTTCTTCTGTGCAGTTAAGAATTTCTTCCATGGCTCTCTTGTCTTACTAAATAATTCAAGTTCCTTTATTTAACAAGGCTTTTCTTGTAGCAAAGTACAGAAATCATTCCAAAAGGTGGTGGCCTGATTAAATTATCCTCTGCTAATTTGTTTATAACAAGGACAGTAAAAGTGTCTGTCAGGCTATGGTGGTCAAAGGCTGATCCCCATGCACAGGGGTGGGGGAGCGGCCCCTTCCCGCTGCCACAGGAGCCCCAGGGGGGCCTCAGGGCTGCCCCAGACCCATGTGGAGTAGGAAAGGCTCCTTGGGTTGAGGCACTGTGTGGGAATGGGGGACAGAAGGGGCTCTTGGGGTAAGCTGGAGCCAGCCAGTCCTTGTTCAGGACTGTGCCTGTGCCACACTGGTCCTGTCTCCTCTAATTAAACTCCAGTTGTGATAGCTTTCCTGGGTGAGGGGCAGGAAATCAAATAGACATAAGGAAAGGGGAACAATTTTACTTCCAAGTTGGAAATAATCAATCTATTCAGATATTCCAAACTAACAGACTTACTTTCTTTCTAAAGATGCAAGCATTTACTTTATACAAAAATATAGAATATCACCTTTGTATCATAATAACCATAACACTGTCTTATATGCTGCATTCTTTATTCATGTTCTAACAGCTTAGGAATACAATAAAATGGATTTTAAATGTATTTGTGAAATAAAAAATTACTATTAAAGGATTACAAATAAACAATAAAAATCTTTTTTAAAGAATGTTGAAGTTTTATCTAAGTAAATGCTAAACCATTTTAAGAACTTAAAATATTTCCTTGCCCCATTCTGTTTTAATTATTGAATAATTGAATCTATTGACCTTGTATTTTCCAACCTGCATGAAGTAGTTTCTAAATAATAAAATGAAGTCTATAGAATCCATTTTGAAAGCAAAATATATTTTCTTAATTTTAAATAATTTTAAATATAATATTTATTCACAGGCCACAACAGCCTGATCCAAAAGCTGTTGAAGGCATATGACTGTATCCGTTGATTTCAGCAGGTTTTCAATCAAGTCTTCAACAAGAAGAARTGATTATAGTGTCTGACTGAAATATGAATCAGGTGTCCCTCAAAGATTTATAATAGAGTCTGAATACGACTTGCAAAACTTAGAATATTTTAAGTAGAGTCTTATTCTATAAAAAGCTAATTTGGTACTGAATTCAAAAGCATTGCAAAGTGTCTGAATCAAAGAAGCAATTGCTAGATCTGAGAAACAGATTATCTACAAGATAGAAGTTGGAAATATCAGGGTGAGGTTCAGTTCTGCATTCAGACACATAAATGTGAACTTGTGTCTGTGCGAGGTGGATGATCCTGTTACAGTGAGCAGAGAAATTGTCACTGCTGTCAGTAAGGTAGAGGCCACTTTYCTAAGTGTAATCACATGCCTGGCCTCCTTCTGCTTCTACAGAAGAGCTTGGGTGTCCTATGGGTCGTGTATTGCATCTCTCAATGCTCACTTCATTTATCACTCTTCTGGCACATTCCCTGTGTTTATGCAGCAGCATCACACTCTTATTAGAGCTTCCAGGTCTTGCAAAACACCCAATGCAGCCATTAGCTAGAGGAGTAGCTGAATAGGTCTCTGGACCCCAAAGACAKGTTTGACTATGTTGCCATTTGAGACCTACATGGTAGCTTAGAAAATATTTTACAAGCTAACTCCCATTCTGAAAGAAATTTAATACTGATGTGTTCTGTGTTAATGTGGTTGTTTAGATGTTTCATTAATGTGTGCCTCAATGTAGAGGGATGTTCATGTTTGTTTATTTCCTTTTGAAAAGATGGATCTGGCATTCCTGTCTGTGCAACAGCTAAGCATTAAATGGGAGGAATGCACATAATGCTTATGATAAGATAAATGCAACACATTTCTACATTGCAAAAGTTTCATTTAGGTTAATGTTATAATGAGTAAAAATTCTGGCTTGACTAAAGCAATCACAAAATGGCAAAAAGCCATTTCTTCTTGTAGGTGCATATGGTTCATTGTACCAAAGATAAATGGTGCAAAGAAAAAAATATGATAGCCAAGATACTTGTCCAGACAATTGTGCATATAGTAGATGTGAAAGTGTTTAATTAAATGTCTAAGGTTTTCTGATAAACACACTCAGGATATAATTTATTATGYTCCTGAAAGGGAAAATAAGACACAAGGGGAAATTTCCATGCACTAGAACTCAAGTACAGAGTTCTTTTTTTCAGATCTGTCTTTATTATTCCAGATAGACACTCTACTAAAAGTGGAGAGATGCTGAAGCTGGAAGTTTATTAATATGTGATCTGAATACAAATTGCCATTCTTAAATAAGGGATTGAGTCTGTCTGCACACTGGTACTCTCCGGGAACAGATACAGCTGATGAACTTATCTTGCAATGTAGGGTGATTGTACCGTTGAACTTAATTAATCTGGCTGAAAAAGTATTATTTTTCATACTGAAAAACATAATACTTACAAAATAAAGAGGTTCAGGCTCCAAGAAGTTTCTGTAGAATGGCACACTTCAGCTAAAAATCTGGCAAAAGAAAGGGGGTGTCTCTAAAATTTAGAGAATGCATTAATTTTTAAGCTGTAATTTACACAGATCATCTAACTGGAAGTGATAAAATTTCAGAACTGATGTCTTCTATATTTCTAAGGATTATAAGTTAAATATTGTATTTTAAAAATGGAAAATGTTCAGAGGTTGATTGAAAAATCAGGGCTGATTATTTTATTTTAGTTTAGTTTAGTTTATTTTGTTTTAGTTTATTTTAGTTGCTGGCAGGTAGTATATTCTAGCAAGACACTATAGCAAAATGTTATTAATTTTAGGTTTGGCTATCAAAATCTTTCATCTTATTGTATCACTTGGTTTGATAGTAACACAAATTCCAAACACATTTGTAGGTAAATTTTTCTTGTACATTTGAACCAAATTCATCCTCCTGCATATTAAACATGGGAATAGTGCTGAAATACTTTAGTCTGTCACTCCGGAGTTGCCAAGTTTCCATCATTCAGCTATTTTTTGGATKAATTCTTTCAAGATATTTTGATTAAGATCTTCTTGTTCTTCCAGCTTCTGTCCCACTGGTGTTAATTTGACAAGATTCTTTACAGTCTCTCCCTTGGTCCTAATCTAAAATACCTTTCATGTTGTGGCACCAATAAACACATCTCTATAGCTCAAAATGAACTAGAAAGCTCTCTTAAGTCCTCTTACTCTTTTGATAAAAACAGGTATTTCCAGTCTCACCTTTCACTTCAAATGGTGTTGATAAAATTTAAAAATAATCCAAACCAATACAAAACATAAATAACATGGGAATGAGGAGTGCGAGAAAGAAAAAAAAAAATAGTTTGAGTGCTATTCTAATGTTAACATCAGAACTAAGGAAGAAAAGAATATGGGGGATAGAATTATCTGTGACTCCAACCAAGCTCTTCTGTTCCGTACATCCTGTGTAACAAAATTCAGTTGAGGTCCTTGGGCCAGTTTGTATAGCTGGGATGCACATGATACAAATACATAAACACAGGCTGGACGGAGAATGGAATGAGAGCAGCCCTGAGGAGATCTTGGGCGTGTTGGTTGATAAGAAGCTCAACATGACTCAGCAATGCACACTCTGCAGCCCAGAAAGCCAGCTGTGTCCTGGGCTGCACCAAAACCAGCGTGGGCAGCTGATCAAAGGAAATGATTCTGCCCCTTTATTCCACCCTGGTGAGAACCCACCTGGAGTGCTGCATCCAGCCCTAGGGTCCTCAGCACAAGAAAGACATTGACCTGCTAGAGTGAGTCCAGAGGAGGCCATGAAGATGATCAGAGGGCTGGAGCACCTCTCCTATGAAGACACACAGAGACAGATAAGGTTGTTCAGCCTGGAGAAGAGAAGGCTTCAGAGGCCTTTTGTGGCCTTTTGTGGCCTTCCAGTACCTGAAGGAAGCCTACAAGAAAGATGGGAAGGGASTTCTTACTGTGTTATGTAGTGACAGGACAAGAGGGAATGGCTACAAACTGAAAGAGAGCAGGTTTAGRTTAGATATTAGGAAGAAATTCTTTATTGTGAGGGTGGTGAGGCACTGGAACAGGTTGCCCAGAGGAGCTATGGATGCCCAATCCCTAGAAGTGTTCAAGACCAGGCTGGATGGGACATGGAGGATCCTGGTCTAGAGTAAGGTGTACCTGCTCRTGATGGCAAAGGGGTAGGAACGAGATGATCGTAAGAGTCCCTCCAAGCTATCGTTCTATGATTTAGGCAACAATGAAAGTGTGAGCACTGTTGCTGTACTGTCAATATTCACTATTACTTCTTTTTTTCTTGCCTCTGTCAAATTATCTAATAAAATTAAGGCTATGTACAAGGGTTTGCTTATTTGCTTTATTATTTGCTTTCACAAAGCATATAAATTATTTTCAACATTTGTTTTTCTTTTAATTCTTTGGCTTTCTAATACTTGCTTTAAGGATTAGTTTAACATTCCTGTAATTTTTTATATTTATATTTTTATTTACCACTAACCCTACCACATTACTTAATTTTTTTCTTATCAATGATGGGATAATACGTTGACATGCAAAAATAATAGCCTTATATAATATTTATACAAATATTTAGTCATATTTGTCTGTTTTTCAGTGATCTTGGTGGCARCAGAAAAGCAGGAAAACAGTGGTAGCAATTTGGCTGGATACTATCTATCATAAGAAATTCAATAAAATGCTRACCATTTTGACCATTAAGTCTAACATACAGACAGAACACAGTCAAACACAGAAAAAAATTATCCATTGTGATGATGTCTTCCTCACACAGAAAAGACATAAATACTTTCACTATCCAGCTTTTTAGATTTTAAAATTTGTGACTGCTATATTTTAAGCTCATCCATTTTGTCTTCCAGCATAGATAAATTCATCAAAAACTTTGACTAGTTTGTATCATTTTCTCTGCAGTATTTTGTTTAAAAATGGTACTAATAAGATATTTCCACATTACTTTCATGAAGCTGTGCTGTGAAAATTAATTTAATCTAAACRTATTAAAATTGTGACTTGAAATACTCAAAGAATCAAATGCAACTTTTGTTTTCCTCCTAAATTACCCTTGGTGCCTTARTATCCATTTGTTGTTTACTTTCACGACATAATCATGAGGCAGCAATCACTATGAATCCTTGTTTAATTTAACTTGCAAATTCTTTGTAGTTTGACACAGAAAGAGAAACATTTCTTTTTCTTTAAGTCATCAATAGATTTCAATAGCTAGGCTGTAATATGTATTAGTCAGTAATGTGGTAATCCATTAAGTTATTATCATTATTTTAAAATGAGTTTTAGACAAATACTAAAACAGTTTAAAAAGCTAAAAACGTCAAAAGCTTTTATCAGGCTGTTTTACTTCTTGGAGTTAATTTCGAATTTCTAGACTTTGTGAAAAAAGTGCATATAAGCAGCCATTTCTGATGTAATATTTTTATTTTATTCACTTATTTGTTTGATGTTGTCCACTTAGAAGATGCCCTCTGATATAAATGCTATAATATATAAACTTTTAAAAAGTGCTAGATGTACACAGGCTGAGCATTCTGACATTCCCCTTATACATTATGAGAGCTCTGGGCAAAGAAATATAGAAGGCGCTAATAAATCAGAAAGCAAACATTGAGAAGGTCACAAAAAACCATTTTACAATTGTGATTGCTAGAATATATGAGGAATTTAAATTTGAATTCTACATTCGTATGACAATGCCTGTAATGAGAACAGAAAAGACTATGAGCCTAATCTATTCTTCTGACAATTTAAATATTACTGTTACCCAGTTGTTGTCTTGTACTTCTTCTCCAATTCCATAAATAGGGAAGGTCATAAAGATAGTGAAAATGCATTACAGAATTTAAACTCCTGACATTTTCCTAAACTGGCAGGCTAAGAGAACACATGGATAACATGATATGGCTTTCTTTCAAGGAAAGAATTTGGAGTAATAGTTAACCCATCCATTATTTTTGTGAAGTTTTTGCTTCTCTGTTCATTTCATATCGTGTTACCAAAACATGTAGTTCATTTAGCATTTTACAATTAATATATAAAAAACCTCATAAATTTTCCGTGATGGTCCTCTTTATATGCTGAGGCCAGAAATCTAAGTGTTAATTTGTTGCTGTTTTAATGAAGGACACATCTTGCTTACCCAGGCTTTAAAGTAGTTTAGACCGAGAGGTTAAGTCTCAGTTTATAAATCTTCAATGAACTGGGATTAGATCCCAATATTAATACTCGGCAAATTGGTCCTCTCAACTAATATGTTGCTTTGCTTCTGAGACAATTTTATTAATTGAGTTCCATATATTTGAATATCTATAAACTTAGAGGAATTTTTAAGTGATATCCATTAGCAACATCATGGATTTGTGCATTAACACAATGAAACTAAATAAAGTGATATAAATTACAGTCCCTACATATCATACACGTTCAGCAACAATCATCTCTCCAGGGCCTGATCTTGTCCATCACCACTTACATCTCAATAAGTGCAGTAGTCTGTTCCTGAACAGGGTTGTTATATGTTTACAAACAATGAGATATTTATGCAGAGAGCAGTCATTGCTATCCAGCTGTTTGCAAGACAGGGTCTGACCTGCAAAAGTTGCTGTGTTCTGATCACTGTTATTGTGGAAATAGATAATTTTGAGATGAATATAAATGAACTATAGGGTTGTATATAGTCAAGCAGAATTTTTGTTCCTCTCTAAGCCAAGCTATTTATGCCTCACTGACAAGGTTAACACACTATGAAAATCTTCTTTGTAATGACATTTTAACCACAGGTGTACTCTCTGAAACATTTACATGGCTCAGTTTTCTTTTACTGAAGTTCTCATCTAGTCTGAACTGGGATTGTTCTACATATTTTCTTGGATTTTTTTCTCATGTTTTACTGTTTGTTTTATTTTTTTTATTGTGGTGGCTGTTTTAAAAGCACTTATCAATTCTATTTCTAAATTCATCAGGGTGAGTGAACAGCACATTTGTGAGAGGAGCTACTCTGCAGCAAAAGGATGAATTTCCTCATTAATATCGTGATGGTATTAGTTGCTTGCATGTACTCGTTGTCCAAATCCAAATTTCTGAGGAAGTGGGAGACAACATGGATCACCGTAACTGTAATATTACTATCAATTAATTAATTCCAAGAATACCTAAACCCAAGTCTCCAATACATTTGACATGTGAGGGATTTTTGTTATCTGGAATACTAGTTAGAGCTGGAACTACTTCTAAACTGTTTAATTCTCTTTGCACTTGGATTCCAGTCCCACAAAAATTTACACAAAAAAAAAGTTTAAGTGCATTATTACACAGCTTCCCTTATACCATCTAGTTTTCAGTGTTAGAACTATAAAGTATAATTTCACTATTTAAAAAACAATACAAAAAACCCCACTCTAATAGGCTTTCACCATTTCTTTAGCATTTACTACCTTCAGTATTTTTTTTCATATTCATTTCAGAGAGAGAAGTTTATTCTTTATATGTACTAAAGTTTAGGGTTTTGGTTTTTTTTTTATTTTGAAAATACAGACTTTTGTAGACAAATGTCTTTGCACTTTCAGGATGGTTGGTCTTATCTTCACGCAATTCAAAATTTGATTTTGTACATAAAATTCCCTTTGGGATAAAGCGAACCAAAGCAGTATTAGTGATGTGACAGAATTTTAAGTGCACAATACAATTGCTTAGTGTAAATGTATTCTAAGCTATTATTTGAGGACAGCTTAAAGTTTGTGTTTCATTGCCCACAGGGCATGGATAGAGTAAAATCCAATCAAACACCTGGGAAGCTCTGTTCTTCAGAAGATCTGAGTGATAGAGATGGGATTCACAGTAAACTCATCTTTGACATAAATTTCCAGGTTGGATTCTAATTAGAGTGACTTTGCAATCCCATTTGCAAGATTTTTCCTTTGATTTTTTTTTTGTTCCTTTGCAAATGTAATTGTAGGTAGAAGATTTTCATGTGACTGATGACTATCAAATTGTCCCTGCTAACAATAATACAGCTTTGAAAAATTTTAAATGTTGGACCCTCATGTCAAGATGCCATAATGAATTGGAACATTACGTTGTTATGATTTTATTTCTTTTTTACTAAAAGGCTAATTTTTTTCCTGTCCCATCTCTAAACCACAGTTTCAAAACTTTGCTTTTAGGATCTGAAAGGTAAAAACAAAATACTGATATACTTCTTAAAAAGTTCCTGAAATATTCATATTTCATTTTCCTATAAAATCTGCATCACTTATAGGCACAAAGTAAGTGATTGGGTCAAGAGTTTTATGGGTATTCATTTGGGCTGACATCAGGAGTTTGACTAAGCAGCATTACTTGCGGGTAATATGGTTATTTAACATTCATTTCAATAAAATCCTCCATGCAATATATATGACACCCATAGGAAACCTAGAGAACAGAACATAGATATGAACGTTGTAATTTCTTTGATATGCCAGTGTAAGTTATTTGGTCACCCAGATAAGTTTTTTGAATTATCTGTCACTCATCTGTTTTTGTTTCATGTCATTATAAGATGTGTTGGTAGGTCTGCTAGGCAATTGCATGCTGAAAGTTTAGGCTGATGTTTTCAAAATGCAGTACCTTGTCAGGTAATAAGAGATTCATCAAACGGCATATTTATAATACTTTGTTACTACTTCTTTAATGGACAACAAGCAGAACAAGAAATAATACTAATACAAAAGATGACATAAAAGTGACTCTTGCTTTTGTGAAATTTTTTTTTATTCAATTATTGAAAGAAAAATGAAATTGCAGGAATGCTCAATGCATTTCTTTTTCCTGCAAAGCTCTCTCAAGCTCTTCTATTTTCTAATAAGATCGAACAGAGGATAATCAGCATTCTTCTTAACTACAGATTTCAGACTAAAAAAGTGCAAAGTCTTAAGTATGTAATTGCCCATGAGAGATTCATGCAGGAGGGTTTCCTAGTGAGCTATACCATCTGGCTGCCTGTCATTACAATTTATACCTTGTTTCATATTTGATCACAAGCTCTCAGGGAGAAAATGTATTTTCAAAATATATGCATATGATATGAAGCAAAGCAATCTGTGGGCATGATGAAACACTGGATTTCATTAAATATTTCCACAGATAGTTAACTTTTTAAAAATTAGATTTCCTAACATAATATAAAGTGACAGAGCTAAACAAAAAAGCAAACAAAACTGTTAATTGAAATAGGTAAATTTTTTCTATTGCATTAAAGAATACACTTGTTTTGGAAGCAAAACTATTTGGAGTCTTTTTATGCTACTTATATATATTGCATATGTTTAGGATAAAGCATGGGTTTGTTTAAATGCTTTTCTATCAGATAACTTACTAAGTTTCCCTATGGCCTACAAACAGACTGATGTTTATAGCTTCAATAGTCTCATCACAGGATCAGAAAATCCCTTCCTTGTGGTATAGTTATAGTAAAAAAAATACAGGACAAAAAGGAATTGTATCATTTTTACAGATGTAAGAATGTATGTTTTGCAGTCCTTGTCAGTATGACTCTTTTTGCTTGTGCCTTTCTAGATACAGAAGTCTATCTTTCTTTTTATTTCCCTTTTTTTTTCCTTTTGTACAATCAGTTACTTTTCAGAGCACAAAAATCGTAAAAAAATAATGAAGTGGTACCTCAAAGGATGTCATTTTGATGTGCTGCGAGAAGGACAGATTGTTCATTAACTTCATATTCAATACTATTCTTCCTTTTCTTTCAAAGTGTACCCATGATGCTCATAGCAATCAGTGCTGGAATGAACTTCACTCTCCTGCTTCCATGTTGAGACAGGCTCTGCATAGAAAGATGTGTACTTTCCTTTTTATCTCTTGCATAGATCTCCTACACTATTTAAAATTTTTGAAAGAATAGTTTATGCTTATTATACAATGTGATAATAGCATTAGTTGCAGTTTTAGGTGATGACTAAAAAAATTTTTGCTGAATAAATATTTTTGCATAAGAAGAGGATATTGGGCAGAAAGCAAAAGCTATTTATAGTCACCTTGAACCTCATTTTCAAGTACATTTTTATGTATTTTTTTCAGTACCAAATGCCTTTACAATTAAGGGGTTCATTATCTTCACTAAATTCTGTCCAGTACTAATCAAGTTGGTTTTCTTTTTTTTTTTTTTTAATGAGATACATGTTTGACCATTTTTCCTTCAGCAGATATCATTGGTTAAATGAGTTGTTCTTACTGGATGTATGAGCTTGTTGTCATCTCGTGCTTATGCAATTCTTCCCTCATGACTAAAATCTTTTCCAGAGAAGACACTGTAAACTTGATATTCAGTAACTCTTGGTTCCTAACACCTTCCAGATTTCTCCAATCTGATGCAGCCCACAAAGAGCACCGAGTTTGGAATTCTGGATAGACATAATGAAAGAGAGTTTCAAAACACTACTAGGAAAAATGTATCTCTTCACTGTGAAATTTCTAAAGGTAGATTTTTAGGACAGCAGTAGTGCTGTTGTAACCAGACTGAATCAGAAAGGAAGATTATCTGAAGACGAAATTTCATTTTCTATATGAAATCTATGAAGTGTTTGCAGATTTGACTGAGTTTAAGGTGAGATATTTTGCACACTTGAAAATTGTTATCTAAAGTTCACTCCCATTAAGCTTAAACAGAAAAAAGTTTAGCATTTCTTGTAGGCAGTGAGCCCACAGATTTGCTCAGCTCATCTGTCTCTAACAGTCCTTGTTTAGCTATACTAATAGTGAGATGAAAAAGGAAAAAAAGAACAAATTCTTCCTCCCCTTTACTACCTAACCATTGGAAGAAAGCCCTGACAATCATGGAAATTTTATTTAGTTGAAAGTTTGTTGCAGTATTATAGACGTTACCTAAATAACCAAAAATTTTCTAAGTTTTATCTTAGAATCTTCCCTGTTTTATCTTTATCTTTTACCTTAGAAAGACTCTGAGTGACCAAAGGTGTCCTTTCAACATTTATAATGTCCTAAGTATTTGAGAGAAAAAGTAAAACGCCAGTAGTGGTAATGTCAAATACCTGTCCTCAGAGTTGTAAAGTAGTAAGATGTACTGTACTGAATTAGTTCATTAAAGCATCTTTGTATTCCTGTGTATTAAGATCACCTTTATCAGAGTCTGGTTGCTGGTTATAGTAATATGGAAGTGAGGAACAGCGGAACAGGAAAACTGCATGTACCATGGGGTAGGAAATTCATCTCACTGAATATGCATATTTACATCAGAGCTGATTCTGCCAGGACATTTTTCTGAAAATGAAGAAAGTAAAGTACTTTAAAATCTTCATTAATCCTACCCTGACATAGATGTCTAAAATAGGTCAGACTAGTACGTGGTAGGTGTCTGTTGAGCATAAACACAAAGGAGAAACTGATGTAGGTATCTCTATCTACATACTGAGGATATTCCTCAAAAAAAGAAACAAAGAAACAAAAAAGACCATAACCATAAGCAGGTTAATTTGAGATAATGGTTTATTTTACTCTCATATTGCTAGCACGAGTCCTGCTTTACTATATCCTAATTTGATCTCTCAACATACATTTTTTTCCAGCAGGTATGATCTTGATATTTTGAGGGAGCTTTCCCCAGCAGTCTCAGCTTTGATTTTGGTTGTTATGTTATGTCTGTTTTGATTCTATTTGTAAATCACTTTATGTTTGCTGGTTCTCCATTCCCCATTCATTGTTTCTCCTTTGTTAGGGAGTGAACTGCAGCTCTACTAAATGTTAATAGCTGTGTATTTCTCTTTTCTTTCTTTCCCTCAGTGAGTACTGCAAACAAATGTAACACATTCTGCCAGCGGCATTGGGGAGGACAGGAGCTGAACAAGATCCCATGAAGTATTCTCTTTGGAACAGATTGGAGCTCTGAAATCAATATATTTTATGAAGCAATAATACTGAAAAGAATTCCCTCCACAACTAAGCTCAGGCTTCTTTTAAGTCTGAAAAAGTGGTGCTTTTTTTTCCGTATGAAATGTTATATTTCTGCATCAAAACATTCTCTTGAGAACAGATCATGTGAAGGGTAACAAGGATCTATGAAGCACAATGAGATTTTCACTGCAAAACAAAAGTTCATTTCAATTTCTTGAGGAAACAGAGTGAAAAAAACATCAGCCTTTTGTCACCATTGCAATTTCAGGAAAACAGTTTACAAGAAATTCACAAAAGGTTAATTAGCTAGAGTGGGAGTGATTTTGACACTTACCTGATATAAATCAGCAATAGTATATGAATTTGTGCAATCCATATTGGTCTAGAAATCTTAAATAGTGATGGACCACAGTTTTACTGATTTTAAGTAATAAAATGTTCATGGTGTTCAAATTATAACATATCACAATAATATATGTATTAGTTTTGACGGTCATTTTTGGCTAGAAGCTAAACAAAGGTATTTCCATCTGCATAAAACAGACAGGATGTAGGGATTAGAAAGATCTTTTACTAGCTATGAATGGTCCAGACCCACAGAGAAGGCTTTTATTCATTGGAAAAAGGACTGAAAGTAAACATAATGATCTGATATGAATTATTAAATTCTTTCTTTGAGTTCAAGCTTCGTGTGCTGCAGCAGAGTTTTCTAGATAACAGACTTCAATACACTGGACAATGAGGAAAATGGAGATTTTTTGTTTGATTTTCTTTTGGGGGGGAATTTTTTTTTTTAATCAGTTTGAAAATTCCTGTTTCGTGCAAGATAGGTAATGGTACAATAGACATGACAGGTTGTCTCCCTCCATGTACTCCTACCTCTCTTTATGAACCCCAAGCCTACAGGAAGGGCAAATAAGACTATAATTTAATTTTAATTTCAAAATAYCTCTTAACAGAGACATAATAATGTGTGTGATAATTGTAAGAGGAAATTTTGAATAATAAATGTTAGTAATTTTAAAGAGCACAAACTGAAATTATATTGTTCTAACATGAAAATGAGATTAATACAAACAGACAAAAATTCTGTAAATATCTCTACAATGTTTCTGTGCTCCTAAGATTTCAGTAATTTGTTTCATTAGCAGCACAGCAAGGAGAAGCAGATGACTTTCAGTTTTGCCTGGTTTGCTACCTGTCATCCTTTCCTCCTAGCAAGGGTAACACTAATTCTCCCTTCTGCTCTCTGCTGTCACTAGAAATTCTCTCCACCGAAGAAAAGACAACAAATGGTACAATTTGGCGAGAGTTATGTTCATTTGTCTGGCCAGGAAAAGAAGCTGTCTTTTTGACACAGCCAGGAAAAAATACGCATAAATTGCATTTTCTCTGGTTTCTTCCTCAGTGAAGGCACAAATCTGAGACTCTTCTCCAAGACGCCACAAATTTTCAGTAAGGTTATAGGTACTCAATTGCCTTTGAAACATCATTACATCTTATAAATACAGTTTGATTTGTCTACAGTCTATCACAAGGGGAATCCATAGACAAAATGGATAGATGCACAGTGGTGTTAAATCTTCCCACTGTTTCTACACATTTTGCTAAAATTTCATTTTAATTTTAAAATTCATACATAAGCATCTATAAGTGAAATTTGTAAATAAACAGTCTTTTTAATTTAGGGAKGTGTCATTAGTCTGTCAGGAAACAATTATTTATTATGCAGATCAGTTCTGACTGAAGTCAGACCATTTGACAATATTGCCAGTGATGCAACAGATTCCTTGGCAAAGCTTCTTAAACTAATGTCAGAAAGGTTTTCGAGCTTGTGTTGATTTTGGCCTTCTCCTCCACTGTGCTCTTTTGGCATGAGAGACTTGCAGGACTGATCTCAGGTCCTCACACTAGAGTTTGCCACTGCTGAAGCAGCACATTTGCACAACAACAATGAAATGCTGTTTCCATTCCCTTTCTTGGATTAGTCCCTCCTTTTTTTTGTTTTTGCTTTTCTTCTTTTTCTTTCAAATTGTGGAGCACTGGCATTGTCTATACAAATTGTTATTATATCTTCCCTGAAACATCTTATGTTCCTCATTAATTCAGATACTGACCTTGGAGATGGTCCATTTCCTATGTTCCAATTCTTTTCTTGATGAACCAACAGGACTGAATAGTTCATTCTCACAGGAGAAAAAGAGGTTAAAAAAAGTCCTCACCTAACAATTGCTCTTCGACATGGAAAGAATGCCAAAAGACAAGAGATTACACTGGTACATCCCAAAGGATTACTCTAGAGAAAAGAACCTTATCAATGTAACAAAAGAAGAGGTCACATTCATTCTAGCAGACCAAATACAGTGATTGAGACCAACTTGTTTTACTGGTTTTTAGCCTAAAAGTAGTACTGTTTACTTAAGAGAATAGGTTAGTGTTTGCGTTCTCATTTAGATGAAAAGTCAAAACAAGGTCACTTGCTTTGTTCAACCTGGAGAAGAGAAGACTGAGGGGAGACCTCATTGCAGTTACAACTTCCCCATGAGGGGGAAAGGAGGGGCATGTACTGATCTCTTCTCTCTGGTGCCCAGTTACTGGACCCAAGGGAATGGCCTGAAGTTGTGTCAGGGGAGGTTTAGGTTGGTATTAGAAAAAGATTCTTCACCTAGAGGGTGGTTGGGCACTGGAACAGGGTCCCCAGAGAAGTGGTCACAGCACCAAGCCTGACAGAGTTCAAGAAGCATTTGGAAGATGCTCCTAGGAACATGGTGTGGTTTTTGGGGCTGTCCTGTGCAAGGCCAGGAGTTGGGCTTTGATGATCTTTGTGGGTCCCTTTCAGCTCAGGATATTCGATGATTCTACGAAACATTTGATTTTCTGGGCAAGCAATGGCACACAAACACACAACACACACACACGTCTATTTACAAGAATGAATGTTTGTATATGAAAACTGTTGAAATCACACAGTTTCATTCCATCAAACTGTGTTTTTTATTTATCAGTAGCATAATTCAACACAAAAGCATGCTGACTGAATTTTCTGGAACAATCTGAGCACTTGAAACCATCTTGCTATTGTTTTGAGAGAACCATATTCCTTACAGCATTGATACCAATGAACAATGACTACCAATACCCCCCAAAAAACAGAGTGCCTGGAGTAGCAGTCCTTAAATAAGAGAGAAATAAGTAAAATTCAAGTCCTCCATGTCAAGGACTCATTCCTATATCCAAGAGTTATAGCATTATCTTGGCTAATATCTCTCATAACAAGGTTGCCTTAGGGCTAACAAAGAAACCAAAGAGAGAACTAGTGCTAATGCAGCATGGATGGTCATTGTAATGCTTGAGATGGTTCACTCTCCAACTCTCTATTTACTTCATAAAGATTCATGAAACGAAGAAGAAGAACAATCTCTTCTGGCTAAAAATAGTGGAAAAAACATAACTAAATACAAGCTACTGAATAGTGAGAAACCAGGGAATTATGCTGACAAAAGTCTCCTTCTGTATTTATGAGAACTAAAGCATGGCTGGAGTCATCATGGGAATACAGGTTTGCACAGCCTACCATCTTGGCATTGTTAGGCTGGTTCTCTTTCCCCAGCATAACTTTGGGGAAACTCTAACAGTGTATGATTCGAATGGAATATGATTTATTTTTTCATATTCTACCTTTCTGTGATTTCAAAAGTATTTATCTTACAATAGAAACCATAAAAAAAGAATACACAAACACTGAAGTTAATTTTGGCTCCAATGAATTAAAATACTTCAATTAGGCAGCACTGAAAAATTTTTATTTTATTTTGACCTTTCTACTTAGTAGTTTTTTCCTGACTATCACATAATTTAATTTATTTTATGTCAATAAAATATAATAATATTTCACCAATTTTACTTCAGACAATATGAAAAGCCTATATTTTTCATCCTTCACCCCCTCCTACCTCCTGCCTGTCTGTTTTTTTCTGAATAAAACTGAACACAAAATATATTTGATAGAGTGGAATATCTGTATTAATCAAATTATACAATCCAATTATAATTATGGCAATATTTCCTAGTTGAATTATACCTCTAATTTTCATAATTACTCTTCAGTATGCATTGCACCAAATGTATAGAAGAAATATGGCATTTTTGTTTCATTATATGTGATTCGAGGTATGGGGTTTGTGATAAAACTCAGAGTAATAATTAAATAAGACTGGGCTGAGCAACACTGCCTGAAAAGGTTTGTAAATGAGCAGTGCAGAGATTTATAATTTCCACACACATTGCAGATCACTGAAGTAAGATAGATGAATATCCAAAATGTCATACTGTCAGCACTTGACATGTCAAGCCAGAAGAATATGTGAGTATGAAAACTGTAATGCACCTTAGGATCTAAATTATGGTTCATAAAACTAGGGGAAAAAAATCCAAAAATACAATCACTTTCAACCTCTAAGCACTGTTAAATGAGACATACTCCATCTTAATGCTAGGAAAATGTTCTG
This sequence comes from Parotia lawesii, assembly GCA_003713295.1. Classification (NCBI taxonomy): domain Eukaryota; kingdom Metazoa; phylum Chordata; class Aves; order Passeriformes; family Paradisaeidae; genus Parotia; species Parotia lawesii. The sequence goes on along the minus strand of RAHM01000082.1, from coordinate 1,343,961 downwards.
TCTTACCTCTTGATACATTTACAAGCTTGAATTGGGTAATCTGAGTAGTTCCAGTGAGCATGTAAGAAAAACCCCATGGATGTCATATGAATAATTGATCATGAAAAAAATAGGAATAAATTATTTGTACCTTAAAAAACCCCCAATCAACCAACCAACCAACCAACTTTCCATCCCCCCAAAAACCCCCCAAAAACCCAAACAGACAAAAGAAACCCCCAAGAAAACCCCAAAAGACATTAACTTGTAACTTCCTGGTGAACTGTAAAGAAACAACTTTTTCCCCACCTGTTTTCTTCCCTTGTTCTGAAATATTTCAGTGATCACACATCTTCATAATTTCTTATGGTTTTACTCATTTAGCACTATCTTTGTCTTCGCACACATGAAAGGATTTGATCTGTTCCAACAACTTACACAATAGGAACTTCGCATGTGGGAAGGTGGATGCAAGAGCGGAAGCTACTTCATATCCCTGCCCCAGTTCCAAACAGTATTGAAGATGTAGATGGATTCTCAATATAGGCATAATGAACTTTTATCACATAACCTAATATTAAAATATTTTCCACAAACAGACCTGGACTGCATTAATGCCTGCATCTGCTTTCACCAGCCAGTGTCTTTCAGTTGTTTCAAAGCTGTTTTGCTTATCATTTCAGCTTTTCCAGACAGCTGGAGCAGTGGGGACTTGATTTTGGCATGAGAACCTCATGAAGTCCAACAACCCTAGCCTGGGTTAGGGCAGTTCCAGACATGAGTGCAGACTGGGAGAAGAAGTCATTGAGAGAAGTCCTAAGTAGAAGGACTTGAGGGTTCTGGTGGACGAAAAGCTGGACATGAGCTGGCAATGTGCACTTGCAGCCCAGAAAACCAATTGTGCCCTGGGCTGCATCCAAAGCAGCAAGGCCAGCAGGGCAAGGGAGGGGATTCTGCCCCTCTGCTCTACTCTTGTGAGATCACATCTGGAATACTGCGTCCAGCTCCGGGATAGCCAACAAAAGAAAGAAGTGGGACCTATTAGACCAAATCTAGAGGAAGGCCACAAAGATGATCAGAGGGCTCAAGCACCTCTCCTTTGAAAATAGGCTGAGAGTTGGGGTTGTTCAGCCTGGAGAAGAGGATGTTCCAGAGGCACCTCATTTCAATCTTTCAGTACTAAAAGGAAGTTTATAAGAGGSATAGTGACTCTACACACAGGCAGATAGCAACAGGGCAAGGGCAAACAATTTTAAACTGAAAGTGGGGAGATTTAGATTAGATGTTAAGGAGAAATTCTTCACTGTGAGCGTGGTAAGACACTGGAACAGGTTTCCCAGAGAAGTTGTGGGTGCCCCATTCCTGGAGCATCCAAGGTCAGATTGGATGGAGTCCTGAACTCTACCCCAGATGAAACCAGCACAATGGTGAAGGTAATTAAGCATGTATAGTATTTGCCAGAGAGGTTTGTGAAGTCCCCATCCATAGAGGTATTAAAAGCCCAAGTATAAAAGGGCTGAGGATTCYGGCTCTTATTTAGTACTGACCCTATTTTGTGCACAAGGCTGAGTTGTGGAACAGAAACCTCCAGAGGACCCTTCCCCTCTGCATTATCGTATGATCCTGTAAAACAGCAAGAGAAGATGACAGAATATCTAGTCCTGTGATATTGAGGTATTTCTTAATAATGTTCTGAATAATATTTTTGAAGTATTGTAGGCAAAATTATAACATACAGACTTTCATGAAATGCACAGTATAGAGTAAACTATACAGAAAATTTTTTTTTAAGAACATGCAAACAGAATTTTGTAAATCAACTATTTTATCCTCTCCCATTTTAATGTTTATGTTAACATTTCTCTGCTGGCTTATCACTGACTTAATATTTTTGGAAAAGAAGACTGTAAGAAAATCAAATTAATTAAAAGTTTAGAACAAGATTTCAAAAATGTGCAGTTAAAAGAGAGGGCAAAGAGTGGTCATAAATCCTAAAATATTGATCACCTTCATCATTTGATAAACTTTTGCCGTACATGAAATGAAAGAATCAGTAAATTCAGTCCTATTCTTCAGTGTATAGTCAATATAATGTGTTCTGAATGACAAAAGGAAAATAAGGAGTATTTTGGAATGTAGAATTGGCTAGGTGACTTTGATATCTGTATTTCCTAACTCTAATTATCTTATCTATGCAATATAATATTCTAATGTGATTGTTACCAGTGAAATATTATTAAGGTTATGAAAATAGCCAAAGCAGGAAAAYTTATGTGCAGCAAATTTATGAGATTATAATTATTTATTAATAGTAGTATTTAATTTTATTACAATTCTGCAAGGAAAAAGAGAGAAACTCAAATTTATGCAACCTGGAAAAAAATCTAATTAAGTTTCTGCTCCAAGTCTATAACCTAAACAAGCAGGACAGGCACTTGAAAATCARAAAATGTTCTTTCCAAGACACATCAAAAACCTGCCTAAAGCTATTTAAAGACTCTGGACAAATTCCAYTATTTGGCAAATAATCTGCCATGAGGCTGTCCAATAGAAATCTCATCTTTTTCAGGACATCATCCTATTTGAAAATTRCATACCAATTAGTCTTATATATTTCCTTGGTATTGTTAGAAGGTCTAAACAATTTTTTAAATTAAGTWTATTTTTGATATCAATCCACTTGAATGATATATATGAATATATTTAATGTTTCTTATAAACTATACTTTAAAAAGTGGATAATAATAAAAAACCCATATGCATGTAAATAAAGACACAAAGTCTGTTGACAGTACCTTACTTCTCAGGTTTGAAATATTGTATTGCTGTTTGGACTTAGAGAAGTTAACTGAGAGCATACTGGTTAGGATAGCTTTCACAGAAAACAGATTAAAAAACATAACTAAAATGGATTTCAAAAGCAGAAACTGTATCTCTGTGGGTGAAGGGCCAGATGTGCTGAGGTAGGGGTTCTTTGAGTGACATCAGTAACAGTACCTAAAGCTTCCTTTGTGTTTGGCTTAAATTCTAAAAATTCCAGATTATTTATTATGAAAATTTATGTGAGGATTACTTGTCTCTTTAGCAGAGAAATAAAAATATGCATATATACATATATATACAGACGTGGTTAAATAAGATATATGCTATTTAAATATGAGAGTGTGTTTTTTTCTAAAGAATTCACTTACCCATCTCCATTTTGAGATGAACTGATAGAATGCAGAAAACATGTCCTTCATTATTTGACAAAAGAAATATGAGATAGAATTAGYGTACTGAATTAGACACCATTAAGGACACACTCTTTTACAAATTGAATAGATGCAGTTTTGAAATATCTGAAAARTTTTATTAGGAACACTTACTGAATATTTCTTTTGTCAGCTAAATTTATTACCTTTAGCACAGTGTCTTTCAAGTAATTTTGTATTTTAATAACAAACCAGTACCAGTTCAGATCACATTACACTCATATTTCTATTTGCAAAGTACTAATACGCACAACAATAATTTTGTGTCTCTGTTACTGTTCTGCAACTTGTCCATATACAATATGCTCCTCTAATGAAGATAAATCACTTGTGATTGGAACCCACTATTTTCTGGGCTTATCAGACTCATATTCAAGTAATGCTGTCCATGTATGTATGGATACTTGGACATTGTTTCTATTCCATGTACAGTTTGATTTCTAAGTRCATTATTTTTGGTAAAACAGAAGCTTGAGCTATAAAGTTCTCAGGGATAGAAGAGCTGCATACCTTTGCGTCTCATGCATRTGCATTATTTTATTTCTTCTTCCACTATTTCCAATGAGATGCAAAGGTTTTCTGTTAATTTGTAGTGTTTGCAGAGCCTAGCACTTGTGTGTGGATTCAGAGGCATTGCTTAATGTACAAGGGAAACAGAAGCTAAGGTTCAGTCAAATTCTTGCTTCTCTGCAGAGGTGGTGTGTAGGTGTCAAGGAGCTGACAGTGGGGAGGGCTGCAGGGTGGCCCCTGTGTTAAGAGATCAGGGCTACCCCATGCTGGACACAGCTGATTTCAGTCAGCTCCAATGAACCCTCCACAGGGCACAGCTGAGCCTCTCAGCCATTTGTGGGCACCTTTGGGAAAACATGGGTAAGAAGTGGCAAAAGATGCCATAGAGGTGGAGAGGAGTGATGAAAACCACCCTGTAGATGCCAGTGTCAAGGAGTGGGAAGAGGTGCTACAGATGCTGGAGCAGAAGTTTCACTGCAGCTGCTGGAGACACCTTGGTGAAGCTGGTATATCTCTGCAGCCCTTGGAGAGAACCATGCCAGAGCAGACATCCGCACTGCAATCTCTGGAGGTTCTCAGCAAAAAGCAGCTGGGTATTTCCTGAAGGAGCTGTGGTCAGTGGAGTGCCCATGCTGCTGCAGGGGAAGTGTGAGAAGGAATGAATGGCAGAGAGGAGCTATTTTTAACTGACTGTAACCACCCCCATTCCCCATCCCTCTCAGTGTAGCTTGAGGTGCGGGGAGAGATAGAAGAGTTGGGAATGAAGGAATGGAATAAAGTCTGAGTGTGAGGGGAAGGCATTATTTTAATTTTTCTTTCCTTTTTTTTTCCTTACCATTCAATTAAATAAATTTTCATCAAGGCAATCCTGTTCTACCTGTGATGGTAATGGGTAAATGATTTCACTGTCTTTACCTGAGCTTCTCTTGTTTGACGAGGGGGAGTGAGAGAGCAGCTGTGTAGGTGCCTGGCAGCCAGGCAAGCTCAATGCACCACGGATAAGGAAATGGTCGTGTGCATACATTTGGCCTATTTAAAGATGTGAACAGTCTCTTTCAGCACGGTTATAATTGTGCACAATGAGGTTTTTTATGTTTAAGCTTTTCATGCCAAAAAAAAAATCACCTGTTTTGTATTTACACCGACCTTTACAAAACTGAGCCCTTGTCTTGACTGATTTTTAGCACAACTCCACTTATCATGAATAATATTGTATCTGATAATCTTAATAAAATCCTACTATTTCATCTAGTCAGCGCAAATGACCTATATATGTGTGTGTATATATATATGTATATGTTCTTCAGGTGCTTGGTTGTGTGCCAGTACATTATTGAAATCAAATGGAGGTAAGAAAAGCCAACATTACTGTTAGATGGCTGTTTTTTAATGGAGTTCTTGATCAAGTTACAGGTAAGATCAATGAGAGTTTTGTTACTGATTGGAAAATTGTTGTAAGAATGGGTAAAATATCTTAGCCTGCACTGGTCACAATAATGCATGTTTACACCTGTCTATTGCTCTTTCTTAATCACAGCTACAATGCTAAAAAGACCTTACACAGCTCCTGTTTTAAATGAAGTTATCATATGCAGCATTGAACATATATATGTTGCTATATTTTTCATACATTAATAGGAAGTATTATGTATTTTTTAATAAATTATTGATTTTCACCTAGTGGGGAATATTTTGTTCATTGGTATTGCTTTTTAATAAGCAATCCTTGAAAATTAGGGACTTTTCTTTGGATACTTTAGGTGGCAGTGGAAACTTTTGTAGCTGGAATACAGCATCCACAATGTTGTGAGAAACACTGGGGAAAGGAATCTGTTTCCAGCTGAAGAAGTCATATTTTCTGAGAGTATAAACTGTCTGCTTGTTTCTGCTGTTTTGCTTTCAAAGTCTTTCTTGAACTAAATGCAAATTGGATAACTGTGTATATATATATATGTATATACATACAAATATAAGAATAATTCCAACCTCCTTATACATAGTTTCTAATTTTTTAATGCATTTTCTGTGATATGCTACATATATTTTTCTGAAGAGAAATTTACAGGCTATTTTGGATTTAAGAAAATTCAGTTCTATTCTTCAGTATACAGTCAATATAATGGGCTCTGAATGACAAAATTGTAGCATTTATCCTACTCACAACTACATAGAATTTTTTCAATGTACTCGGAGATTCTTCTTTCAAGTGCCATTGTGTATATATTGCCTTTGTACATATGCCTACAGATGCAAAGAGGACAGCATCATGCTTTTAAATTTGAAAAGTGTGGTCCCAAATGAAACAATTCTGCTTTATGCTAAATATGAATTTGTCAAAAGAATCTAGATTTAAAAAGATAAAATATAGAGATACATAATCTAGATGTAGCCCAAGCCTGCCATGCAGCTGCATGGCTAAAGCTGTGTTATTTAATGAGGAAGTGAATGTATCTGTATATAATTGTATCACCAGTGACAGTAGAGAACATCCAATCTCACAGGTCTCCCATGAAATATGGTTGTCTTTACTGTAGATAGGATCACTCAGAACTTCGGTTTGGTTCAGAGTTATTCAGTGCACTTGCTAATACATTTTTAAAAAGTAGTTGTTGACACTTTTTTGTGAAAGTTGTGACTTTAAAGGGGACTTGGGGATCATAGTGAATAGCTACATGCTCATTAATWACTTCTGTAAGTTCCTGGGTAAGTAAGCTGATGAGCTCCTTTTATTAATAACAAGACAGTTTCTGTCTGTACAGTCATATATTATTTGACCTGTAGAATGACAGCCTTACAAAAAATAAAATTTAGAAGGTAACCTCATCCTGGTCTGTGAAGGCTCAAGCACTATTTTTATGGAAGGCCAACAAAAAAAAATTAGCTAGAAAAAAGTCTATAAGAAATAATCTTTCAGAAAACACAGAGTTCTTTAATCATCCTTTGGTGAACATAATTTCCATCTGCAAAATGTTGCACACCTGTTGATTTCCTACATTGTATCACATCAAGGTACTGGCACTAAACTCACTGAGATATTTTCAGTATCCATACTGAGCAAAATATAAGAATACAATACTGTCAGTATACATAAAAATGTATTTCTTACTTTCCAGTGAAAATACATTTTAAAAAATGAATTACTATTCATATTCCATATGAAAATAAGGAAAATAGTTTAAGGTCAAATAATATAGCTACCTTTGTGTGACCTGCTAAGAACTATTTTCTACATGAGGATCCACTGTGAAGGGGGCCTCCTGCACCAAAGAAAAAGTATACTACAAAGTGTTGGRTAACATAATAGAAAGTAATCATTAAAAGCAATAATTTTTATACATTAGAAGAAATAAGCCTGCCAATTTATCATGGAGTCACATTACATCTGTTCCCTGAAACAGTGACTGATTGCTTCAGGCTTAGTTTGAAAACGTCTGATAGCATTCAGCATGAAGCCTATGTTTTCCTGATTTTTTTTTTGGCAGATAACATACCTTTTCATGTCCTTTTCTTGTTGCCCTTAATATCCCTTGATAGCTTCAGATCCAGGTGAGCTTTGGCTTTCTTAACTCAATTACTGCCCTCAGAAAGTGTTCATTTATTGTCCCTGCCCCGGTCACCTGACCCTACTTCCAGTATACTTCATTCTGATGTATGAGTTTAGTYAGGAATGCATCGTACATACACTGGGGCCTCTTGTCACCTCGCCTTGACTTCATGTTCTTCGAGGTACCCTGTTTTTGAGATGGAAGGAGGTATCATCTAGCTCTCTGGGACCCTATTCTYTCCATGGTTGTATTCCTTCAGATTCTCCCAAGGAGGTCGCTTCTCTCCTGGGGTGCAGGGCTGTGACCATGATTTAGCCCTGCTCTCTCCTCACAGGAACCTGAAATCCTCTAGGAATTATGTTTTATTTTAGTGTAGAGACATATATCTGATAACATTTCAGAGACAAAGGAAATATATAAACATCTTGAGACATATTTTCTATAATGCGACCATAGGAAGAGTGTTTAATAATATTCAAGARCAGAAATATGTGATAGGTATTACAAAATATAATGTACAGTTAATTAATTTTTTAATCTGAYTTTTTTTGCCAAGATATAAAATACACAGCTATGAATCAGTACAAATGTATATAGAACTACTTCAATCATACTTGGATTCTAATCTTTCCAGCTATTCCAAATCTAATACAAAGAAATAATATGTCCCAAATACCTCAATAAGAAGGTGCTTTGAAAAACTTAAATAATGTAATGATTTTGATACAACTGTATAACATCCCATTGTTCTTCATGTTGTACGCTTCATCACGAAAAAAATAACATTAAGATATATGAAAGATTATTCTTAGAAAAGAAGTTCTTGAAGTGAAACTGGAATATTAATTCAGGCAAAAAAAAWGTAAAAAACAGGTAGTGAGAGAGGAAAAGCACTATGTTTCAGCTACACCAGCTGGAATGCAAACTGTAGAGGTGTCTAAGTGGAATTTGTACATTAATTAGTTCTTTGCACTGTTTGTCCATTCAACAAATACCGAAGAGAAGCACTTTAATATAAACCATATACACAATTAAAGTATTCAAGAAAACTTAATGAGGTCATGTTTTCAGAAATACAGTTATATCTACAGAATAGATTGAATATATATTGACAGGATGGCCATATAAAGTGGCCATGAAGAACTTCTGCATATTACAATACCAACCAAAGCATCTTCTTAATTTCTTTGAATTGTCACACAAAATGAACTCCATATTTGAAAATGTTTAATGCTGTGAAAAATGGAGCATTAATAGCATTTACTTTGAAGCATCTTTAGTCCCACTGACTTATATAGTTTTCAGAATCTCTAAGGTAAGAGCATACTGAAATTGAGCTGCTTGCTGAATCCCACTGGAGAACCCTTAGCAAAAAAWCCAAGAAAATAACAAAAAAAACCCAAACCAAAACAAAAAGAAAAACAAACCCACAAAAACCCTCCAAAAACAACAATGTCAATTTGGGACTGGAAAAGCGTGAGGGGAAAAAAAAAGCTCTAAAAATTTATTAGTTTCCTTTTGCTTCCTATAGATATTGATACATTAATCTTGATAAGATAAACAAAGCAATGAAGGACTGACACTGAATTTCTTTCAGTGCTTTTATCTTACCTTGTAATACCTTTTTATTGGCCATTCTTAAAACCTGAATACATTGTTTTGCTATCTCAGAGTCCAGTGCTTTCTCTGAAGACTTGCAATGAAATCCTCAAAAGGACAAAGTGCAGATTTTTGAGATTTTTTAGTGATGCAAGAAATTGTTTGGGTAATCACAAATTTGCCATGGAAATTTATTTTACGTTAAAATGCTAATATTATAATCCATACCATAATCATATTAAATTTTATTTAGTAATTTGTATTTCTGAATTATTGGTTGACTAATACTAAAGTTCTAATTCAGCTTCTGCTGTACCCACTTTTCTTGAAATCAATGTGAGTTTAAACTGCATAGTGAATTCAACAAGAAATCTTGATTTCCGAACATGCTTGGAGGCCTATCTGGTAGTCTACCTAGACAGAGAGAATATTTTTTCTCTCATTTTTAAATTTGGTGTAAAGTTTTGTGTCATCTTGTCACTGAAAGTCTTCTTTCTCCTCTTTCTGCCTTTCTTTCTCAACATCTTGTCTCCTCTGCTTCTGCTCACAGACCTTCTCTTTTATAGTCTATTTAGCTTTAACCTGCCAAATATCTTTCTCAAAAAAAAACCCCAAATTCATTCTGGTGTCTGAGAAAAATTATGTTTATCTGTGGGTAATTTCACTCTGTTAATTAATAGGTGAATCATGTCCTGAAACAGTCATATAGCTGTCCTGGGTTATTTTGTTTTGCTGTGGGKTTTTTTTTTTCCAGACAACACAGTTGTTTCTGCACAATAAATTTCCCAGTTTAGGAAATATGAGTAATATAAGTGCTTCAGAGCTTATCTTAATAGAGTTCTAGAAGTTGCATATTGAAGGGTTAATATTCAGCCTATTCTGTTTTGTAAAGACAATTTAATTTGCTGTATAATGAAAACATTTATAGTACTGCTATGTGAACATAGCTTAAAAAATTACCTATATAAATTGCTATGTGATGAGAAAATATGAACAACAGAGATCGAATGGGTTGAATAAGAACTTTCAGAGTTCCACTTTCTATAAATTGATAGTTACTCCTTTCAGAAATGACCCTTCATTTAGAACTATTTGGATATGTTTGGTGTGCTGCACCATCTCTTTTTGAACCCTTGGATTATAAGGCATTATGAGGCAGTAACGTAATCTTACTTTATTCTTTTTTTGTTTAGTGCAATTTTATATTTTATGTTTCACTCTTCAAACAGTAGTTTGTCTTGGCCAAAAATCTTGTATGTAAAATCAGCAAATCATTTTTAAAAGAGACTTTAGATATGACTCTTTCTGAACAAGTGATTGAAACCTCTTTATACTGATTTATGTTTTTCAGGCATTATGTATGTTGGGTAAAGTAGAATCTATTTTATTGAGAAGACTTTCCAAGTGKAAGTGAGTTAATCCTGTACTTTGACTGCTATGATAGTTTGGTTTTTTTTAACAAAAGGTAAAAATCTGAAATGTCAAGGAAATACCTAGCAGAGAAAGGAAAAATTGGGATTCAGTGTCTCAACAGTTGTGTTATTAAAACCAAAACAGTTCTTTCATAACTCACTTTTAAGTTCTAAGGTCACATAAAAGATACAGAAGAGCACTTTTTCAGCAGCTGCAATATTTTCTTACTGATATTTATATAAATATTCAGGATTTCCTTAAGGTAAATTAGTCAAGGTGCCTGGACAATCTACATATTTTATATTAAAAAAAACCCACAAAAAACCCAAGTTATCTCAGACATTTATTCTTAGAAAAAATTCAGGTAAATCAAATACATGAAATGACTAATGCTTTTTGACATGAAATCTCTCAGACTATCAGAAAACTGAAGTTACTAGCTGAAGTTAATAAAACACTAACTTCACATAATGCATTGCCCCGTGCTGAGCATTGGGTGCATAGTTGAATTGTGCAATTTCTGTCAATTACTGAAAAGTGTTATTATTTAAAAAGTACAACACATACTGTGCCAAAGCTGATGAGTCCATCAACATTCCCAACAGCTGAGAACTAAACGCTACACCATCTGCTTGCTGAAATAAGATGGCATGCTAAAATGTTCTGGTGGAATACAAATTGAATGCCAATTCTTATTGTTTCTCCTGGTAGTAAGGGGATTTTTTTTATTTTAGTGTAGTTTGGTCCTGGTATAACAGATCCTCTTTGTAAGAGAAAAGGATCTTTTGAAAGCATCCCCTTTTACCATACCTGTGAGAGTAGAATAGATAGAGATTGATTGAATCTTTTTATGTACTTGATTTCCCTTTCCTTTTAGACAATCAAATATAGGAATGTAGTATATAAAAGCAAGTCAAAATYAAATTAGCTGGCACAGATAACTGTTTTAATAGTAACAAAAAGAAAGAATTAAGACTGATAGAAGAAAGTCAATTCCCTTCTGATGCGAATTACAAAATGCTTTTGGGTTTGATTAGTTTTCTGAGAAAAGAAATAGCTAGCAACAGATGAAATGAGAACATGTTACTGCCAGAGCTGCCTTTTCTGCATATATGCATTATACATTACACACTATATTGAAAAATTATGTTAAAAGAATGTCAAAGTTCGAAAGTTAAGGATTTCAGAATTAAGGATGACAGCATTCTCGATCTGCCTGCCTGTGCAAATATAATTTGATACAGTCTTTGCATACACAATTAGATAATATTTTAGCCCACAACTCCTGTCTCTTTCAGTGAATATTAATTTTGATGCAGCCATTGCAGAGAGCTTCCTTTTCTATTGGTATACACATTTAGTCTGCAGCCATTTGACAAAGCAGCTCATGCTTTTCATCTTCCAAATACTGTTTACATCCCAAATCTCTAGTAACCTATGCACTGCCTCTTCTATGCCCAGTTTATGAACTGCCAACAGAAAGTGATCTTTATAGCCAGTACCATGATTTTTTCAAAACACCCTTTGCAGCAATGCATGATCTTTAGAAAACTGAATTCATGCTAAAGAACTTGATTTCTCCAAAGGAACTGCTCCATTTTTTCTACAGATATTTTGTCCTCAAAACAGATTGATTTTTCTATGAAGATATCGGGTATTTTTTTTCATTTTTTTTCCCAGTAGAAAACACCTCTAAGATCATTGAGCCCAACCTGTAGCCTACACTTCCAAGGCCACCACTAAAGCATGTCCCTAAGCACCACATCTACACATTTTTTGAACACTCCCAGGGACAGTGATTCCACCACTTCCCTGGGCAGAATGTTCCAATGTCTGACCACCCTTCCAGTGAAGAAATTTTTCCTAATATCCAATCTAAACCTCCCCTGGTAGGTTAATGGCTGGACTCAGTATCATTAGAAGACCCTTCTAACCTTAATGATTCTGTAGGTTTGTTGGGTGTTTTTTTCATCAGTCTTTTTATTTTGGCCTACTTTCCATGACATGTGGATCCCTATCACTTGTTTCAAGATATAACTGACCAATAAACAGGAGTAAGTAATGAAACAAAAAACCCCCCAAACCACAAAACCCCACAAAAACCAGCCCCCTCCTCTCCCCTCCTCCCATTTCTGGACAAGTTATACTTCTTTTTTTTTAATTTTTTTTTTTTTTTATGTATGCCTCCTGCATCTAACTTGAAAGTATCTCCATATACAGTTGCATCTGCTTGTATATTCAAGCCTCATGGATACAATAGTACAATAGTATCTGTGGTCATCAGATAAGATCTCTAATGCCCAAATCAGGCAATATACACTAAAGATCTACTAATCATGGTCATTCAGTTATTGTAATTATCCCAGATGATAAGCAATAAAAATATCGTTAGAATATGCTATATAAACATTTTACATTTGAGCAGTACTTGTGCCTTGTATCTGCATGGGTTGATACTTCAATTACATAGTAACACAAAACTGCTATAAACGGGTAACTTAGCTGAACAATTTTTATCGGTGTGTTATTTATTCTTAACAGCAATAAAACAAAAAAAAAMCAAAAGAAGCTTGTCTACTGTATTTTTCAATTTCATTTAAATAATGAGTAAGGCTGCATTGTGAGACTAATTATGACTTTAAATGACATAAATTACACAACACGCAGAGTAAAAATACTTTTCCTTCTTTGTATCAACAACTTCAACAAAATGAACATCAGTTCAAATTCTTGTTATTAAAGTATTTTATATAAAAGGATTAATTTAATGCTGTGGGAAGTAATACGCATTTAACATACTATTTTTAATGAGGAAAATATTTTGAAATTGCATGAGGTTATTAAGAAGAAAATATATGATCTTTATTAAAATGTTCCAGGAAAGTAAATAATGAATTCAATTAAAAATTACATAGAATGGCTTTAATGAGCCTATCAAATTATAAAAGACTTTTTTGGTTATGCTGATCAATAGAGGGTGTTTTCTCACAGTTTAATATAGTTTACCAAAGATATAATAAACATATTTGTATTGTTTCAAAAAATCTGAACTGCTCCATTTAATCTAAGGAAAGGTAAAGTTAAACTTTACTATGTTGTTCTTCCAAGAAAGAATAGATTAAATACACCTTTGAATCGTCATATTCAAACAGAAAAATTCAGTACATTTTCTCTGAAAGAAGATTCTGCCTTAGTCACTACAATAACAGCACTTTCACTGAAATCTAAGTCTCCAATATTTGAGTAAAAGATTTCTCATTCAAGATATGTCCTCTTAACTTGTTGGGGGTTTTTTTGTGTGTATGTTTTTTTGTTTTGTTTTGCTGGTTTGTTTTGTTGGGATTTTTTTTAATATAATATTGTAACTACTAAAATTATTTGACTGAATATTGTTGATATTTGCTACCTTCCATTCAAATCAATTAAGGACTTCTTTCTGTAAAATATAAATTAAAATGTAATACTTCTATTTGTAATATTATTTTTATTTCAGAAGAAAACTGCAGTCAGCAAGTAATTTGTGATTTTCCTGGTTTGATGAAATAGTAACGTCTTTTTGGATTTAGAATGGGAATAATGTTTTGACACACTGACATGTTGGCTGTTGCTGAGCAGTGCTTACCCTAAGTCAAGGACTTTTCAGTTTTCCATGCTCTGCCAGCAAGCAGGTACACAAGAATCTGGAAGGGAGCGTGGCCAGGACAGCTGCCCCAACCTCACCAAAGGTTTATTCCATCCTGTGGAACATCATGTCCAGTATATAAAATGGGGGGAGTTGGCTGGGAGGGRCCAATTGCTGCTCAGGGTTCAGCAGTGACTGGGCATCAGTCAGCAGGTGGTGAGTAACTGTATTGTGCATCTCTTGTCTTTCTTGGGTTTTGTTACTTTCCCTATCTCCTTTTCATTACAGTTATTAATATTACTGTTATCATTAGTAGTAGTAGTACCAGCATTATATTTTATTCTGTTCTTATCTCAAGCCCCATGGTTTGCTTCTTTTTCCTAATTCTCCTTCCCACAGGGGTTGGAAGAGGTGTGAGTGAGCAAGCGGCGGTGTGATACTGAGTTGCTGGCTGGGGTTAAACCACAACAGTGATTTTACAGTTCTACCTTATTGCATATGTCTTAGTTTAAGACAATATAAAGAGGTGAACACTCTAAAATGATTAACCTCCCCTTAGTTTCAACCAATCCTTTTCGACAAATAAGGAACGAATGAGTAGATGTAAGTAAAAAGCATAACCGTTTACTAAGAGAAACAAACAAAAAAATAACAGAAAATAATCACTAGATACAAAATTGACAAATCTCACAAATCACACAGAAACAAAGAGAGCCCCAAAATGGTGGGGTACCACCCCCTCCCAAGATGGCAGTCCCCACTGCCAACTGCATGTAGGGAGACAAAGGGAAAATAGCGTCAGCACTCTGCCCTAAGATGTCACTCCCCAGTCAACTGCGGGGTCCAGGAGACAAAGGGGAAAAAAAAGATGACAGACAAAAAGACCCCTCCCAGGAAGGCAGGAGCTTACGGAGCAGTTCTAGTGGCAGATGAGAAGTGCCAGCAGGTGCGGGGTCAGCTCCATCACCTGCTGTCTCCTCCTGCTGCCCCCGGACTCCACCCGTGTCTGCGCTGCTTGTCCTCCGCTCTCTGGCAGTGCTGTGGGGGAGAAGCCGGTCTGCCAGCATCCATCCAGGGTAACCCGGCCCCAGGGACCGGCTCGCTTTGCTCTGCCGATAGGTTTTGCAAAGTTCATTCCAGAGCAGGTTTTGATTGTGAAATGAGGTTCTTCCAATTGGCTACTCTTGCAAGCCAGGAAAAAAACAACCATCCAAAGCGGAGCCTCTGCCTTTGGCAAACACTGCCGGGGAAAAAAGGAAATTGGCTTGGGTTTCTCGAACTTTTAAAAGGACTGGAACCTCCCGACTGTCCCACAATTCTGGATCTGGCTGCGCCGGGTCTTAAAGAGACAGAAACATTTTTTGGGCACAGCTGGAGATGGCATACAATAATGTTTTGGGTTACCCTCAACAGCATACTATAAATTTATTTACATAGAGGTATGGTAGATATTAATGCTACTGTTCTTCATTGCACTATCATGTCACTAGTATCTGAAAATACAGTAGAATAATGCTGTCAACTGTTTTGAAATTATATAGATAACTTGAGAAAATTTTCTATAAACTACCACTTTTGAAATAYGACAATGACCTGGACTTGTATACAAGCTCTAATAGTCTCAAATAAATTTATTATCAGTCATCTCTCAACCTGACTTCATAATTACCCTGCAGCAAGCTATGGCTTTAACATTACAGTTTCAGTATAAGGATAAAATTCCGGTTTGTCCTATAGATATAGCTTTTGTCTAGCTGGTGATCGGGGGGGGGGGGGGGGTGTGTGTGCATAAGCAGCACACTTGGATATGATTTTCCTGGTTACTGAAGAATGGCACAGCAAGTCTCTCTGAAGATAAAGTAATGCATTGGCTCTTGATTGATGGAAGTCCTATTCATTTTACAACAAAGTGTTTCACTCATAGAATATCCAGGTAGGAATCTCAGTCGGTTCTGGAGATCATAAATGAAAATGCCTGGGGAAAAAAAACATAATAAAAATGAGATATTTGATTTAAATATTTCCAAGTGACATTTTAAAGTGATTTTTATTTGAAATATATTTACATTTTCTGCTTGTGGAAATGTTTTAATTAGTGATGTGTGAACTCCTTATTTGTCTCCCTAAGGACTGTTACTCAAAGAAGAGTTAATGTAGATTTAAAAAAAATACAATAATTTTTAAAAACTGATTATTTCTCTTTATGGCATAAGATGAAAATTAGTTGACAAGGTGCCACCAGGTGAAAAATTTGGTTTCCACACCTATAAATTGCTCTGGGAAAAGCCATTCTTGAATTTGTGTAACTTTCCTTTGAATTAAAGATCTTCCTCCTTTATTTACACATCATATCACTTGGTGAAGAAAAGCTCATAGACTTCAAAGTCACATTTAGAAAAAGCTAAACCTCCTATTTATGTAAAAAACCATTTGTGTAAGTTTAAAATCAGGGTGGCAATTTTGGAAGACAGTTTAAGMCCATTTGCTAAGGATATAAGGGTTATTTTTCTATATTTTTGTATATGCTTGTCTATGTATATGTTACCTATATTGGCCCTTGCACTAACTTTTTATTCCCCTCCTGGGTCACCCATCAGCTCTCTATGAAGCTTGTTCCAGGGTTTGACCATCCTCTTTGTGAAGAAATGCTTCCTTAAGTCCAGTCTAAACCTTCCCTCATGCAGCTTTGAGCCATTCCCATGCATCTTATCACTGGATCCCAGGCTGAAGAGCTCAGCACATCCCTCTCCATTTCCCCTTCCCAGGAAGCTGTAGAGAGCAATGACATCATACCTCAGCTTCATTTCCTCCAAGCTACACAAACTCAGAGTCCTCAGTACTCCTAGGACATGCCTACCAGCCTCTTCACCAGCTTTGTCGCCCTCCTCCGGATACATTTAAGGACCTTCACCTCCTTGTTAAATTCTGCAGCCCAGAACTGTGCACAGCACTCAAGTTGGGGTGTCAGAATGCTGAATGCAGTGAGATAATCACATCTGAGTTGCTGGTGATGCTATGTTTGATGCACCCCAGGATGGGTCTTGCCCTCTCGGCTGCCCAGGCTCCCTGGTGGCTCCTGCTGAGCCTGCTGTTGACCAGCACTTCCAGATCCCTTTTAGCAGGGCTGCTCTCCAGCTGCTCCTCTCCCAACTCTACTTGTATCCAGCATTATTYCATCCCAGGTCCAGAATTTGGCACTTAGACTTCTTATATGTTATCCCATTGATCATTGCTCAGTGATCCCATCCATACAATACCTCCCAATTTGGTGTAATCTTGCTAATGGTGTGTTCAGCTCCTGCATCCGGATTGCTGATAGAAATATTGACCAAAACTGTCTCTAAAATCAAACCTTGAACACCACTGTGGGCTGGTTCCAGCCAGATGTAGCGCTGTTCACTACAACAGTTTGACCTCTGCCCTTTAGCCAATTCCTCACCCAGGAGTCACCCATTTAACAGAATTAGAAAGATTTAAAATATAAGTTGTATTTAATACCAAATAATTGACAGATCAGTTTTTTCTGTAAAAAGTAAATTTTTTTGTCTTTGTTTAAATCTAAATTGTAAATTATCATTCTGTGTGACAATCACAAGGATTACGATATTTTCATTTTTAATTTACCATCTTAATATATAAATATGTAGGAATATGGTAGAGATAGTGATAGAGCCAGAGATAGGGAGAAATAGGCAGATAAATGCATTCCACAAATTATTTACACAGCTTTAAGAAAAATACCTATGTTTTGAAAACTTGCTTTTTCTCTTCATTGCTCTTCTGTGTTACTTAAAAAGAGGGGATCTTTCCTGTTATTTCCTTTATTTATTATTTCCC
This sequence comes from Parotia lawesii, assembly GCA_003713295.1. Classification (NCBI taxonomy): domain Eukaryota; kingdom Metazoa; phylum Chordata; class Aves; order Passeriformes; family Paradisaeidae; genus Parotia; species Parotia lawesii. Next base: position 1,326,202 of record RAHM01000082.1, on the reverse strand, counting down.
TTATCATGATCCTAATCTATCTGTAAATAAAGTATACCTATTACCTTCTTAAAAGTTCCTACTTTGCGAATTTCTATAGATTTGTTCTAGACCTAGCAAGAATATTGCAGAAAGCATGTGCCTTTAACTTAAATATTAAATTATTAGCATGTGCACGGCATTTTCAATGGAAATAAAAGCTTCCATACCTGCGTTTTCTGTCTGTCATATTTCATAAAGTGTATTAAGGAAATTCTATCTTAGAGCAGCCAGTTTAGGGATCAGGGTTATAACTACTTTCCTCTAAATGTTTTCTCTGTTTGTGTGACTCTTGGATGTTGTTTTAGTTGAAAATGTGGACCATGTGATCAAGCAGTAATCAAGACATCCTATGCAGTTTGGAAAAGTCTCACCAGGAAGCCTCGTGAAGCCAATACACTTACACAACTGCTCTGCTCTTTCATGCTGCCTAAAAGAAGTCCAAACTGGCTCTTGAGCCACATCCAGATCACAAGATTTTTAATTACATCCTTCTGGGTACTATGGGAACTTCTGGACCATTCAAATCTACTTCTGGAGGAGGAAGGGAAACAACAGTGGTTAATAGAATGTAATGCCCAGGATCTGTAGATGCAACCTGCCCAAACAGATTTTCTTACTCATTTTCTAGAGGCCATCCCTTTCTCAGTGTTTATGACTTTTTGTGCAGAGAACTAAAGACAGCAAAATCCATATCAATTTAAGAATATGGTTGCATTAAAAAAATATATTTTTAGAAAAAAACCCCAAACATTTATTTAGATTAAGAACAATGTAAAGACCACATTTCCAATTTGGGGACCTATCCTGAACTGAGTAAAGCTTGTGTTTTGAGTTGTATTTACTAATCCTTAAACCCCACTATTTAAATTTTCAAAGAAAGCAAACTGCAAAATCATATGATTATATCAAATATGTGTATATATAGTAAATATACCTAATTCTTCTTTTATTCAAAGGAAAAGACATAAATTATCTAATCAGAATGTACCTTTTTTTAATAATGAAATGTCTCATTTACTGATGTGAAATATTTATTCTAAAAGAACAGAGTTGAATTATTATTATTATTATTATTATTATTATTATTATTACGTATTTCTCTTTCCATGTGGTCACTTATGCTCAAATCAATGGTCTGACTGAACACAAGTGGATGCAGGCATACTGCAGACTTATACAAGAAAAAGCAGACTTGTAGGCATGGCAGCTGCTGGTTATAGATTAATGTAAATCAAAGCTGTTAAGATCTAAGACTGATACAATTGCTGCTAGCATAGCCCAGGAGTAGAAGTACAGCTGTATGAAAAATCTCACAGTGCTGGGGAAAATAAAAAAAATAGGCTCAAGACATAACAAGTAGCCCAAACAAAGTAGATTTCTTATGTCCACTAAAAGTATGTGGCATCTTCCACATATTTTTGTAATAAACCTGGAAAAATGTGGACTATGGTAATGAATCTGTAGCTAAACGTAGAAGTAAAAAATGTAAATAGAAAATATGTAATTTTAGATATTTAGAACAGAAGGTCCCTTCCAACCCAAGACACTCTGTGATTCTATGGTTTTATGAATTAATCATTATTTAATTAAATGGGCAATGGTCCATATCAGGACATTCTTACAGATGTGACTATCCAATAAAGAATACAACAAGGATGAAATGTCAATGCAGTAGTGGAGCCAGCTCCTACTGTAATTAGTATGAATATAGCTGGAACTGGACACTGAGGAGGTTACATGATTTCTATCAGAACAGGACACTTGAAAACCTGGGGAAAGACTATGGAGAGGCTGACAGGCATAAGTCAGAAGCMATCATGATAGTGGCAGAAAAATATTAGAGGCCTGTTTTGACATTACTGTAGAAAACTCTTTAGCTATCACTCATTCTACTTCTGAAAAGAAAATATTTGTTATTTGTGTAGAACAGAAAATTGAGAGGGCATGCTACTGAAAATAGCAAATAGGTTTGGTTTGAATAGCAAATAGGTTTTCAGTTTGAATTTTATATGTTTTTTAAACATCCAGCATGGCAAATTGAGAYGCAAATTTGACAATTTCCATGTAAGCCATGAAAAAAAAATGAAATCAAGGGTTTAATTACCTATCTGTGTAGATAGGCTTTCAATCATCCATCTCACAGGAGCAAAAAGTGGTTTCTATATATCTTGGCTTCAACATTCCACAGCTGAATAATGTATTGTGTTTGTGTGGCCAGGTTTTGGTAGCAGGGTGGCTACAGAGGTGACTTCTGTGGGAAGCGGCCAGAAGCTTCCCCCATGTCTGACAGACTCAGAGCCAACTGGCTCCCATCAGTGACCAACACCGAGCCAATCAGCAGTGGTGGTGGAGCCTCTGGGATAAAAGATTTAGGAGGGGCAAAAAACCTGGGCAGCTGCAGCTGAACAGAGAGGGCTGGGAACATGTGAAAGAGCCAGTCCTGCAGATAGCAAGGCTRGTGAAGAAGGAGGGGCAGGTACTCCAAGTGTGAGAGCAGAGATTCTCCTGCAGCCYGTGGAGGGCCTTACACCAGAGCAAGTGTGCATGTGAGGGAGGCTGTGACCTTTTGGGAAACCTGCACTGGAGCAGAGAAAGACTGTGAGGAGTCCTCCCCTTGAGGGGGAAGGAGCTGACTAYAGGCCCCATTCCCCATCTCCCTGCACTGCTGGGGTGGAGAGAGGAAGGTGGAGAATTTGGGAGTAAAGATTAGTCTAGGAAGAAGGGAGGTGGGGGAGGAAGGTGTTCTAAGATTTATTTGATTTCTTATTCCACTGTGATTTGATTGGTAATAAATTCAATTAATTTCCCCAGAAATTAGATAAAATTACATATAAAAACTCTCATTTCTTCTCTTTAGAAAGCAAATTTTACTTCTGCTAGATCATGACCTTAGTTCACTAATATTCCTAGGGAAAGCATGGTGACCTACTTGATTCTCCATGCTTGCCTATATTGTCACTGTGTTATCRTATTTTATTCTTCTATTGAAGAAGTGGAATGGTGGTGGACTGTACTGTTTTTAGGTAATGACATTATCCCAGACTAGCAGAAGAATTGATTTACGCAGACCTTATTCTGAAAAACTTCTTGCTGTAAAAGGGAACTCTTTCTGTATCATGTATCAAAAATGKATAATAGATGAATATAGAGTGTCTGAATGAATGCAGGTGGACTTCCCTTGGTCAGAAATTTCATAGACTATTTGCATTTCTAAGAAATGAAATCTCAGTCTTATTACTCATGGAAAATGTAAGAAGAAAAAGATGTCTGACCAAATAGCCATTATTCTGTGGAATAGCCATTATTCTGGGAACTTGTTAGTTTCATTCAATACATATCAGGCATTTTTCTTGTAAAACCACTTAGGGTTAGTGCTGAAATCCTCATAACTCTTTAGCATGACAGAATATTTATTTTCTATGTACATTTCTAGTATCATCATATCTATTCTTTGTGCCTATTAAGTGTGCAGAAAATKATCTATGATGTGGATCATGCTTTCTATTATAATTTTTGTGGTTGAATGATAGGTAAGAATGCTTATACAGTTTTGTATTGAGTTTAGTGTTCTGGGAATCCGGGTAACAGCACACTTCACAGAGGCATTTGCATCAATTTATCTGCTCAGGGCAAGCTGGGCTGCTCCTCATAAAATGGAAGTGTATGTATTCCTAATTTTACCCCTTTTCATAGATCCACTGAAGCTTTTGTCTTGTTCCTAGAGTGATATCCAGTAATGTTGATCTTGAAATTAGCCATAAATTTCTCTGGCATACGATATTATGTGTCATATTCTTCTATAGTGCTTTTGCAAATTCCCAAATCATAGTTATTTCTTACTTCAGGGCAATACTTGATCCATGCATTGAAGCAGCTTTCTGGTTATACTGATGCTAGGTGAGAGGCTTTTGAAGGCACTAATTTTATGCTATTAAAGAGTAGCAAAAGCAGTCTATCCTTTCAGCAGCTTTGAATTTAGAGCATTGAGCAAAATTACCATTCAGTCAGGGTTTGGACACAGACATTAAAATGGGACATGAGATCCCCTAGCACAGATCTGGGAGCAAGGAGGAATTATTGGTTAAGTGTGCAGCATGTCAGAAAGAACTTCTCATGAAGTAAATCCTCAGTGAAAACAGATCATTAATCGTGTTCAATATCAATGACTTTGAGGCATTATTGGCTAACTACTGTGGGACAGGACAAGCACTAGCACAGCTTAGGAAAGTGGTATATTTGCGTTAGTAAAGCTGAAGAAGCACTAATTTTTTATCCTGATACAACCACTGAGATGCCTGAAAGTTTGCTGAACAATGCTGAATGAAATGGAAGACTCAAAGTGCATGCTAATAGAATGGTGATAGCCCAGGTCATGAAGGGGCAAACAAAATTTGTCATTTTTATATTTTTTTATTACAACAAACAAAAACAGTCATTGAAAGAAACATAACAATTTTTAGGGAAAAATTAATATGACCAAAAACGTAAATAGAATTCAGGGAGATAACAAGGGTAATTATTCACGAAGCACACACAAACCCATCCCCACTCCCCCCCCCTCCCCCCAAGATTAAAACTGAAGAGAAATTACCCTTCTCCTCTTTTGCATACAAGGAAGGAGTAGATAAAAGCTCATTCATTGAAGGGACACCATTTCAATAATTTCTGTGAGGAATGGAATGTAACATTATATCACATGCCACTGCTGATAAAAATATCAATAGGTGAAATTTATAGGTAGAATGATTCAGTTGAAATGTGGCAAGGTCCTCTCACACRTACAGGGTTGTTTCTATAGTTTTCTAAAAATCTACTTTGGCATATGATACACTTTAGTGAGTGGATATGAAATGAATGATAAATGTTTCCTCCAGTCTATAGGCAAACCTTTGTTACACCATATTCAACTTATTGCCTGATATCCTGTGAGAAATTAAATGAGCATGTGAAACAATCCTATAATTACTTGAGTCAAAAATTATTTGAGCTTCTTCTTAGATAGAGACATTGTTTTAAGSTCACTAAGCTCACGGAGAGAACAGTCAAATGTCAATTAATGCCTGAAAATTGCTATAAAAAAGATGTCTCTTGAATTTCCTGAAAAATACGAAGATGAAAGACATTGAGTTTCTATAAAATTAGTGCAATGGACATATGGAAGTTTGAATCCTAAAGTTTTGAAGAAGTGTTGGATCACAGAGGGTTCTTTATGACTGCTGCTCTCTGTTCTTTCCAACTGAAAGTAAGACATGGAATGTGTCAGACCCATGTTTTGTGTTTACCTGTGGCTGGAAAGCTGCCCAGGAGAAAAAGACCTGGAAGCATTGGTCAACAACTGTCTGAACATGAACATGAGCCAACCATGTGCCCAGGTGGCCGTGAAGTGGTATTCTGGCTTGTGTCAGAAATGGCGTGGCCAGGAGGGTGAGGGGCAGTGACCATCTCCCTGTAGCCAGCACTGTTGAGGTCACACTTTGAATATTGTGTTCAGTTTTGGGTCCCTCATTCCAAAAAAAGACACTGAGTTGCTGGAGCATGTCCAGAGAAGGGCAACAGGGCTGGTGAAGGGTCTGGAGCACAAATCCTATAAGGGAGCTGTGGTTGTTTAGCCCAGAAGAAAGGAGGCTCAGGGAGCACGTTATCMCTCTCTACAACTGCCTKAAAGGAGGTCGTAGCAAGAGGGGGGTTGGTCTTTTTCCCCAAGTAACAAGTGATACAACAAGAGAAAATGGTGTCAAGTTGCACCAGGGGAGGTTTAGATTGGATTTGAGGAATATTCTTCACTGAAMCAAGTGGAGGTCTGGCATTTGAATATGCTGCACAGGGAAGTGGTCRAATCATCATCCCTGTAAGTGTTCAAAAGGCATATTTATGTGTTTTGGGGACAGGGTTTAGGGGTTAACATGGAGGTGCTGGGTTAATTGTTGGACTCAATGATCTTAGAGGTCTTTTCCAAACTTAAGCATTCTGTGGTTCTATGAAAAGTTAGGTGTTTTGCACTGTTTAGTTATGCCGGCTAAGCCTGTTCGGAGAAAGGCTGCTCCTGTCTGTCAGCCAAGAGAGGTGGGGGTTTTTGGTACACTGAAGGCGAGATAATTGAGTATGTGACTGCAAAAGAGTTCATGTCAGTATAACTTACATCAAAGTTATGGACTTGGAGCTGGTATTAATTGTAGGCAGTAGCTGCTCTAAATTAGGAGTACAATTTTTTTTTTAACAATTCTATCTGCCACAACCACTCTGGAAAATCTTTAAAGGCTAGACCTAGTCTGAATCATGAGATTTCTAACTGATAATAAAAAATCCCCATTACTGTTTGCCACCTTTTGTAATGTGATTTCTTCTGTGCTTARTTACTAGAAGGGGTACAAGGGCACTGAAACCCAGAGTGACAAGTTGAATTAAACTACAGCATACACAGTATTCAACATTAAATCAACCACACAGCTGTCTTTATTTGCAGCTGTAGAATTAATTATCAAAGGTGTGTGTGATTTGTTTGTTGATTGTTTGCTTTCCATTCTTTTGTCCTGTGGCTTTTTTGTGTGTATGTGTGAGTCATGGGGGAACATCTGAATTGGTAAAGAAGGAACAAGAATTCACAGGGGAATGTTAGTTAAGATAGAGTTCAGTGTTGTACTGAAACAGGAAAGATTCCCTTGTGTATGCGTAGACCATTTCTGACTCTCCTTTTTAAATTAAATATGACTCAATTAAAAAATTTTGCATTTTTTCTGGGTTTTTTTCATTGCTTTTTATACAGAGAAATATTTTGTGAATTTATTAATTCAAGTGGTTTAAAATTGTATTTTTCAATTCATAAAAGTATTTTCAATTAAAAAAAAAAAGATAATAAAAGAAAAGAAATGAAAAGAATAGAAAGAGAAAGAAAAAAAATTAACCCAAACCCTGAACTGTCTTGAGGGTATGTTTTCTATGTGGATATTCAAATGATAAATACACTATATATCTTTATAATTTATATCTTTATGATGTGCAAGAAATAGCATATGGAAAATGTGATACTTTAAACTCACAAAGAACTAATTATCCAACTGTATAAGGAAAATGCTTGGATATACTTTTACTGAAATAATTTTAATTAGAGTCAAAGTAATGCAGCAAGAAGCAGAGACATACAAAATATTTTCCTTTCCTTGTAAAAATTATTTTTGGTTAAACAGCTGGTTAAAATTGTGAAATGAATAATCCACACCTGTTAAACAAAAATGGTTCTTGAAACAAGTAATTACTCTGCAGCTCCAATCTGAGTCATGGGTGAATGCAAATGAAAACTTATGCTGATGTGATTCTGGTATTGGTTTGCATGGTTTAATTTTTTATTTTTTTAAAATTAAATTCTTTAAAAAACACCATTGTGGCAGGACGTGTCTGCCCTCTCTCTACCACAGATGGTTGGTGCATATGCAAAAGATAGCTCGGGCGGGTCACAGGCCCAGAGTGGGGTATCTCTGACACCAAAAGGGCTCAGGCCCCAGCTAAGAATCAACATCTTAGTCTGGAAAGCAAATGTGGGAAGAGATGAAAGAAGTATTCTTGGCCAAAAGACACAGTTCTTATGTCTATAAAAGCCCACACAATTATCACAGAGGCAGAAGTCTCTTGCACACTCCTCGGAAAGGTGTGAGAAGATTTGTCCCTGGAGCCTTGGACCAGTTCCAGGTCCCTTTCTCCAGGAATTGAGAGAAAGGAATTTGATGTCTATCCCTTCAAGAATTGGTGGTAAGAAACATTTGATCCTAAGTTATACTATTTCTTAGCTAGCTGTAAATTTAATGGTACCTTTAGCTCTGCTTGTACAATACTAGTATTCCCTTTTTGTCTTATCCCTGTGTAGTAATAGTCTGTTTTAAGTCTTATATCTGTTAGTTTTGTGTCTATTAATAAATAATTCATTTTATAATAGGCTGAATCAGCCATTATGAAAGAACTTGCAAATAAGAGTGGATCTTGGGGTGCTGGCCACCTCAATACAGACACTGCATGCTGCCAGAGGCCTGGGCAAAGGCAAGAGCTGATTTAAACCTACATGATCCATTCGTAACAACCATTAATTAGGATTGAATATAATTTTACTCTATAGAATACTTATTTATTTTATATAATGAGATTGCATTTGTTTTTCAAATAATACAATGTTATTTTATCTATCAAAACAAACTAAAAAGATACTATGATTATTCTCTAGGAATACAATTACACCCTCTYATCTTGTAAAAGAAGATGTTTTTATGCAAAATGCTTATTCAGAAGTGGCAAGCTTCCTCTACTTTGGTACACATATAGTTGTGACCAGAAGTTCTTTAGAAGCCTCCTGACAAGTCGAGACAAAAAGCCTTGTGAGATCCTACCTTAAAATTTTAACAATATGCACAACCAAGTTCCAGCTCTGAGGAATATACTTTGACTCAAATTTAATTGCAGAGATGTAGCTTTTGAATGTGACTAAATGGCTAAATACTACGTATGTAATCTATTCACTAAAAAAAATAAAAGAATGTCATGCATTTCTTGTCAGCTTTGAAATTTTAAGTGAGAAGCCTGACATTTATTGTTTTTTCCATTTCCTTCCTTCCTTCCTTCCACCCTTCCGCCCTTCCGCCCTTCCGCCCTTCCTTTCGCCCTTCCACCCTTCCTTCCTCCCTCCTCTTCCTCCCTCCCTCCTCTTTCTCTCTCTCTTCCTCTCTTCCTCTCTTTCTCTCTTTCTCTCTTCTTTCCTTTCTTTTTCTTCTTGACTTTTTTCTCCTTTTATTTTTTCCCTTGCATCTCTTCTTGAAGTGAACATGTGAAATGGGGTAAACATTCTTTTCTTTCTACTGGGACCAGATCTCACCCTGAAATGTAAGAAGCTTGCAAAGCATTTTAATTTTCACCTTGTCAATCTGTAGAGGCTAAATACCCAGAGTTAAAAAAATAATATTACTGAAAGTCAGAGGGGTTGAAGGATGTCAGGATGTGGTGCTGAAAGCTGGGATCTGCTAAAGATTCTGCCATATACTTAATACGTGAACTTGAATAACTGCAGTTGGATCTCTTTGTGTGGTTCCTAAACTTAAGGATCTGAACTGCACATTGACACTTACGATTACTTTTCAGAGTAACCACATTACATGGTTTTGTCGTATATTTACCATATGTGAACCTGTGACTTTCACAGATGAGCTGTCTTTGATACTACAGTTTTGGTGTGCTTTTTTACCATAAGGGTATATAAAACAAGGAAAGCTTTACACCACAATCCTTTTGATCCTGAAACTCGTGCCTCACAGATTCACAGAATGGCTGGGGTTGGACAGGATGGCTGGAATTCGTCTAGTCCAATCCCTCTGTTAAAGCAAGTTTATCTAGAGCAGGTTGCACAGGATCACGTCCATGTGTGTTTGGAACATCTCCAGGAAAGGAGACTCCACACTGTCTCTGAGGACCCTGTTCTGGTGCTCAGTCACCCATGAAATTTTTTCCTCACATTCAGATGGAACTTCCTGTGTTTCAGTTTGTGCCTGTTGCCCCTTGTCCTGTTTCTGGGCACCACTATAAACATCCTCTTGAGTCCTGCTTTTAAAGTATTTGTATGCATTGATAATATCCCCTCTCAGTGATCTCTTCTTCAGGCTAAACAGGTCTAGCTTTCCTCATAAGCGAGGTGCTCTAGTCTCCTGATGATCTTTGTAGCCCTCTGCTGGACCCGCCTTGTCTTTCGTGAACTGGGGAGCCCAGAAACTGACACAGGATTCCAGAAGTGTCCTCAGCACCTCCCTCGGGCCTGTTGGCTACATTCTTCCTAAGGCAGCCCAGGATACCATTGGCCTTTTTTTTGCAACAAGGTCACATTGGTGGCTCATGGTTAACTTCTTGTCCACCAGGACTCCCACGTGCTTCTCCTCCAAGCTGTTTTCCAGCAGGTCAAGCCCCAAACTGGACTGGTGCATGGGTTATTACTTTCTAGATCCTTATATTTGTCTTTATTTATCTTCATTATGTTCATCCTCTCTGCCCAAGTCATCAGCTTGTCCAGATATTGCTGAATGGCAGCACAGCCTTCTGGTGTATAAGATACTCCTCCTAGTTTGTATCATCACTGCTGAAGGTACACTCTGCCCCTTTATCCAGGCCATTGATAAATCAATTGAACGAGACCAAACCCAGTGCTGACCCCTGGAAAACATCATTACCTACAGACATCCAGCTAGACCCTGTGCCACTGATCACAACCCTCTGAGCTCTGCCATTCAGACAGTTCTCAATCTACATCACTGTTCACTCATCTAACACAGTCCTTGAGCTTACCTATGAGGATGTTATGGGAAACAGTGTCAATAGTCTTCCTGAAGTCAAGGTAGACAACATCCATTGCTCGCCAGTCATCTACCCTGCCAGCCATTCCATCACTGAAGTCTATCAGAGTAGTCAAGCATGATTTCTCCTTAGTGAATTCACGTGAACTACCTGATAACCTTCTTTTCCTTTACAGGCTTAGAGATCACATCCAGGATGAATTGTTCCATCGCCTTTCCAGGGATGGAGATGAAGCTGACTGGCTTGCTATTTTCTGGGTTATACTACTTGACCTTCGTTAAGAATGGAGTAACATTAGCTTTCTTCCAGTCCTCAGTCAGCTCTCCCATTCTCCACAACCTTTCGAAGATAACAGAGAGCAGCTTAGCAATAACATCTGCTATCCCCCTCAGCACTCCTAAGCATATCTCATTAGAGTCCATGGATCTGTCTAAATGAACTCTAATCTGATCCACTTTGACCAAGGAAAAGTCTTTCTTTCTCCAGACTTTCTCTCTTGCCTCTAGGGGCTGAGATTGCTAAGGGCTGGCCTTAGGAATGAAAGAATGAATCAAAGAAGGCATTCAGTAACTCAGTTTTTGCTGTATTCGTCAACAGGGTACCCACCTCATCCAGCAGGGGGACCACATTTTCCCTAGTCTTTCCTTTGCTACTGACGTACTTGAAGAATCCCTTCTTGTTGTTCTTGACATCCCTTACCACATTTGATTCCAAACTGACCTTAGCCTTCCTCATTGCATCCCTGCATACTCTGATAATGTTCCTGTATTCCTCCCAAGTTGCCTGTACCAATCTTGAGCTTGAAGGAAACAATGCTTGAATATTGGGTAGAGCATCATGAGACTCAGCTTTCTTGGGCCCCTTCATACTCTACCAAGCAAATGTCTGAAGAGGCCAACATCTGCTCTCCTGAAAATCCAGTGTAAGAAGCTTGCTATGTGCTCTCTTTACCAATCTAAGGATTTTGAACTCCACCATTTCATGGTCACTGCTGCCAAGGCTGCCCTTGAACTTCCCATTCCCCACCAGGCCTCCTTTTTGGTGTTAACAAGGTCCGGCATAACACCTCTCCTTGTTGGCTCCTATATCTCTTGGAGAAGGAAGTTCTCATCAATGAATTCCAGGAACCTCATGGGGTTTTTTCTGCCCTGTTGTGTTGTCTCTCCCAACAGATTTCAGGGTAGTTGAAATCACCCATGTGGATCAGGCCTTGTGAATGTGAGGCTACTCCAGTTTGTCCGTAGAGGGCCTCATCAGCTCAGCTCATGAGGAACTTGTCAGGGAATAATTATCTACATTTTTAAAAAGTAAGATTTTTGACATTGTGAGAGATGAAACAAGGTATAAGAACACAAGAACAAATTATTCCTGGTTAGAAGCTAAACATTGGAATTCTGTAATCGGCTTCATCCAACTGGTTTTCTGGAGCCTCCTTTCTCTCTGGCTGTCATGCCTGCTTCATAGTGCCTGTTTTATGTTTGCTCCTGGTGCTCTGTTGGTTGACCAATTTGAAAGATAAATGAAGTATTAAAGAAGCAAGAGCAGCTGAGCCACTGGCTTCATCAGAGCGCTCAGGGACCATCTTCAGCTTTTGATAAGACTGCCACAGCTTGTGATTGCATCTCATAAATGTTTCTTAGTTACCACTCGCAATCAAATTCAGAATGCAGGGACTGTGAGAAAGCCAGATAATGACCTTGGCAAGTGCCTAGGAACAGAACTGAGAAATTATTTACAGCACTTGCCTTCAAGGGATAATTTGGCAATAGAACTACAAAGTAGGTTTCTATGGGCAATGCTGAAATTAGTAATAGACTTTTAAATATTAAAACCCCCTAAAAATAACTGCAGATGGAATAAGGGAGAAAAACCTCTGGGACCTATTTTCCACCTCAGCTGGCAACATACAATTTTTGGTTTAATAACAAAAGACATCTTATTAAATTATATTAGGGTGAGTCTGTTGCTTAGTGCAGGTGTCAGGCTGGTAGTGTTGCTAATACCTACTGTAGGCACACATGCTGCTATGAAAAGCTAGCCAATATTTCAGTACAAATGACATGCATGTATTATCTCTCAGTGTTCTGAAAGCATCTAATTAAATTTAATGTTTGTAAAAAATGCCTTCAAAGACTTTATAATATTCATGTATATTTGTTATACATATCTATATAGATATGCAAAGATCACCACTTCAAATCTGTATTTAGGACTGAAAGGCCACAAATAATTAAATGTGATTCAATGTGATGACAGTTTGGGTCCTCAGACTGCAAGGACTGGTGTGTGTGCAACAAACATAATTTCAGAACATACTTCTTCAGTTTATAATAAATTGATTTTTCAAGTGTTAAAAAAATATGTTTTAATGCTGCAATGGGAAAAATTATTTATCACCAACATCACTATAATATTACTAAATTGAATGTCCAGGACAAAGATCTCCAGTGTTCTATTTCATACCAGACTAAATATTCTCATTCATAGTTTGTCAATAAACTATATGAAATAGCTTAATATCCAAATAAACCATGTTGACTCTATTGTTTTTCCAATATGCTTTGTCAAAAAAAGGCCACTAGTTACCTAGTGTCTTAGTACGATTATACTGAGTTTACAAATACCTCTGGCTATCAGGTGATAGAAAATTTGCATCGCAGACCACTGAATCTGAAACTGACAAATAGAGGTACCATATTCCACAAATAATGTAAGAAAATATATTCTGCTCATATTCAAACTTTGTTATAGATTGTGAAGATGCTAGAAGATCATCAATTTCCCATAAGAAAATGGTCTTATAAACATGGCTGTAAGAATCATCCACTTCTGTCAGGATTGATATCATCCCTTCTGACCTTGTCCTGAAAAGCTTTACAGTGTGTGGCTGGCGGACTTTGGTTCTAATGAGGCAAAAATTCTCTGAAACAAACTTATGTACCTTTTTCATCAATCTTTATACTTTAACCTACCCTCTGTTCAGGCAAATATGGTAAAAATTATAATGAGTAAGATACGTCTGAAAGAGACAAAACTTTCTATTTCTGCCTACTGAAACCACCTTTAAGAGGATTTTCAAGTGAAAGCACTTGTATCTTAGATTTTATTTTTTTCATCGTCAGGAAGAAGTGAATTTAACTGGGGGCAGTGTCGTGGCTTAACTCTAGCCAGTAACCAAGTACCATTCAGCTGCATCCCCCACCAGTAGGGTTGGGAAGAGAGTGGGAAGGGCAAAAGCTTGTAAACTTGTGGATTGAATTAGAGACAGTTTAATAGGGAAAGCTAAAGTTGTGCACACAAGCAAAGCAAGGAATTCATTCACTCCTTCCCATGGGTTCAGGGAATGTGTTCAGCAATCTCCAGGAGAGCAGGGACCCATCATATGTAATGGTGACTTGGGACGACAAACACCATCACTCCAAAAATCCCCCACTTCCTCCTCCTTCTCCCCGCTTTATATAGTGAACATGATGTCCTATGTTCTGGGATATCCCTTTGGTCACTTGGGGTCACCTGTCCTGGCTGTGTCTCCTCCCAACCTCCCATGCAACCGCAGCCTCCTCGCCAGTATAGCAGTAGGAAAAGCAGAAAAGGCCCTGGCTCTGTGTAAGCTCTTCTCAACAAAAACAAAAACATCTTTATATTATAATCCTTTTATATTCAGCACAAATTCAAAACTGAGCCCCATACCAGCCACTACAAAGAAAAATAACTCTACCTCAGCTCAAACCACTACGGACAAGTCATTCAACTAGCACTGCATTTCTGAGCTGATCAAAGTATGCATTTATTATAGGAGCTCCCTTTTTTTTTTTCCCTCTTCATCTTCCTTATGGACCAGTTGTGAGCTGTAATTATTTTCTCATTAGCTGTAATTGCTTGAAGGATTTCTAATATGTATTAAGACAGACTGAGAGGATTTATTATCTTATCATGCTGGGTCACCTCCTATGTGCTGCCATTTATTCACATGGTACGATTATCTTTCTGCAATCCAGTACCTCACCATCCTTCCAGACTACGAAATACAAGCAGGCTTTGCAAAGAATAAGTAAGTAATGGGGGTGCTGAAGAATATGAAGGAAGGAGTGGTTGTGCTATTGCTCAAGCTTACGTATTCAATTTCTTTTCACGTGTTGTTAGCACACTCATCTTTTCTCTTCCCTCTCACTAATGTTTCTATTGCTAGTGTTACTAGGTTTGACTCCAGTATTTCTTGAAAGTAAGTATCCCTGGTCTCTGCATAGCTTCTGACTAGGACCCAGCAGGACACTCAGCTGATGTGGTAAACATCACAGTGCTGCAGTGCCAGTCTGTGGCCTCCAAACACATCATTGTTATGGCGAATCACMAAAAATCAGAACTGTGTTCCCTGAAAATCATGATACTGTCCTTAAAAAAGGCATTTCTTCAACAGCCAAATCTGTTCCTTGATTTTATAGTCTTAGGTTAAATTTGTTCAAATATTGATCTTTTTTGTCCAGCCCAAAGTGGAAAATTGTAAACTACTGTAAACTAACAGGGTTGTATGGATTTCAGAAATATTTCACAATTAGTGTTGGGTATTTGTAAGGACAAAACCATGACATTCTGCTGTATGTAGTGCATACAGATTCTCACCTAGACAAAAGCAAAACAAACTAAAACAAACAAACAAACAAACAAAACAGTAGAAAAATTGGATGGTAGGGAACCTCGAGGCTGAATTTAATCATAAGGACTCTCTATCCTGCACAACCTTCATTCAACTTTGCCTTGTCAAAGTCTGCTAGTAATTTCATGCTTATGTGGTGGGATTATGAATATGGTCATTCATCTGTGAATATMAGGGATTCAGGTGAATTAAAAGCTCTTCCACAAACATTCATACAACAAAACAGCTGTACAAATGTCCATGATGAAATTCAGATTGAAAAGGGTACAAGGGTAGAGCTTAATTTCACAGCTCATTGAAGTCTTTGAGAGCCTTTAAAGTGAATCCAATGGGTTTGTTCAAAGAATGAAGTATTATACAAGAGTACTCAAATATGTCCCAAAGGCTGTAGAACTTTACTCACATTAGAATGATAAGTAGATAGACGTGACTTAGATTTGTAGAACAGCTAAGTGAGGTTATGGACATGAGCAGGTTACCCTGAAATAACTAATTTTGATGTATTAGCTATTCTACAGTAATAGCCTTTTTGAAAATACTCACCCTGAAGTAAACAAAACACTGTATGACGTGGTATATGCCCTGAGTGAAATGAGGTTAAACTTGTTCTACAATAGACAGAAGATAAATACACTACTGAGAAGTATCTATTTCAGTTGTCCCAAAAAATATCTTCTTGGATCACGAGGTCTTATTTTGAGGCTTTTGTGTACTAGTACTTTATAGTTCAGCAATGTCAAATAACTAGA
Organism: Parotia lawesii; assembly: GCA_003713295.1. NCBI lineage: Eukaryota > Metazoa > Chordata > Aves > Passeriformes > Paradisaeidae > Parotia > Parotia lawesii. The sequence goes on along the minus strand of RAHM01000082.1, from coordinate 1,310,461 downwards.
TCAAATTTACCGTTACTGAGATTGAGGATGAAGAAAGCACCTGAAACAATTATGAAACTGATATTCAAGCTTTTATAAAACATTGAAGAATTTTAAAATCAACCTGGCATTTGGCTAACAAAGCAGAAGACAGAAACGGAACGAAGGCAACATGCACATTCATTTAACTGTAAGTGGATGCTGTGTTATAAATCAAGAGGAGCAGGGTGCACCAGTCCAATGTGTTATTATCACTTTAGCATATTTGTTCAAAGTTCAGTCAAGACTGCTGCAGGAGTAATTTTTTTTCTTTTTTCAGAAAGCAGTAATTGGAAAATTGTTCTATATTTTAGCAGCCTGTATTATAGGACTTTTAAAAATACGTTATTAGCACAGTTTTCAATGTTAATTTCCATTTATATTACATTTGTTCTGCTTCTGTTCCAGAAATCTACTGAATAGATGCCTATGGGCCGTCACTATGTTTTAAATATGGATAAGAATATACATAAGAGTATCTGGAAAAAAAGAGGAAATAATTTGATCGCAAGTCAAATTTACCATCCATTTTTGAAATTACTGCTTTGTGTTACAGATTTCTAGAATAAGAATATGTCTGATAAATTATTCCCTTGTATAGGTTTCAGTACCATTTCTTAATCTCTTTTTCAGATTCAGACTCCAGAAAAGGCATTTGGTACATATAAGAAAAAAAAAAAACTTACATAGAAAATATATGTATACACACTTACATGTATTATGTACACTATACACACTGAAGAGATATAGTATTTGAATTTATTTTCCTGTACACCATTTATCAAGAATATTATCTAGTAATCAATATGATATATGACAGTGGTTGCAAACATTTTCTTTTAGCAATAAAAATTAATTTGGGGTTCAATTATGTGTTAGTAGTAGTGGATACTACTCACATGATGTTTGCAAGACGGATGCCTCTAACAGTCCTACTTTCTTGTATTAATAGCTTACTGTTGTGTTAAGGCTATTGGAATTTATCATAAAATAAATCCCCTTCATTTGCATCCCAAGGGATATGCAAGTTAATATGTTAATGGGGCTTAATGAGGGACCTGGTCAGAATTTATAGTTGACAAAAGAGGTAGAATAAACACTTAGGTCCTCCTTCACGTCCTGAGGTGGCAGTAAAGCCTCTCTGACCTTCATGAGCGGGTCTTTGTACACATTCTTATCTCCTTAATGAAGCAGTTTTATAATAAAGCTTGCTTTTCAGGATGAAGGGAGTGGAGCTGCTGGCTGTTACAGAGGCACAGTGTTCTTCCGGGCCTCACTGGAACAGCCTCAAGTGGGGAGACATCCTCTTCTCTCCAGACATCGCTCACTTGTTAGGCCCTGCTTGAGCCAGGCGCAAGATCAGCAAGGGGCCCAGCTCCTGTTTTTCTCAACCACCCTCTCCAATTCTTCAGCTTTTTAAAGCCTCACTGGACAATTCTGACCACTTACCCCACTATTGCAAACAGGTGTTTGCAAAGTCACTCATAACTTGCAAATAGAATGCTAATTGTAAGTAAATTCCTTCAGGGCCAGTTTTTCTCTGTGAGCCAGTGAAATAATTGATGAAAATGTGACCTATTACATTAAGATCTGTGATTTAGCTAAAGAAAATAAATTGATTAATTTCTTTGGTGCACCAACAGACCAYAGGTGTATAATCAGATGACACATTTGGTACCATTTTGTTGAACAGGGTTTTCCGTTTAAGTGTAGCTGTATGTCAGCAAAAAGATACTTTTGATTCATTATATTTTAAAGTGTAGTCTTATCAAACCTAAGGAACTGTAAAAAGAATCTTGAGGTTAAAGAAATGAGTGTTAGAGAARACTGTAAGATGACCTGGCAATCAATTTGATATCATTCCTGTCAGTGCAGTTGCAATATTCCACTAAAACCCAATTTCTCTGTAATAATAATATAATGGGATGAGGACAGCCCTTTTAGAAATGCAGGAAGAAAAAAAGGAAAGATAAAAAAGAAAAGGAAAATGCCACTGCCCCACTCCCAACACTTCCCAAATGCCATTCTGTTGGTGGCAAATCATTTGCAAAAAAAAAAAAAAAAAAAAAATTAAGTTTTCATGGACAGTTATATCTTGGTATTTAGAAAACAGCTTAAAATAACAGGAATTTTAGTGAATAAG
>RAHM01000082.1:1195413-1307975 GCA_003713295.1 Parotia lawesii | reverse complement strand
AAGGAAGAAAGAAAGGAAGAAAGAAAGGAAAAGAAAGAAAGGAAGAAAGAAAACATTCTGTTAAGCAACCAATAGATAAGAATAAAAAATAAAAGAAAATATTTTTTAAAGGTCTTGCTTGGGTAGCTGTGTAATACAAGATGGATGGAAAGTTACAAAYAGGAATCTGGTTACTAAGAAGAAYCTGAATTTCTTTTTTTTCTAAGYTTGTACAGAACAGGCCAAGAAAATTCAAAGTACCTGCTAAATAAAGTAAGTATTATTTTTCTTATAGGTTTGATCAAAGCAACATTACATATGAGTTTATAAATGGTTAAAAATGTAAGCATTTATCTCCTATATCATATTCATGAAAGACATGTTTCTCAGAGGTTTATGATATGTGCATATTATTTAGTGAGTTTTGTTTTAGGCTCTATGAAACATTCACAGTCACCATGGTAAGGATCTAAAATGTAATTGTATCTTCGGAGAAATTAATCACTGACTACATATGTTTTAACAAAGGTTTAAGAAAGTTTCCTACTCTGGACATCCGTATTGTAGATGGTTCTACTTCTTTTGATTTAATTCAAGAACAAGTGGTGGTGGTGCTGTTGGTCTTTCGATATCAAAATAAAAATAACTATTAATTGCTACAGATTTGATTTTAAAAAATCAAATATTAAAGTGATAGGGAGTAACACTTAATTGCAGTGCATTGATAACATTTAAAATATTTTTATTTTTATTCTTAAAATTTAAGATACCATTACAGAAGGAACAGAAGCCAAATTATTAAAAAGACAAAATTACAGGTACACTGACCTTGAACAAACTTTGAAGAGACTTCAATGCATTAAATAGAAATGCTTCAGAGAAGGCTTGCAGCAGTTTCCCTTTGTGCATTTTCAGTGATTTAGGCAGAGCAGGGCTGAGGGGAATTTGAGAACAGGGCAAAGAAATAGACATGTAGAATTGAGGCCCATAACAACTGCCACGTTTGCTTTTATACGGGCTTGGAGGAGGAGGGAGGGTTTCAGGGAGATCATGCATTTGGATTTTGTAGGGGTTTTGTTTCATTTGGGTTTTTCKGCTTCAGGCTCAGTTTTCTCATGTTCCAAATGATTTCCAGAATATAACGGGTGTGTRTTCCACTTATGGAGGGTATTATTACTGATAAAACTGGAACTTTTAATGATTAGCTACACTGTAGAAAACAATACAAGCTGTAGTAATGAGAATTCTCTGTTTTGCAATAATACCTTATAGTAGTGCATGATTTAAACTATAAATATCCCTATTCATGGGCTAAGCAGCTACTACACAGTTCTAGCACTTTCCCAACATACCAAGAWCACAATTAAAAGATTGTGATCTTGGTAAAATAAAAAAAGTGTGTGCCATGACAGGTAAAGTAAAAGCATAGATAGAAAACCTTTACAACCTTCTGATTTGTCATGTTTTTAAGTATTTGTCATGGTTTTAAGCCCAGCTGGAGAGAAAACACCATGCAGCTGCTCTCTCAACCCTCTCTCTCTTCCCCTTCCCATTCCCAATGGAATAGGGAGGAGAAGTAAAGCAGAACTTGTATGTTGAGATAAGAACAGTTTAATAATTGAAATGAAAGTAAAATACAATAATAATGGCAAATAATAACAATAACGATAATAAAAAGGGAAAAAAATAAGTGATGCACAGTACAATTGCCTACCATTCACTGAACGATGACAGATGCCCCTTGCTGAACCTAGATCAGCCTCCCTTCTGGATAACTCCCCCAGTTTATACACTGGGCATGATATTCTATGGTGTGGAATATCCTCTCGGCCAGTTCATGTCATCTGTCTCAGCTGTTCTCCCTCCCAGTTTGGTTTTTTGCTACCTCCTCACTGGCAGAGCATGAGAGATCCTTGACTTATGACAAATTTGACTTTGCAAAAAACCATAATGTCAGTGTGTTATCAACACCATTTGCAGTACAAATCCAAAACACAGCATTTTAACAGCTACTGAGAAGAAATTAACTCTACCCTAGCTGAAACCAGGGCAGTATTTCATGCTTTCTGCAGTCATAAAACCCGAACTTTTGTTAAGGGTAGTTTAGTTCTGTACTTAGTTATGTGTTTATAGTCTTTTTTTTTTTTTTCATTACCAACAGATGGTATTCAGAATACTATTTCTTCAAAAGAGATATTGCAAAAATTGACAGTTACTCAAAATTAATTACTAAACATGGTCAATGTTAAGGTTTCACTTTTCATGTTAAAAAAAAATAAAATAATTTACTATAAAATACTATGAAATATCTATTAAATACGTAGTCATTTCTGTTGCCTTAACTTTGCATGGCATGAGTTCATCTTGAACTTTGGCTGAATTAAAATGAGCGAAAATTCTCCCAGCAAGATTCAGTTCAAACTGAGATATGATCAGCTACATGAGAAATGGAGATTTATACAAACGTGATTTATTTTCATTGAAGACTTAGTATCCTCAATTCAAATTAATTGAAGTTTATAATGCATGCACAGATCTGTAGTGGCTTGACTGGCTTGATGCCAGGTGCCCGCCAAAGCTGCTTGGTTACTCCCCTCTGCTGGACAGGGGAGAGAAAATATAGCGAAAAGCTCCTCATTTGAGATAAGGACAGGGAGACACAGCAGTTACTTTCACAGACAAAACAGACTCGGCTTGGGGAAAATTAATTTAATTTATTACCAATCAAATCAGAGTAGCATAATGAGAAATAAATTAAAAATCTTAAAGCACCTTTCCTTCCCCCCACCATTTTTCCCTGGCTTAGCTTTACTCCTGAATTCTCTACCTGCTCCCCATCAGTGGCACAGGAGGACAGGGAATGGGGGGTGAGACCAGTTCATCACATGTTGTCTCTGCCACTCCTTCCTCTTTGGGAGGAGGATGCCCCACAGTCGTCCCTGCTCCAGCATGGGGCTCCTATGCAGTCCTCAAAGAACTGCTCCAGTGTGGGTCCCCTGTAGGGTYACAAGTCCTGCCAGCAAACCTGCTCCAGCGTGGACTCCTCTCTCCATAGGACCTCTCATCCTACCAGGAGCCTGCTTCAGCTCCCGTGGGATAACAGCCCACTTCAGACATCCACCTGCTCTGGCATGGGGTCCCTCCAGGGGCTGCCGGTGGATCTCTGCTCGACCGTGGAACTCCTTGGGCTGTGGGGGCACAGCTGCCTCACCATGATCTGCACCACGGGCTGCAGGGGAATCTCTGCTCCAGAGCCTGGAGCACCTCCTGCCCCTCCTTCTGCACCGACCTTGGTGTGTCTGCAGGGCTGTTGCTGTCACATATCCTCACTTCTCTCTCTGCCTGCCATTGCTGTCACACAACAACTTTTTCTCCCTCTTAAATCTGTTATCCAGAGGTACTCCCACTGTTGCTAGTGGGCTCAGAGTTGGCTGGAAGCAGGTTCATGTTGGAGCCAGCTGCCTTTGGATCTGTTGGACATGGGAGAAGCTTCTAAAAGTTGGCACAGAAATCACCCATGTAGCACCACCACTACCAAAACCTTGCCATGCAGACTCAATACATTGTGTCAGAATACCATCAAACTACATTTTAAAATATTCACATATATGTTTTCAAAAGAAATAGAATCACAAGGTCTTGCTGTTACACAGGTCTTCCTTTGTGAATTTTCAAATAAGTKAATATTTGTACAGTCTGACTCATCATGAAGTACATGTTTGTATCACTATTTTAGAACACAAAGTTCTCMATGCATGATTTTAAAAAGAGTCAAAACTTCTTCAGTGCAATTTTCAAGCAAATAATACAGTCTTTGGTCAAAAGCATAAATGACGCATAAAATAATTATGTAATTATTTAAAACCTGAAAGGGTTTGGAGATGTCTATTATTTTTAAATATACTGATGTACAAAGGTTTATATAAGCATAATATATGATAAATATTTATTTATAATAGCAAAAAAGCTAAATGATTTTGATAAATTGCAAAAATAATGCCAAAATGCAAAAATAATGCTATTTCTAAAATTGTCATTCATATGAGAAAAATAAACAAAAAAACTTTAAATATGTAAATTGAAATTTCATGCTAACTAAAGTCTCTTGCTATAAAAAAAAAACAAACCTAAAAATAAAACCCCAATTATGCTTAATTTAACAAATCATATAAATTAGCATTCCTCAAAACACCAGTGGATACCATAAAAATATGGTAGACACAATATTAACTTTTATGCTATACATTTGCTTGAAATTCAAKCCTTGAAAGAAAATAGTATCTTTTTCTTGTCTGGATTTCACACCATTAGAGTAATTCTACTCACTCATGCTTGTCATTACTTACTTACAGTATCTGGCAACTTTCAGTATTGAAACGCATATGTGTTCCAAGAGAACTTGCAATTTTCCTTTATTTTACCTCTTCTTCATCAAACATGTTTGCTTCATTAACCGGAAAACATTTCATATGTAGTGCACACATCTATCCAGCTTTCAAAAATGCCACATAAACTGTCATCCTCATGCCCCAAATCTGCTTGCTAGTTCTCATCCAGAATTTCTGGAACTTAACCCAAACCAGACAGCCCCCAGCTCCTTTGCCATGCACACCACATAGACTGAGCCAAAGACCTAAAAGTTTCATGGCAATTTCTTCTTTCCTTTCCCCTACACCCAGCTTAGGGGATTTAATGCCTCATATAGGAACATGACAATGAGATTAAGGAAAAATAATAACTAATATTTCAGAACAGCATCAAGGTGAAGAGTTCTAGTCCTTCATGTTATAATGTTGTCAGGCCAGCAAGGGAAGCAGTTACAACTTCTGCTTCTGTGGCAACAAGATCCTTAATAAGGCAAATTTTTGCTGAAAAAATAACAAACTTTGAAAGGAAAACTAATAATTCCTTTAAAAATAATTTGCACAATTAACCAAGTGCCATCTTCAGTTACTGAAACAGCATTTCCTTCCTGTGTAGTTTACTAAAGCAAAAAGTACCTTAACCATGAATGTGTTTATTTCCCAAGTATTCTTTTTCCATGAAATGAGATTGCAGCTTCTTATATACTAATATTATCAATATTCTATTTAGAAAACTTGTGATAATATTTTTTTGGGTAAAGTCTACTGTTYGTTTTATTATGCAGTCTGTCACTGTCACAACACCATCAAGCAAAGTACCTTCTTTTTTTCCATTTTGCATTCATACCTTTCAAACACAATAATCTACTTAGCAATTTAAATACTCCTTTCTTTTGCCTAGGTTAACATCTACAACATCATTTTATATAAYTACTGGGGTTTTTTTATCTCAGGAATACAGCGTTTCTGCTTTCTTTCTATTATATCATTAGTTAAATAGTGAAGATTATTTCAGTTTTTCACATCTATTTGTTCAATTTTTCACATTCTCTAAAAGTATCAAATATTGTTTTTAGAAATTAGGCTTATATGATTATGAAACTTATGTTTTACAGATGAAATCTGACCCCTCTGTCAAGATCTCCTTCTTTTACTCTACTCATTAGTTTCCTCTCAGGCTTTCCATTTCATTGGTATGATTCAGATGTTTTGCTACAAAACTAACATTTTTCTAAAGTGTAGTGGTATTAGAAACAGATGAAGAATCAGCTGACTTACCCTCTTTTCCATCTGAAGATTAGACAACCAGATGTGAGCTGAGTGTTGCATCTTTCTGCCCATCATCTGATAGGAATTTTTTGTCTACAACCTATGTTTAGGCATCTCACTTAAGATCAAAAATAGGAGAGACCATAGGGATTTGGTGACTGAATGTTATGCTAATAAGTCAGTTGTTAAACAGTAAAATTTTGGTTACTTTATAGTGTCTAGACTCACCACAGTGAGGAAAGAGATGAGAATTTCTAGAAGGCTCACTAATTCTGTTTTCTCTGAATCTAACTTTTGTTGCTACTTTAAGGACAGCACTGTTGGCTCAGTGAGTATAAACCTCACAATTTGAGGTGTCTCTATTTGTTTGTACTCAAGTTTTTTTCATGGAAAAAACATATATAGGGAGGTCTCAAATTATTATGTCTTCCATTTATGAGTGAACTACCCCTTACTTTTAGATATTTTGTGGATTTTCCTCTTCCTTGTTATGATAATCCTACCAGTGTAAGCCCACACATGAAACTTTCAAAAAACTTCATTTTAAAATTGTATACCTCTTAATTTAAACAAGACAGTTAATTTTAAAATTGTTTTTATAAAAGATTACCAGTAGTATCCTCATAGTGAATCTGGAGTCAAATAATTAGTAGCTTTGTGCTTTGTTCTTGGAATGGGAAGCCATCTATAATCTCTCAAGCCTTTGGATGTCATAGTGCAATTACCTGTGCTTCTAAAATTAAATTTGTCTAGTATTTTCTTTGTTGAATAATTAAGTATTCTAACTGAATGGAGCTGGGTTAGTTATTCAGCTCTTTCTATTTGCATCTCTATAAAATATATTACCACTCACTCCTTAGTGTTTTGGCAGACGACTTGGAAATCTGTTAGCACTTGCATTCTATAACATGTTATGTCTCCCTTTGGGTTAAACTGACATGGTTCTTTGATATTAGATAGAGAGGTACAAAATGAAAAGGTCAAAAAATCTGACTTGTCTATGTACCTGTTATAATGAATTCTGATCAATTAAGTCAAGTTACATTCCTATTATGTAGCCAGTGAGATCTGAAGTGATGCAACTAAAATTATTCTGTTCATTCTGCCCTGTATTTTTTTCACTTAAATTATGCTAGTAGTTATATAACTCATACCATTCCTCAGGCAGCTATCTTAGTTTTATATTAGTTCCAAAATATCAGTGTTCACAAGGTAGTTTTCTATCAAGACTTAAATAAATGGTGCAACAATGGAACAGCTATCTTCACAATTAGATCCAAATTGCAGGTAACATAGCAAGGTCATTAAAAAGTGTTCGATCTTATGGAATATAATAAATAGGGCATCACAGTTTTCCAGAGGAGCAACCCAAAACTCCATCATTGCATCAATGCAATGATTATATTAGCTAAGGAGAGGGTCTTCCTCAGAAAATCAGTGTAGCAGAAGAAACTGGGATGAAAATATATATTTCAAAGGGACACAGTAATTTTTCCAACTGATTTTTTGAGATATGGAAGTCATCTTCCTTGAACAAAAATTGAAACACTGTGTAATACATTATATCATATGTGTACATTATATAATATGCATTATAAGCAATGTCACATATATAATATATAATAGTATACATTTTTCAGAGAAGTGTCAGGGGGAGAAGTATGCTGGTTTCTCTGGCACTGTTAAAATATACACACATGCATGCATACTTTAATACACAATATTTTTTTTTCCGAACTTGGTTAGAATCCCATTCATTTTTTGTTTAGAATGCTGTTTTCTCCTTTTGTAAAGGCAATGTTTTAATACCTTTTTACAATGCTCTGAAGATGAACAGGTTAACGAGAGAAAGTATGACAGGCCTTTTGACAAAATTAGCAACCTATGGCAAATAGGTGCCATTTGGCTTCTTGGACAGTCAAAAAGTAACTGAAGAGTCTGCTAGTTTGCATTGACCCACCTACAGTAAGTCCAAGAGCTTATTCTGCACAGTACTGTGGCCCTTGTACTTATCCTGGACAGAGCTGTGACACCTGCTGCCTACCCCTGATGTCCGCTGCAACTCTGCTCACAGAATGAGAGCAGATGGTCAGTGTGTGCAGAGCATATTCTCGATAGCTCAGAGCCACTGAACAGGAGCTGTGCTTGTGTACTGCTGGTTCGTCTGGGCTTTCTGAGCAGCAGGCAGACAGCTGGAGCTCCTGTCCCAACAGAGGTAGGCAGAACCCCAAAATCCCAGATAAACGATCCCATTCCCATATCATCTGTGGAGGCAAAAAATCAAACTGAATCTGAAACACAAAAAGCAGTGGTAAGAGGAAGATTAAAGTCTTTTTAGTTCCCTGGTAAATCCATGTATTTAAAATAATGCAATTGATTTGTCTGGTGCATATTCGGTAAATCAAATGCTTTGAAACATTAAAGACTAAATTTCACTACATGGGAAGCTAAAAATGTATTAACTCCTGTACAGCTTCAGTGGACCATGAAAGAGAACAAAGAAAATAAAAAAAATTAATAATGCTGTGTGTAAAAATGGGGCTTTGGGAATGCTGTGGAATGGGTGAGAGAAAGTAGAATTGAAGAAGGCAGTGTAAGTCAGTCAGAAAGTAAGTCAGAGCATTACTGATATTTTTGTACCTCTGTGGAAGATAAATTTGAGTTTTGTGAAAAGAAATGAGGCTTTGAAAACACACACACAAAGTTAGGCAAACATTTTCTGGGATAAAATTAGCAGTTTACTTGGCTGTGTTCATGCACCCTTTTAAATGGCATTCCTGTGGATATTATATAGAATGAGTTGTCTGCAAATGATGTTTTCTCAAAGGCAAATGTTAATGAAACTGAATTTTAAGCCATTGCAACATTTAAGAAATCTGGCCCCATGAAAAGTCATTTATGCAGCTATAAAGCAGAAGCAACTACCTATGTATTCAAGCAAAGCCAAAAAAACACAGTTTTACTTCAGATAATCCAACACTCACAGAGCCTATGATATAATCAAAAGACAAAGTATTATTGCTGGAGTTTGCTTGGAGCATAAATGTCAACATAGAATGTATGTACTGAACATTGAGAGCTATCCATGCACAAAGTGTTGACACAGAAGATAAAGTCTTTGAGTAAACTCCTGCCTAGTGTTTGTTTAGATCGAAATGCAGCACAGATCTGACAACCATTTCCTTCCTGCCAGGAAGAAATGTAGCAACAATTGCAGGTTTAAATGCAGTAGCAAAGGCTTTATGTTCTTAAAGAAAAAAACACAAAACACAACAACAAAGCAACAGAGTGTATCAGGTTCTTAAGGGAAAAAAAAAAAAGGGTGTATCTTCTTTGGAAAAATGGGCATGCAACTCAGAAAACATTTAAGGATATTGTTAGGTCATGTAGAAATAAAATTAAAAAGATGAACGCCCAGTTGAAACTTAATCTGGCCACTTCTGTAAGGTGTAATAAAAAGGATTTTTTTAAATGCATTAATAACAAAACGGGGCCAAGGAAAACCTCCATGCTTTATTGGAAAGGGTGAGGAAAATAGTCGCCAAAGATAAGGAAAAGAGTGAGGTACTTGACACGTTGTCTCAGTCTTCAACAGTAAGACAGGTTACCTCAGGACAGTGGCCTCCTGAGCTGGTAGACAGGGATGTGGCCAGAATAAASCCCTGTAATCCGTGAGGAGGTAGTTAGGGACCTGCTGAGCCACCTAGATGCTCACAAGTCTATGGGACCGGATGGGATTCATCCTACAGTGATGAGGGAGCTGGCTACCTCAATTCTGGGAGCATGTACACAAATACAGTACAAGACAAGAGGAAACATCCTTGGTTAATAATTTATTGATCACTCTTGGTTCTTACCCTCCATCTTCATTTTCAAAATCTTGTTTTAAGACTTAGATTCCTTCCATCTTTTTCACAGACAACTCATCACTTTTTTAGTCCCACTAACAGAACTCTTCCTGGTGCCACACTGTAAAGGGAATTACTGAAATTATCAAGATATTTCAAAGCCCAAATTTGATATTACAGCAGGGTATTGAAACATTGGACTGTCACACAATGATTGAAAGCTGCTTACTCCTGACAAGCATTGTATTATGTTTCATTTCTACAAAATTTGGATAAAACTTTAAATTTCTTACTGTTGTATAAAGCGTCATAACTTGAGGATTAATAAGAACATGGTAGGTATAAAAATGCTATCTTTTAACATATTTCAACCTGAAATACTAAGGGTGCTTAAAAGTATTTCTGTAGACTGAAGAGAATCAAATAGGTTTAAGCAAACAGTTTGTTTACTATTACTAACATTGTTGAAAAAGTATTTTAAAATATTAATAACGTAATCAGAAAGATATTTTATATATACATACGCAACTTGAGATATATATAAACACAAATATATAAAAGCATTTATGGTTTTTTTGCTTTTTTGCTATTGCTATGCAACATCAATTTCAAAGTCTCCTGAGAAATTCAGAAATGCTAAAGTAAAAAGGTTAAGTAAGAACATAGCCAAAAATGTATTAAGACTGTACTGAGATATACTTGGAAAAACAACAGTCCATGTCTTGCAACATCTTAAAAGGCCAATAATTTCAATAGTTCACAGATGAACAAGCTAGCTATACAAAATATGGTCCAGGAATGTACAGGTCAACACAGAAAATATATGTTAACAGAATGGATGTGTTACGAAAAAAAAAAAAAAAAAACAAACAAAAAAACCCATTGAGTCTTTAAGTTAACTTCATACAGATCTCTCATTTTGTCAATGTGGAGTAGCCATGAAATTGAGTGTAAGTTAATAACATTGATGGAGCGGCTTCAGGCTTTGGCATGTAAGGCTGTAGCTAACCTTTCTGATCTGTGCAATTTCCCCTTTCCTTCAGAATGAAGGTGCCAGATTATCTCATAGGTGGGCAGAGGTGGTCACTCATAAATTTTGTGCTGCACTGCTATCTATAGAAGTACTGGTGTATTATCATTAAAGGGATGTTTATGACTATTGCTTCTGCCTCATCTTGTACCCTTAAAGCCTGGTTGTAATTTTTGTGGAAGGCATACCTATGAGAGTAATCATACATATACTAGCCCTACAACAGACATCCTCTTTTTCATCACAATGCCCCATTTGGACTGTTTGGTGAAAACATGCATCTCAATAACCCCTTTTTTTCCATTTTCCTATAATTGAAGATTTATTTTCATTGTTTCAATCTCTGTAAATGACATGAAGTTTCCAGACTGGTAAAATTACCTAACTAGACCTTTAGTAAATAAATATAAATAAAAATACAACATGATTAAAATAAACCTTCCATTATACAGACAAGAACCTGGCACGTAGGCAACACATCTTTATTGTCTGCCTGAGCAGAAGCTAAAGATAGTCAGGGAATAGTACTAGTATTATGAATTTGAGTTATTAAATAATGGTCAAAACTACAAATAGATAATCCAACATGGAAGCCCTTAGAAACACTTTCAAATTGTATACTAAATGAAGGTATTTTAATGAGAGACTTCAATATTAAATGAGGACTCCACAGGAATCACAAGTGTGCCTTTTATTATCAGTGCTATAAAAAATACTAATCAAATTCTTGATGATGAGACACTTAAAATTCTACCTACTTTTAACAAATTAATTCTAAACATTTAATTTTAACTGAAGTGGAAACAGATGCTTGCATTTAGGACTAGGTATTAAAAATAAATTATTACATTCTTCGTTAAGGATTCAAGTTGTTTTATTGGATGATATGTTCTTTATTCCAGCAACTTTTAAAATATAGCTAATTAGGGACCACAGGAAAGGCATAATTTAAAAGAATGATTCTTTTGAACTAGAAATTATAGTGAAGAGATGTTTCTATCTGTATAGACCTACTGTGGTTTTTTTCTTTCATTTTTGTTTTCCCTCTCAAAAGATGAAAACTATAGCTTCAGCTTGTGCAAGTGGGAGAATATAGAGGAAAATAGCACAGATTTGAAAAAAGTTTTTCTACTATTRTTTCATTATTGTTGTCATCTGAACGCTATACTTGTTATAGTAAAATGGGTGCAAATTTATGGGATCCCAAAATTCTTTTACTAAGAAACCTTAAAAGTTTGCAGCCTAAAGAATTGGAAACAACTGGGCCTGGTAGTTGAAACATTGACATAATCTGTCTGAATGCAAAAATACTTATTCTGGTAAATAAGTGTGTGTATATAAAATGGGTTCTATAGCTAAAACTTTATTCTTACTTTATTATTGTGTCAATAAATGTGAGCAACTCAGTTTTTACCACAGCAGTTTCTGCTTTTCAGTTAGAAAATAGTGAGATAGTACCAAGCCTCAAAAGTTTCATTAATTTAAATTTTTTGATGTTAATTCTAATCAGCCTCAGTAGACATTGACCCAGACTTGTGTAAACTTTCATTATGGTAATTTTATTTACACTGAAAAGAGTTTCATTCTGTGTGTTATCCTCTTGATATGAATTGGACTACAAAGGAATGGGTGTTTACTCAAAGTATAAAGCCTAAGGATCTACCCCACTGTTGATGTTATTTCCTTAGAATACTGTCAATGAACAGATTTAATTTACATGAAATCCCTATCCATATTATCTGAACTGTTTATGACATCTAACATCAAGAAATGTTTCATCATTGAATATTCAACACTGAATATGTTTTATGAATTCAGTATTATAAAAAGTCATAGCAAGCTAAGAAATATTGCAATAGTTACATCTTGAATACGGTATAAATTGGTGCTGGCCTCAAAAGTTTGCTCTTTTCCTAGTCCAAATTATCAGATATCTGTGAACCCAGAATGATTCCTAAGATAGGCTGTACCTCTAAATTGTTTTGTTGACAAAAAAAAGTAATAATTATTGACAATGCAAATAAAAATATTGTTGATGCTTAAGAACTCTAATAAATGTATGTGTGTTTGTCTCTATCAGATTCTCTTTGGGATAATCTCTCTCCCTCTAGTCTAAATTTCAAGATATAGATATATGCTCAGTGTTATTGTAAAGAACATAGTTTAACAAACTTTAAAGTAAAAAGAATTTAAAAGAAGCAGTTCTCCTTAGGCTTAAAAAACATATATATGTATTAACTCAGTGCTGAATAGACTATATCTCTCAGGGATTAGTACACAGGCAGGATATAGTTAATACATCAAATATGTGAAACTAGTGATTTTATATCTCACAGGTTTTTCCAAACTACAGAGCAAATCAGTTCTGTGGAGTTTCAGATCATGGACCTGGGTTTCTATCCTAAAAAAAGGAGTAGTCCTCAGAAAGAACCTTTCCCCAGCTGACATCTGTGACAATCAGTGTTCACAGTCAGATTTAGGGGACAGGAAATACTCTTTGGTCCCATGTCCTATCTGAAGGAAGAGAAAAGAGAATTAATGTAGTGATACACATCTAGAAAGCAAATTTGCTGCTAGTCTTCAGCACAATCATGAGGAACTGAATTCACATCCACTACCTTGACATGCCTAGGTTACAGCACAGTCACCATAGAATTATAATCAAAGTCACCCCATTGACACATTTCCCATAGCTGATTACGAAGTTAATGTAGTTTTGCTGAATATACTCTGAGCTTAGGTCTCTCAAGTCTGTCACCTTTGGTTTCTGTTCTTTCCAGAGTGGTACAAAAATGCAAAAGTGATCTCTGCTTTGATGAAGAACTTAGAAACGCTTAGAACAATGTAAAATCTGTATTTTGGCTCAAGTTTCTGCCTCCTGGTGTTCTTTCACTCACATAATTTGAAAGTATTCAGCTCAGTTAGGCTGAAGGTTTTTTCTCTGCAGTTCTTCTCTACTTTTAGCATTTTATTTATGGCTTTTCATTTTTTTCTCTCCTTGTCATAGATAATTAGGCAGCACTTCTATCTACTGACATCAGTACATCAAACAGAAGTAAAATCACTGATAATTTTGCCAGTGAGATACTACCCCAACACAAGAGGGTTTATGAGGTTTGTTTTTTGATTTTGGGGTTTGTTTTGGTTTGTGGTTTGTTTTGGTTTTGGGKTTTTTTTTCAGTATTACCCCTTTGCACTACATTCATGCCCAGGAATGAGAAGGTCACTTGTTATTCAAGTGTTTTCTACCTCTCCACAGCTCTCCAGGAACACCATAGGTTAAGGCTCCAATATAAAGATCCCTGTCTGTGGTGAGTGCTGCAAAAGAGGTCAGATTGCTTCTTTATAACATGAAAGCATAACTCCAAAAGGGCATGCATATGAATTCAATGAACTGAAATACAGAACATATTTATCTCACTCAGCACATACAGAGCCTTGTCAACTGTAGGGCTTATGACATCATAGAACTTTTTTTTTATTGGAGGATAGACTCAGGGTAGTTCGTCTGAACTAGCCTGTGCTAGACTTCATTTTACCTGACAACTCATTTACTCTTCTTAGGACATACTCATACAGAGAAGACAACTCCATCATTTCTACCCAAAATCTTCTGAAGTGGGAATGCTGTTAAATATTTGGCCAGCAGTCTTGTTTCATTTTCTTCTCTGAGCATTTCCTATAAATATATTCAACTTTATTCTCCTGTTACATTTTATCAGTCTCACTGTTCCTTTTCTCTCTTTTTATGCCCCATTTTTAAATTTTTCAGTCACAACTCAGGGGATTGTGCGTGTGAGCTTTCTTTTCCTCATTGACTAACTGGCTCTACCATTCAGACTCAATACCTTGCAAAACATTTTTCTTTCTTTTCAGTCTAGACTTTAATGTACTTTACAAATAAATTTTGGCCTGTACTTGGAAGCTTTGTAAGAAAGTCTGAAGGGACCTATTTGCCACATTGTGAATCTCTGATGAGCAGCTCACTGGCTGATCCTTAAACACTTGCCCTTTCTCTAGAGAAGGGATTCTTCAGCATTTCATCTGGCTTTGTGATTCAAGCACTGCTCGTTTTGCAACCATTGCTTTCTTTTAACAATATCACAGACTTGTCCTGATGTTGTTTCTATGGTAACCTGTCGTCCTTTCAATTTGTTTGACCAGGGAACCTACAATGTAGTTCAATTGTGCAACTGTAACTTAAAAACAGCAGGTGACATTTTAAAACAAAAGCAGAGAGATCCAGAAAAATCTCTACCTCCTGTCCTCTAGATTTTTGAGTGGAAATATTTTTTTTCATTTATGAAAAGTATGATATAAAAAAAGGAAGAAAAACATACACAGTGAAACAACTGCTACCATGACACTATTGGAATAAAATTGAGAAAACACTGAAAAGTATATGTATATTATTTTCTGATTTGCTAATCTCTGGGGTTTCACCTTGAATTTAAGTCATTTTGGGAACAGCAAAGAAAATCCTATTCTCTGGTATTACATGATATATAATATAGTACATCCTAATACAGCATAATATAAAATAATAGGGCTAGAAAGTTCATATAGAAATTAATGACCCATAGCATCTTGTAACTCACAGTGAAAAGAATTATATTTTAAAATGTGCTAATAAAAATGTTAAAATTGCATTACTATAAAGGATTTTCTTTTTCCTTTGTTTGTTTGTAGCATTGGGAAAAGAAACTGTGTTAGGAATGCTTAGGATCAGAGTCATTCAGAATGAGAATATGAAATTGACCCATATTGCATCATGCTGGCTTTCATGGAGGAGTATTCAGCATCTCTACAGTTTTCTCTGGAGAGGCTGCAATGGGGAAATTCGGGCAGTTAAAGTGACTCCCAGTTGCTTCTTCACCTGTGTTGGAGTCACATTCTTTCCTATAACTCCTATCATATTCTTCATAACTTAGACCCTTCATCAGTTAACTGATGAATAAAACCACATGGTCCAGTGACTCACAAATCTTCCTAGGCATACTGGCTGCATGAGCAAAATTTTTATTGAGATGTGTTTTATGCTTAATCAAATATAAAATTTTCCTTTTCTGGAACACATAGTAGAAGTAAAAACACTTAGGCTCTGCCAAGTGGTCTGAAATAAACAAACTTTCCCAGGATTTAGCTTTTTTACAAGAAATAAAGAGATTTTGATGAAAAATAAAACATCTTTTATTCCCTCACAAAAGGAATCTATCTCATTTTGGATGCTGAAACGCTACTTATCTGTATAAAAGGCTTGCATAGGACATTYCTGAAATTTCACCTTCTTCAGATTTTGATAAGGAAAATCCAACCATGAGCTAGATACAATTTGAAATGTATAAAAGCTCTGAAACCTTTTAAATTAAAAGTTAAAACTAAGCATGCCACACTGACCTTAACTGACGTGTTGCATGCTAATTTACCTGAGTTTTGATTGCTCAGTCCTGTTCTGTGAGCAAATTTACCAACACCATATACTTGACATAAAACTGTTTCAGATCAGATCAAGAGAAATTATTTGTTTAAATTAAAATAATTATCTTCATTCTTGTGTCTGTGCTGCTATTCCCTGGAAAAAAAGCAGATGTAAAATGAATTTTGCTTATGTTCTCACATGCAAATACATGACATACTCTAAGGAGAAGCTGTATGTGCTAAGTTTCTCATAGCTGGCTTCAGCATTGGTCCAGATTACTGCAATACTGGAAAAAAAAGAGATGTGTTCCTTCCATCTAGATTGACATCTACAACACGTTGTTGCCTCTGACACTGTAAACTGGATCAGAGACATACTGAAACATGCCACATCTCCTGATAAAATTGAAAACACAAGATGGATTGCTGAAAACTGTGAAAATCTTTTTCAGAATCCATACCAAATGTATGAGATTTTCCATCAGCAAAGAAGTCATATTTTTCATGCAAAGACATATGATAAAACACACGGCACAAAACAAAGCAAAAGCAATTTCATTAAGAAATATATCATGACAGAAGATATGATTTCAAGRTAGGACCATTTTAAGGAATAACACATACAGAAAAGGACTCTGTGGTATTAATGAGAATRGTTTTTTTAAAAAAAAACAAGGATTATTTTTCCTTACAAAGTATGCAATTATTCTGGAACTGTAGTAGTTCCTTAACAAGCTGCTTAAAGAGAAAAAGATAGAACAAAAAAAACCTAAACCAAATCATAGAATAACAATAATGAAAGAAAATAAGCAATGAGGGATACATATATGGATCAGGTATTCAGGAAAAGACAGACACACATACCTACATACATATGCATACATAATCTTTATATCTGTTTTGGTACTATGTCTACATACATGCACATATTTTTATAATATTAAATAGCTTTTGACAACATAATACTCAAATTGTGACAACATAATAGTCAAAGCAATTAATATAACCCTGCTTTCGTTTTGTGTCCTATTTGGTGTATTTGTAAAATTTAGGCAGAGGATAAAATTATCCTCTAGCATTCTGTTGCTGAATAGAGCTGAGTCTCAGGCCAGACTAAATTTAAATTGTCATCAAAGAAGCACAGTTTTTTTTCATTTTAAGATGTAAGTATGTGTAKCTATACTGTGTAGAAGGACAGTGTTTTGCTTGCAAAATTAAAGAAACTTTTGGGAATTAGAAAATATAGAAAACAGAACCAAATTCTCCATAAATTTGAAAATATCATTTTAAAATACATCATAATTGAATTTCATTTTGAAAATGATCTGAATCATTCAATTAAAAAAAAAAAAAATAATTGCTGAAGCCAATAAGTGCTTTAGGTGTAATTATGTTTTTCATGGACAACCTTTTTGATCAGCTATTTTTGTGAGTATCTCTTCTCCAAATTCTATTTCAGAGATACAGCAGTAATATTGATTGAGTTTAATTCCAGGTAGGCTATTCTAAAACCACACTACGTTCTTGCTCTGCTTTTCTGTCTGCCACTTGGAATTYCTTCATTCCTTTTGCATTACTTTGTCTTGCTTTTCCAAGAAACTAAAAGGGAGTTATATGTGGAAGGTGATCGGTAAGGGTCTCAGGTGTTAGGATATAGATTTGAAAAAATAATTAAAGATGTTCTGCAAGTATTTCCTACAAATGAGAAGAATTCCATACTTACTATTGAAAAGATTTAACTAAATTTAAGCAAAAGAAGGGTATCTTGAATGACATTTGAATGATGAAGTAAGTTAATGAATGTCCTGTCCCATATTTTTCAAGTCTAAAGCAATTTTATTWAACTATTAGAACAAAGTGAGTGCCGCATGCATTTAGAAGCAAAGTGAATTGGTAAATACTTAATCATGTACTGCTGCTTTATAACCAAAAAAACCCACTTCATTTAATTATATTCAATATCTGAACGTATCATGAGGATGTTCTTTTTTTCTTGAAAGACAAATATCTTTTCATAGTTTTCTGGCTTTAGACAGTTATTATCCCTTAACATTTGATTCTGTACAGAAAAAATCTAAACAAAGAAGAAAAAAAAACCCAAACATTTGTCAAAATGTAAGGTTTCACAAATTTTAAAATTGGAATTTAATTTAAGGTTAAGGTCCTATTCTGATCGGATGCTATAAAGTGAATTCACTGAAATTTTATTTCGAAGGAATTTTACTGTGTGTTAATATTTTCTATAACAGATAAAATATCATTATTCAAAAAATATTTCTTATTTAGAATTGAAAATAAARGTAAATTTTCTTTACAGAAGACCTGGGTTGTTTTGGAAATATTATATGGCAAAGGATAAAGGTGCATAATTAGCAGTCTAATAGTGAGTAAAGAGTAACATCTTTATTAACTTGTGCATTAATACTTAATCCAAGTTAACAGAAAGGTTAGATCATGCTCTCCCTAGACTCCTAGCCCAGCCAGCCTTACTCAGGGCTCCAAGCATTCTGAATTTCTTTTGATAAAAATTTTTACTGGGATGAAGTACTTATTGTTTCTTAAATAGGCATTTTTTCCCTCTGCTACTACGTTTATGATTGCATATCATTATCACATTGTAGACAATTGGAGAGGAAACACAGCAGAAATTCACTCAGTTCCATGTTCTTCAGTTAGAACAACAATTTGTAGACTTTCTTTAAAAACCTAAAATATGGGTAGTAAAGCCTTTTTAAACAATGTATTACACAATTCTGTCCACAATCTCCTTTCCCAAAGTCATTGTCTCTTATAGTGGTTTAAAACAGTACAGCCTAAAAATTGTTGCCTTCTTTTCTGGCAAACATTACCGTATTTAAAGACATTACATTATTTTCTTTCTTCAGCCTTCTGCTTTCAAAGCTAAGTGACAAGTCTTTCTGTTTAGCAGACCTTTCTTCTTTATTTCTAATCACAATTGCTGAACTAATTCATTTTTTTTTCAGTTGATCTGTATCTTTGTTGACATGTTGTTCCGAATATTAGGTAAGTGCCCCACTTAAGATCTTTTGGGTAGAATAGAGCAATACTTTGAAAGTCCCAAAAAAATATTCCCTAGACATTTTTTTTTCTCTTTTTTCTTGATTTTTTTTTTTTCTTAGGAACATTGTTAATTGGTAATTGATATTCAGCTTACACTTCTGTATAGGCACAAGACCTTATACAATGCTGACGCTTATCCAGTCTTTTCCCTATGAGGCATTTTTGCTATCAACAGCAACTTCAGACTCTGCAGAAATCCTTAGTGGGATTTATGATATTTGTTTAGAAATTTTACTTACTTGACCAAATTATTTTAGTAGTAAGAGTACCTGCAGGCCTCACTTTCTCCCTTCCCCATCCCCTATTCCTTTTCCAGAGGATCATGACCAGCTTTGAATATGGATACTCTGTACCGCATCAAGATTTTAATGAGAACATTAAACAATAAGGGATCCCAAAGGTACCCACTAAATAGTTAGAATATGGATCTTTGTAAAATGTTCCTTTTTGGACACATTTTAATGAGGTCTTCATTACCTCTTCCACAATTTTGTCTAATCTGAATTTCCTTTATTACATATAAGAATACTATATTCAACCGGATAGKTTGTAAATGAGTAAATTATCTTAGCAAATATGGTAAGTAATTAAGCATATTTGAATATCTTTTTTTTCTTGACATTTCTAAATTCTATAATTATTTAACTTGGATTTAAAAAAATTATCTGATGAGGAATGTGTGTTTATTAATTTGCCATGTATAGGAAATTCAAATGTCTGCTCTGCGTTTCCTTTGGTCCTGTTTCACCTTCATTTGAAGTCGGACAGTATTTTCATGCTTTACTTATCTTCAACAATCCCACCTGGCTTCTATAGATCCCTAAACTTAAAAGTCAAGTGGCTCTAATTTGCTTTAGACAGATCTCTCACTGCAAAAGAATGATCTTTATTAGGCTTACTAAACTGAAGCAATGTATATAATGATTTTTTTAACTGATTCTTTTTCTCATTCTAGGTTAACCACATGTAAACATTTCAACATTACTTTTTCTGCTTGGATAATCACAAGCTTCTGCTGTTCTGTGGGCATTTATTTTACAGTGAATACTGATGCTAAATAACATTGTAAACTTCATATTGGCCATTTTTACCTTTTAGTATCTGTTAAGCATGTTATGTATTCCACTCATAAAACTGTACTTGGAAAATGTTATYCTTTTACTGCCTTACATTCAATTCATTGTAAGTCTTTGAGTCTTATCCTTCTAATTTTACCTCTACATGTCATAGAAATCCTTGTGTAGTAAACTCCACTAATGTGAAATCATTTTTACATTTTATATATCCCTATGTCAAGTTTCAGGTCAATTAAGAGCACATGAATTAGCTATTGTTCTTTTCCTGCATTTCTCTGCTTTCTTTTCAGCTTCTCTTATCAACACTTGCACACTTAATAATAATATTATTTTAAAAGATGTAATTTATAAATATTGTTTTCTCTATTACTTTATTCCCAAAGAGTTTAATATAGTTTCTTTGTTATTTTTAGCCTACTGTTAAATGTGCTGTTCTAATCTACAGCTACTCTAGGTCTCCTTTCCCTTCCCGAGAATGAAGAACTCTCTTATTCTATGTTTACAGTCACATACCTTGCCTTTGACCCAGTGGAAATCTTCCCTCTTGTCAGAACCAAATGGAGAGTCTGTTGCTCTCTAGTGTCTGTAACAAAATTTTTCTCATCAATTCATTACAAGAAATTACTGGATAATCTGTCATTTATATTGGTTTTGTAAACACATAGATGTAAATCGGGAGCCTTGTTACTTTAATGTTATTCTGTTTATCTGATTTTTTTCTTGTGGAAACAAGTTTCTTCTTATTTCTCTTAAAAGGACAATAAAAGAAATTCCTCTTAGCCTTCAGATTCCCTGTTCAAGAAAATTGGCATCTGACTGCATTCAAACTATTGAGCTAATTCACAGTATCCGAAGAGCTCAGTCACTTATCCCGAATTGCACTTTGTCTTTTCAGTGATGACTAATATTTGCAGKTTTTATTTACAATAAATACACTATAAATACTAAATTAAAAAATTCAGAGGAAGTATCCATTAGCTTTCTCATTATTAGCCCCATATTGATCACTGGTTTCCTAAAAATTATATTTTGTCTGCATGACTCTCAAGACCACATGCAGATCAATTGTATGAATTTAAAGCAGAAATATTTGTAGAGTAAATAATGAAAGTATGGTAATAGAAGATCTATGCAGAAGATTAAGTTAATATATTACTAAGTACTATTTGAGAATTATATTTTTCCCTGGATGTTGCCTGACTGTTCTCAATGGCTGCACGTGAAATTTCAGCCTGAATAAGTGAAAAGAGTTTTTTCTCTTGGGGACAGTCTTTAGCGTAAAAAACAACTCCAGAACTGAAGGGACCAAGACTGAAAGGTTGCCAGTATTGTTCATCTCATTTTTCATTAAAGCTTCAAGGCATTTGCCTAGAAAGAAGGCTTGATCTAGCATCAGTTATAGAAGATTTCTCTTTATATACTGCATGATATTGTACAAAATGCATTCAGGCACTGGTCCATAAACTTTTTTTTCCCTAGGAAAATTGAAAAATTTTAAAATGTATGTTTGATTGCAAGGGTTACATGTCATAGCAAAATAAACAAATATATTAGAATATATTTAATTCAGAGAAAATACCTTTTCATTTTTCAAACAAAATCTCCATGATGCTGTTACTATGCTCTGTAGCAAAAAAAGAATAGAAGAAGTTTTATTTCAGTCTTAATACCTCTGCAGCTTTGACAGACATTAATCAACCATATGAGGTACTGAATCAGGTTAAGAAATAATTCCACCTTTAAACATTTATTTAATCTCAACAGATGAACTTTTATGAGTCACAAATAGTAACAACAATTCTGACAGAACTAATTTTAAATAAATTGAGGTATTTTGTATGGAAATGAGAAAGAGGTTTAATCAAAAGAAAGAAACTCTCTTTCTTGCATGTTAATACTCACTGGTTGATTTTTTTAAACAGAAACACATCTTAGTGACTTTTTGACTGCAAATTGCATAAAATGTATTGAATCTATTTCATCACATCTAACAGTGATGATATTATTACATCAGCACAGTAACAAAGTGATCTCTCTGAACTAAGGAACACAAAGTCAGGTAAAAATGATGCAAAACAAACTGACTTAAATGAGCTGCTGATTTACAACATGAAGGTCCTCCTATAAGGCTATAATATTGTATATGCCATTGAAAGAATATGTACTTGCAGCCAGAACCAAAAAATCCAATAAATTTGTTGCTGCATTAGGCAATGTGAACACTATGGTTGTTGTTTTCAGAGAAAAATAGATAATTAAATTGCATTATGAAGTGAAAGATTTACTGATGTTAGTACAGTGAGAGGCTAGACAGGAAGGAAGAATCACTGTTTCAATTTGCATGAGCAAAAAGTAGTGCAGACGTGTGGGAAAATAATTATTTAGTCTTCTTTTCATTAAAAAAGCTATTTTCAGGGGAAATTGTTGAAGTAGGCACTGTAAGTAATTATTTTGATTTACACAGCAATTTACGCTTATTAGTTAGCATTACCAAAAATATATTTATTTGTAATAGCTGAGAACAGGGCTCTGAAAGAAGCATTCTAATTGTATTCCCCAGTTGTTGAAACTATTGCTTGTAGTTGCTTGTTATGTAGTTTTCATTGTCATTCATAGAATCCTTCTTAAAAGTAGTTGCTTTTTTTTGTGGTTCATAACCATTCTTCTGAAAGATTGTCCCAGAGCTGTATAGGTGTGTATAGGTTATGGATAGACCATTATGACTATTATTAGTTTTTATACATGTTCCAGTGATAACTTTTTAGCATAGATAACCTAGGGATAGAAAATCAGACAAAGGGATTTTATCCTCCCTTGTGTTTATCTTGCTGTTACATTTATGGACAGAATTCCATTTTGCTTGATTAAATTGACTGAGGTATTTTAGTTGCTTGATGTGACAGAGTTCACATTACATCTATTTTTATTACCCTGAATCAGCAATGTAATTTGGATCCTTTAGCCTTGCTCTGCTTTGCCTTGCTTTGCTTTGCTTTCTCCTTTCTGAGGGAATATTCTCTGTTCCAAAGGTGTTTCCCACACCTTCATTAGTGTTTCAGGATCAGTACTAGCTTACTCAGCTGTGAGAGTCACCATACTTACACTTGAAAGACTGCCTGTCACTCATCTCCTTTCAAGATGACACTGACCTTTAGTGTCATTCATTTGCCTTTCCTCAGAGAAAAGTATTTCTTCAATCTTAGTTCCTGTGCATTTCTAGTTTAAATTATATTTTCCTATGAACCATGGCTGTAGTGGGTCTGGCTGGGGTTTGGCTGGTATGAAGTTAACTGTTTTTCATAGAAACCCTTAGGATGCTCTGGTTTGGATTTTTGACTGAGTGTGGGTAACACACCCATGTTTCATCCAATGCTGAGCAGTGCTTGCACAGGGTCACGGCTTTCTGTGGTTCTCTCTGCCTGCCCCCCAGAGTGAGTACATGAGAAGTTGGAAGGCAGCAGACAGAACAACTGACCCAAGAGAGCTGACCTGAACTTGCTCAGCAACAACTACTGAGAGAGTTGGGGCTTTCTTCCAAGTTAGCCATTACTCAGCCTGGCTGGGCATCGACTTTCATGTGGGAGGTGTTGAGTAATTGCCTTTTCACCACTTCCCCTTACCTCCCATTTCCTTCACTTATTAAACTATCTTATCTCAAATCATGAGTGCTTATTTTTCACTTTTGCACTTTCTATTCTCTCCCCCTTCCTACTGAGGGAAGAGGGAAAGTGAGTGACTGAGTGACTCTGTGTGGGTGCTTAGTCGCTGGATGGAGGCAACCCACAATAATTCATAGAAGCTCTAAAATTTTAATATTTCTTCTTTGTACAAAAGTCGTTATCTAATAACATTATATGAGTTGCCCTGTTGTGATCTATCTTTGATAAAGGAAGATTGCATTTTATTTAATTTTTCTTTTATCTCCAAATTTTTGTTCTCTCTTATTTGAGATCAAGTTCTCAGTTTTGTGTTTTCATGCACAGTTATTTCCTTCTCTCTCTTCTTCCAYGGTCTTAACTCTTGGTCTACCCCTAGCATGATATAATTTAAAAATATTTCTCAGTGTACCTGGAATTTAAGCCTAACTTCCTTTAGAACATGTACACATAAAAGGAAATAGTAATGGCCTTAACCCATAAATGTAAGAGGAACAAAATTTTCTCCCATGAGAAACTGGTCAAAGGACTGACACTAGACGTATGGCATACTTCAGTAGGACATCAACAGCACGAAAGCAGCCCCTCGTATCTGTCAGAACTGCTTGCTGCAATATATTGTCACAAAATGGTGAGTTTTCAAATGCTACTACTGGGAAATATATACATATATACAAAGTATAGCATCTGGGCCTTTTTCGGCAAGTCACATCCTATATAACATGAAACGCAGGAAGATAGTTGAAGGMAATTTACATTTATCAGTGGGATCATATTATGCAGAATGAATTCAATATTAATTTTGTGTCCATATGTAGACAAAATTAATCACTATTAAAAAGACAAAGTTATTATTCATTGACCATGGAAATGATGTGAACTTTATCTAAACTAAGAAGGAAATCTATAATGATAGYAATTAGGCTAAGGGAAAGTAAGTATAAAATGGACAAAGATCTAATGTACCTTGTCTTAAATAGTAGTTAATAGTGAAAGCTCAGGAAAAATTTACAGAGAAGAACAAGTAAAAGTAGTACCCCCACTGTATTCTTTTACTGTTTGGCAATTTACTCCTCAAGAATTTTCTGAACTAGCTGAATAACCATGAATTTTTTTCTGTGTCCTTCTGAATTTATGCCAGCATTTAGTGTTCACAGCTTTCCACAGCAAGGGTCCCACAGATCAGCTAAGTATTGCATGAAAAGTAATTTTCATTCACACGTTTTGAAATTACCTTC
The DNA here is from genome assembly GCA_003713295.1 of Parotia lawesii. NCBI lineage: Eukaryota > Metazoa > Chordata > Aves > Passeriformes > Paradisaeidae > Parotia > Parotia lawesii. The sequence goes on along the minus strand of RAHM01000082.1, from coordinate 1,283,016 downwards.
TGCTAGTTTCTTGTGAGATCCACACTACCAGTACAGGAATAAGTGTTGAACAATCACTCTCTATCAATTTTCTGGTATGATCAGCTCCATGGTTATCTCAGATTCCCACTATTAATCAMCTGTTTTTTCCTTTGGAGAAAATTCTTTCAGTTGATCCTTTCATTAAATCTATGTCTTATCACTCGTCTCCAGACTTTTTACATTTCTACTTTAGTAAAAGGTATGAGACKTGAGTTATTGACCACCCATATTATTCAAACATGAGTGAGCAATGGGAATTGTGTCTGCCTTCAGTCACATAGTTCAATTTAACTGTCAGAACAAGTAGAGGGTTGTCTCTCTCTCATACTAACACATACTTCCTATATTTAGTAAATATATAGAACAGCTCTCTATTAGTGTAGGAAAGCTAGAAATGTTCCTGACAGTTATTTCCTTAATACTTTAAAGAATTATTAATTTTTATATTTTTTTCAAAGAAGTATTGCAATATTCATTGCTGACCACAGGTCCTTGAAAATGGGTTAGAAATAATTCCCAGGGCAGATAAATTGTTTTTCTTTGCTCCGAAGAGAATCCATTAAATTATTACATGACCTCTTAAAACTATGATGTTTAGGTTKTTACCTTTTTTTGTCCTCATGCTAAAAATAATCACTGAATAGGTCAAAATAATATGCTAATATAAATTCTTCTTCTGCCACACTTTGCTCTGGAAGCCATTCAATCRGTTGCCCTTCCTTAGACAAATAGCAATATATTGGTAATGGCATTAGTAAGATACCGACGAGTTATTTATTTGGACTCCTTATGAACAACTTTATCCTGTGTAGATTTTAAATGCTATACTATTTTCTCTGTTCAGTAGACCTCTTGCAGGTCTTAAATTATAAAATGTTGAGAAACTTTTTTTATTAAGACGATGGTTGTTTTTCAAAGATTATTTAACTCATTATTTCAAAATTTCACTTTCTAAAAGTGTGCGGTTTGATCTTTTTCCTTTTTCTTGAGGAGTTGGTTTTGGTGAGAGCTGTAAAATAGGATTATTCATTGATTAGATACAAAAAGCAATGTATTAAAGTGGAGTCATACTTGAAATTGTAATGCATATATTCAGTTTGGTATTAAGAAGACCTTTCAATGACTTTCAGGCAACATGGCTTTTGTATATGTTTTGATGTCATTCATAATRTTGCTTCTAAAGTTTTAAGAACAAGTAAAAGAGCATCTAACTTCCCTACAAGAGCTAAACTGAACAAAGAGACAAAATAAACCTATACAGATTTATCAATACTGTTCAGTTTCTCAGCTGAAAAATTAGTATAGAGAGAGAATGACTAGAAGCATATAATGGTATCCAGCCAATCCTTCTCTAGGAACCTGCACAAATGCATTCATAGAGATGAAACATTCTGTTACAACTACCACTCGCTGACCTGAATTAGATTGATATTCACTTTAAATAGGTAAACAGCCAAGAYGGCCCTTTGCTGACATTAAAGAGCAAATTCCATAGTGGCAGTACAGTTTGAAAGCTATTTTAACTACAGAAAACTAATCCATGAATATTGAAATAATGTGTTGGACTTCACCTCTGTTATGAATGGATGTGGGGGTTTAGATAAGTCCATGCCTATTGCCCAGGCTTCCAGCAGCAGGCAGTAGCTTTATCGAGGTGGCCAGCACCCCAAAACCCACTCTCATTCGCAAGTTCTTTAATAATGGCTGATTCGCTCTATTATAGAATGAATTATTTATTTAATAGACACAAAACTAACAGACATAAGACTTAAAACAAACTACTACTACACAGGAATAAGGACAAAAAGAGACAACTAGTTAAATACCCGCGAGGTTAAAGGTACCATTAATTTTACAGCCAGCGAAGAAATAATAGGATCCAATGTTTCTTACCATCCAATTCCTGATGGAGCACACATTGAAATCCTTTCCCTCAATTCCCAGGAAAGTAATCATGAAATTTGCGTCCAAACTCCAGGAAAGAAATTCCACACCCTTTAAGGTCGTGTGGGTAGAAGGCTTCTGCCTCTGTGATAATTGTGTGGGCTTTTATAAACATAAGAACCGTGTCTTTTGGTCAGGAATATTTATTTTCTTTTATCTCTTCCTACACTTGTTCTCTAGACTAAGATGTTGGTTTTCAGCTGGGGCCTGAGCCCTTTTGGCTCCAGAGGTGACTCCATGCTGGCCCTGTGACCCACCTGGGCTATCTCTTGCATGTGCACCAACCATCTGTGGTAGAGARGAGGTAGACACATCCTGCCACAACCTCTCGAGGGAAGTTTGATATATCTCCATTTTTTACAGTTTTTCTACTGAGATCTTCTCAATATCTGTATATCACATAGAAATATGATTTTCTATCTATAAATATGCATACACATATAACACATAAATATCTAAAGTTCCAAGAATTATTTTATTTACATATAAGGGTCTGCCTTTAGCACAGCAAAAAACTTTATTCAGCAGTTCTGGTTTTTGACTTTTAATAGAGTTTCAATTGAACAACAAGACACTTTTCTGTTAAAATAAGAAGATGAGTTCAACTCAATTATGGCTCTAACATTGGTGTTAAGGGGGGCCTCAAGAAAAGCTACAAAATATTTAGGCAGGAAATTTGGAAAGCAAAGCATTTAGGCTTTGAGCTTCTAAATGAATGGAAGCAGACAGATGATACTGAGAGGTGTCAGGGAGGGTTTGCAGGTGTGATTTTTGGGTTGGTGTTTTTTAACATTTTGAAAGAATTTGGGTTTGTTTTTTTAGACATTTTGTTTGTTTTGTGGTTTTTTCAACAGCAGTGTTTTTAATCTTGTTTTATAATAGATACTCTTTTTTCAGACTTCTATCTGTAGGTGATATACAGAAAGCAGATTTATCATTTCTTCATTCCTTCATTCTAAATGATAGTAGCTTGATTCAAAATGGGATAAAAGCCTTGGGTTCAACTGCATTATATTTAAGTAACTTACCATCTCTGGAGAATGGTGATAATAAAGATATAAATATTTTAATTCCTTAATTCCTATAATTGTATACAGCTTCTTTATTTTTATTTTAAAGGCAAATCACATCTGTTGACCACCTGAAAACATCTATCTTGGTATAAAAGGATCTATATGGATTTTCTTCTAGTATTGTGAACTTAACTAGTTAAAAGTCTTTTCTACTTTATCACCGCATTTGTCATTAGATATGGCATTCTCCATCAGATCATTTAGATCCTTATTTTAAATTGGTACAAAATTTAAATTGGTACTCTTTTATAAATTTACTTAGGACATAAAAATTTTTAATTGTCTTAAATTTTATATACATTGATTATAATATTTTGTTCAAATTTTCGGTTTCTGTAATTCTTGTATTGCTATTTCCTGTTCTTTGAAAAGGCAAATTTAAAAGCAAATAAAAAAGTTCCAATGTCACTTGTCCATAATTATGAGATCAAACTTCTCTTCTCTTCCGTTCTCTTTTTCTTGCCATCTTTTTGATTTTATGTGTGAGAGGTCACTGAGGGTTGAGCTAAATTTCTTCTGTCAGTTACAATAGTGTTGGTTTTGTATCTGCAAGAAGTTTGGCATGGGAATAGTGGTTGACTCAGATATTTAGGTCCCACACCTAATATCTGACCGTGTCTTAAGGACAGAAAAGATAATTTGTTTTTTACCCTTGACTGAAAAATATTCATTCAGAGTGTGCAAAACATGAGGTGGCTATACTGTTCTGCAGACAATCAGCAGTGCTTTGACCATGAAACAAGTTGATAACATCACCATCTGTTTTGCCAACTTTCAGTTTTCCTAGAATTTTAGACTGCTGTTTCTGGGAATTTGTCAACTAAAGTGAATCCTTCCCTCCTATTTCCTCTTGCATGGATGGGATTATTTTTCAGAGAATACGGTTGACACATAAGTGTTTGGATGTACATTGCACCTTTCATGGGCACTCCAGAAAGCTTTTGAAAGCATTATCCTCAGTGAATATAAATACCAGTGTAATAGTATAATTTGTAAATTATGTGCTATGAGACCTCATGGACCTGTCTGTGGACAGAAAGTTCCTGAAGTGGATAACTTGGCAATTTTACTTGCTATGAATAGGCTGATGTCATGGTTTCATCCCAGCTGGCAACCAAGCACCACACAGCCACTTGCTCACTTCCCCACCAGCAGGATCATGGAGACAACTGGGAAGATAAAAGAGAACTTGTACATTGAGATAAAGACATTTAAATAGGAAAAGCAAAAGCTGTGCACACAAGCAAAGAAAAACAAAGAATTAATTCACTGTTTCCCACAGACAGGCAGGTGTTCAGCCACCTCCAGGAGTGCCCATTGTGTGTAACAGTGACTTGTAACAGTGACAGAAGACAAATACCACCACTCCAAACATCCCCCTACTTCTTCCTTCTTCTCCCCAGTTTATATACTGAGTATGAGGTCATACATTCTGGAATATCCTTTGGGTCAGTTTGGGTCACCTGCCCTGGCTGAGTCTCCTCCCAACCTCCCATGCACTCACAATCTCCTTGACAGTGTGGCTGTAAGAAAAGAAGAAAAGGCCTTGTGTCTGTGTAAGCCCTGCTCAGCAATAACAAGGACATCTCTAAATTATCAACCCTGCTGTTGATAATTTGTTCAGCACAAATCCAAACCCAGCCCCATACCAGCTACTGTGAAGAAATTTAATTCTACCCCAACCAAAACCAGCACAGGCAACAAATTGAAAAGAGTGATTTTATGAAGCTAGAAGTAGAGGAGCAAAATATGATCAACAGGATTTTAAAAGTCTTCAAATCAATATTGGGAGGGCAAGTCATTTACATGCTTGACGAAGACATGGGGATGTGGCACAGAGGGGTTTAAAATGGGGGTAGAAGATATAATCCTTTTTGTATTTGAAATAAAATTGTTAGCTGTAATAGATCATTGGCYGACATTTTAAATTATGTTATGCCACAACTTGTGATGTCCTTACTATGTAAGTGTAGCCTTACAACTTGTACTCTTGTTTACAGCTTGTAAAACATTTGTGAAGCCACATTTCCTGATATACTCTAATCAAAATATTTTTGCCTCTGTTATATCTGGAAAATTCTAAAGCAGGATGATTTACAGAGTACTTAAAAAAGCTTTCTGGAAGAAACATTAAAAAAAATCACGTATTATACATCACAAACTGCTGTCACTCCTTTAAACCCCAGCATGAACTACAGAGAATTTATGTAAAATCACCAGAACACTATGCCTAATGTAAATGAGACAGTCTGTTTCCCCATCTCGCAGTCACTTTATGTTTGGAGAGGTTTCAGACAGAGATAGACTGTGAAGTAGAATGGTCTGTACTATAGTCTATAATCAACGTAGAATTGTATTAAAACTTTTATATATCTTCCTAAATAAACTCTGATATTCAATAATAGAAATCCTAATAGGAAAAGACTAGACCAGCCCACTGATCCAATACAATAAGTTTTAGGATTCATCATCAGAAAGTCCTTCCTTTAGAAAGAATAATACATCTCCACTGAACCTGCACTCAGGGAATTCTTAATTTACAAAGAGACACTACTGTACCATTTGTGGGCAAAGTTAAACAATTATGAGCCACCAAACAACACAAAAATACACACAAAAAAAGCTATGTTTTTTAAGCAACTTAATTAGGAAAGCATATGGTTATAAAGTTTAGAAGAAATTAATTTCAGGCATACCTTTCGCTTTTGTTCTGCGCATCAAAAATATCCTGAAAATATTTATTGAAATGAAACAACTGTCTAAACAACAGCACATATTTTCTCATAAGATTAGCCTGTGCAGTACAGCTGGGAACATCCCACTGCCTCTGCAATTTTTTGTTGTGGCTCTAGCCCCATTGAGGAAGAACCACTTCTTCCAGCTCCCATGGGACATAACCCCAGATAGCCTGAGATCACATGCTGAATAAACATTAATTTCACAATTATAGTATATTGCAGATTATGTACAGAGGACCCTGCTGAGACAGTTGTCCTGAAACAGAATAGACAACTCTTAAAAGTACACACACTTTGGTTCTGATCCACCTGGTTCAACAGGCTAAGAAGCTGTTTGATTTCTTGTATAGTCACAGTTGATACAAAATATTCTTTCTTTAAAAACACTTCTGCATAGGGGATCTTGAAGGAAAAAGGATAGGGTTCTTTAAGGAAAAAATCATAAATTTGACAAAGAATTTAAAGTTTTATGTAACAGTCTATTTACCTCTGAGTGTAGCTGTTTAACATGAGACCTATTAAAAGCACTTGAATGGATGAAGCAGGACTCCTATTTTGCTGCCAAGAAAGTTGAAAATGTCAGCTCTAAATATTAACGGTTTTTAGTTAAAATCCTTTTTAGTATTTACTTTGTTTTAGTTCCTAATACAGTTCCAACCAGGAACAGTTTGAAAGCTACTCCATGTGTATTTTTGTTCTTTTCTGCTTTTTAAAATGAGAATTTACTTTCCCAGATTTCAGCAGTTTCCCAGCTCATCACAAAATGATGTTTCACTTCTTTCTTTTTCACAGGACAATGACCGAGAAAAGAGAGGTGGTAACTGCTTGGTTCTGGCTAATCAGAACTAACCTACAGCTGAGCTGATCRTGAATTTTGTGCAGTAGCAGAGGACCAATATTTAACAGAATCCTATGGTGAGCTGTAGTTACAAAGAAATCACATTTTCAGCATATTGTGCTCAACATGGATATGTTTCACAATGTATCACACTGAGCACAGCCGCATGGTATGACTCCACTTTTTACTATGCTTTTGTGATGAAGGGATTGTTATGTCAGTCACATAAATTTTTGGCATAGAAAAAAGCTCTTTCAGCTCATGAGAAAGTTTCATTTGCTTGAATTTTTGTGATCAAACCAAAAGTTTTGTTAGCAGATGCAAATATTCGGTATAAAAATATATTTTTATGTTTAAAGTCTGATCCAAAAAAAAGAAAATCTGTGGGTTTTTAAATTATTTTTGGTCTTCTTGCATTCTTATGTTCTTGAGGATCAGGGCGTTCTATGGGTTTGTCTCAACAGCCTCTTATGTATTTGGTGATAGGTTTCCTGTTCTTACTGATATCTCTAGATCTTAACAAAGCATCCATAGTATCCTTTAGTAAGAGAAAAGAGGCAGCCTTTGTTCTTTGCCTCCAGAGTATGATTAGAATTTTATGAGTGTTGTAATACTAAAACCTCAGGCACTATTTCTGATCTCCCGGGCCTTCCTAACCGACTTGCTTTGTCAGTCAGGGCAGGGTTTCCCAAGTCTTTACTTCTAAGAGCTCAGTTTTACAAAACTGTACTAAACAATCTGCCTGAAGCTTAGAAATTGTAAGTGCGTTATTTGCATAATTATTTATTTACTTTTTTTTTTGTCATTTTAAAATCTGCTTTCAATCCATCTATTCTTGCACAAATTCAGTTCAGGATACAAATGAAGATGAAACCCCCAAATAATTAAATAAATAATACTCTTGACATTTTTCTGTAAGGTCCACTAACAGCAATGAACATATCAGATATCATAATTCTTACACAAGTATTATATTCTCTCTGTAAATGATTAATAGCACAAAATGTATATGAAGCTATCTGTGTTCAATGAGACCTGCTGAAATTCACGTAGTTAATAATGCTTACGTTTGTCATTATGTGTAAACGTGATGGGTACCTTGCCTATGTGCCAAACTCTGCCCAGCTGCTCTCTCACTCCCACTCCCCAGCAAGACAGAGGGATAAAGTAAGATGAAAAAGCTCGTGGGTCAAGATTTATGACAGAGAGATCACCCATGAATCATGATCATGGGCAAAACAAACTCATCTTGGGAAAAAGTTGAATGGAATTGTTGTGGAGGAGTGGTGCTCCTCAGAGCTGGGCATTGAGATCAGCACTGTTTAGCATCTTTGTCAGCAATATGGACAGTGTGATTGAGTGCATGTTTATTGACAGCTGTGTGGTGAGGTTGACACACTGGAGGGAAGGGATGGTGTCCAGAGGGACCTGGACAGGCTTGAGAGGTGAGCCTGTGTGGACCTTGTGAAGTTCAAAAAGTCCAAGTGCAAGGTCCTGCACATGGGTTTGCCAAATCCAAGCACAAACACAGGCTGGACAGAGAATTAATTGAAAGCAGCTCTGAAGAGAAAAAATTGGGAGTATTGGCTGACAAGATGCTCAACATGACCTGGCAATGTGTGCTTGCAGCCTAGAATGCCAACTATATTCTGAGCTGCTTCAAAAGCAGCATGTCCAGGAGGTAGAAAACAGTGATTCTGTACCTCTACTTCAGCTCTGGGGTCCTCAACACAAGACAGATGTGAACCTGCTGGAGCAAGTTCAGAGGAGGGACACAGAGATGATCAGAGGTCTGGAGGACACAGAGGTGATCAGAGGTTTGGAGGACCTCTTCTACGAAGACAGGTTGAGAGAGTTGGGTTGTTCAGCCTGGAGAAGAGAAGGCTCTGGGCAGACCTTGTAGCACCTTCCAGTACCTAAAGGGGGCTACAAGAGCTGGAGAGGGATTTTTTACAAGGATGTGTAAGGGTTAATAGCTTTAAACTGACAGAGGGCAGGTTTAGATTAGCAATGAGGAAGAAAAGTCTTAACTATGAGGGTAGTGAGGCACTGGAACATGTTGCCTAGAGGAGTTGTGGATGCCCCATCCCCTGGAAGAGTTCAAGGCCAGGTTGGATGGGGCTTTGAGCAACCTGATCACAGGAAGGTATCCCTGCCTGTGGCATGGGTTTTAGAAGTAAATGATCTTCAGGGTCCCTTATAACCCAAACCATTATATGATTCTAAGATTCTATGTATTGGGCATCTCACATTGCTCCTAGACATCTCAGTTGAACAAAGCTCTTCTGTTTAGTCAGGCGATGTGTAAGTCTGTCATAAACAGTCTCAGTACCTACAGTGGCTAATACATGTGCTCTATCCTGTGTACCTATTTTAGGATGAAATGGATAATCATCCAGAGGTACTTAATTGTTTCTATGGATTAAAACGGGGATATCAGTCTTGATCACTGGGGTGAGTGCAAATCGCAAGTTCAATTTTCCTGAATTGTTCCCACATTTATTCCTTTTTGATTTACCCTACTAAAAACAAAACCAACAAGACAAAGCCCTTTATTGTGTCAGGCCTAGAGTAATATCTTTAAATATTGTATTCAAAAACAATTGCCCTCAGAAGTTATGCAGCGCCAAAAGACCCCCAAATTCTGCCTATTTACTTCTGTTGCTTGTCTGAAAAGGGAGAAGAAAGAAAACAATTATCATCAAAAGCATAAAGAGCTCAGTTGGTGATCTGGAGCAATAACAAACACATTATACTTAAGCAGGAAAAAGCAACCTTTCATTCAATAGTTTCCAAAATTATATGTTAAGAATTTTGAACTTTCTTTTTCAGAGGTTTAATTGAAGACGAAATATTAACAGATAAGTCCATGAGATAATATGTGGGGTTTTTCATTCCTTAACCAACAGGCATTTCTTACTGAAAAACTACAACACAGCAAAGTTCCTGATCAATCCTTGCAGTGCAATGCCCTCCACTGTGAACAAATAAATGGTATGTGTGAAAGATAATTAGACAGTGGCTTGGAAATAATATTATATCATCACAGCAGAGAGTCACAGGTCATGCCCATACTGTGCAACAGAGGGAAGTGCAGACTTCCTTAACTGGCCCTGACTGATTCAGCTCTGCAGCAAGCAGCAGGAGAGTTAAACCCAAGCTGTATTCTGTTTGGGCTGATTAATCATGCTAACAGGGATATAGTGTTACTGGGACTGAATCATAAAAACATGCTGGGTGTTATGCTGCTCCATGGAGAAATGATTGCTTGAGCCAATGAGAATGAATATCTCTATCAAAATATTGTATTCTGCAGCACAGTCTTTGTAAGTTTCAAAGGGGACTCTAGCCAGGATTTGTTTTATTGCAACAAAATAGGTTTGGGTTGGTTCTTTCTTTTTCAGGAGGAATTACATGGGTGTTCTTATTAAAATAAATTCAGGGAATCTCTGAACTGGAAGTGAATTTTTGAATAATACAATTATTGTTTCTGCAAATTTTAGTGTTTCTTGTGATAATGTGATTTTAGTTTGCTTTGAATAAACTGTCTTCTGATGTTGCCATAGAACCTTTTAGATTTCAGGGATTTAATATGACATAGTTTTCACAAACAAGTGAAAACATATTTCGTGTAGGTATAGAATCATAGAATCTTTGGAAAGTTTGGAAAAGTAAAATCATATAGTGCAACCTTTCACTGACATCACCTTGTCAATAGACCATGGCGCTAAGTGCCGTGTTCAGTAATATCTCAACTACTTCCAGAAAAGGTGACCATCTTCCTTGATGGCCCACTACAAAGCTCAACCACCCTTTCAGTGAAAAAAATTTTTTCTAATATCTAATCAAAACCTACCCTGGTACAGGCTGAGAACATTTCCTCTCATCTCGTCACTTGTTACCTGGGAGAAGAGACCAACATCCAATTCACTACTTCATCTTTTCAGGTAGTTGTAGCGAGTTATATTCTCCAGGCTAAATAACTCAGGGTGCTCTTCATAAGACTTACACTCTGGAGACTTCACCAGCTTTGTTGCTCTTCTTTCAACACAATCCAGAGCCTCAATGTCTTTCTTGCAGTGAGGGGCCCAAAAAATGGACAAAGTATTTGAGGTATGACCTCACCAGTACCAAATACAGGGGGATGATCACTGCCCTTGTCTTCTGGTCATACAATTGCTGATACAAGCCAGGCTGCCATTGGCCTTCTTGGCCACCTGGGCACCCACTGGCTTGTGTTCAGCTGCTCATGTTCATCTGGCTGTTGACCAGCACTCCCAGGTCCTTTTCTGCTGGGCCACTTTCCAGCCACTCTGCCCGCCGCCTGCAGCTCTGCATGGGGTTGTTGTGCCCCAAGTGCAGGACCTGGCACTTGGTCTTGTGGAACCTCATATGATTGTTCTTGGCCCACTGATCCAGCCTGTCCAGAAATCTCTGCAGAGCCTTCCTGCCCTCCAACACGTTGATACTCCCACCCAACTTAATGTTGTGTGCAAAATGACTGCAGATGCCTTCTATGCTCTCATGCAGGAAGTTGATAAAGATATTTAATGGGACTGGCCCCAACACTGGGTCCTGGGGAACACATTTGTGACCAGACACTAACTGGATTTAAGTCCATTCACCACAACTCTTTGGGTGAATTTCCCACTTTTCCTAAGAATACTGTTTTTTGAAGATCATGAAGTGGAAAAGACAATCATTTTCTGTCTTGTCAAGACAAGTCTATATGTGTAAAAGTTTCAAATAAACTCCATACTAAATTCCTGAGTCAGAGCAGCACTGTTTTACAGCAATTCAAATACTGATTCTCACACATTATCAATACCTTTATCTCCCCCTATCTTGTAAATGTTTTGGAAATAGGATTGGACAGACAGGCAGGTGACTGCAGTGTTGTGTCCTAAGCAGTCATTTAATAGTGATAATAAAGGGAAAAGGTGAGCTATTCTGAGCTTGCACAATACTACTCTTTATGCAGTGCCAAATGTTTGCAAAGAACACTAAATTTTCCTTGTGCCATAATATTTGTTTCAGTTTCTTCAGTCGAATAAAAATGATACATATTTTATGGGCTTATAAATGTAAAACTTTCATAAAGTACATTCAGTAAGTTGCCAAATAAATCAGGAACATATTTTAAAAATGTATGAACAGTTGCCTACTTTCATATATAAATTCGCTTTAAAAAATCTGTATATGTCAATATAGTAACTGAATTAAAGCTGTATATCTAACCTACAGTCCTCCTCGCTTTTCTGTAAATCTTCTCCATTGTCAGAAAAACAAACCTTTACGTGAAAACTTATGATAATGGAGACTTCTTTCTACAGTAAGTTTTTTTTTCACTCTGACAGTAGCCAAAAAGTGACATACAAGGTCTGAAAATACCACCTACATCAATATTTAATGAACTGTTATTGCTGACTTCTTTTGCTTGGTGTGCAGTAAAAAGAAATGTTTCCATTGTAATTTTCAACCTGTATCCACATTTATGAAGGGAAGGGAAGGGAAGGGAAGGGAAGGGAAGGGAAGGGAAGGGAAGGGAAGGGAAGGGAAGGGAAGGGAAACCAAAAGAGGAACCAAACGTAGAAGCAGAAATCCATTTTACACAGAAAGCTGTTGCCAATTCCGTTATTTTGCTCTTAGATTCAGTTTTCTAGTTCTCTTTTGCATTCACAATGCCTATTCACAAAGCCTAGCTAAAATCTTCCGAGCTATGGAGATAGTTTTCATGCATGCAAGTAATTATTATCAGCATCAAAGAGAGCTACACAGTCATCAAAGGGAGTAAAGGCTGTATTTAGGGCTCATTTATTCTTTTTGTACATGGCAAATTTCTACATCCTTTGCCAGAGCTTGAGTGCATTCTGTACAGGGATGGCGACATAAAACCACATTGTAATCCTGAGATTGCTTAAGTAATGGGCATATCCAGAGTATATGCTGAGAATGGTGTTCTATGTGTTGCCATCTGACACTATTCAGGTGTCAGGGGATCCATTTACTTCTCTTTCTCCGGAATAATGACAAGAAAGATCCAGCCAAAGAAAAAACATGATAAGGTGTCCTTGAGGGCTTTTTCTAATGGTTGGTACAATGGTTTATATCACTCAAGTAGGGCAAAGTTATTCAAATGGCAGCATTATCCATGCCTTACAAATGTGTAAGCACAGCAGGGAATATTTTCACTTCTTGCTGTAGCCCTAGCACAAATGAAGTATATAAGCTTAATATACATAGGTCAGCTCTTCACTCTTGGAAAAATGCTTATGTTGTTATGATCCTCAGCAACTTCAGGCTGAAGAAAGATGAGCCTGAGATAATTCAGATGTCTAAATTGCTATGAAGGGCACTGTGGTAGACAATCACCAAGATGTGAATGCAACTATTGCCCTCTTCCTCTGAGTCTTACTCACAAATCTTTGTGAATATCTTCATAATTCTGGACAGATCCAATGCTCCTGGAAGTTTCTCATTTCTCTTTGTTCCTCATAATAAACAGTACCTAATAATACAGATCATCTTACTGAAGTTAATAATATTTTTGTTAATGGTGCAAAATCATAATGAGATTTTACCCCATACTATCCCTAAAATCAAAATAAAAAGCTATTGTTTTGAAAGAACTTTAGGGAGGTGAAAAATTGGACTGGTTGCAGAACTCAAACAGTTGTATTTAGTTTGATGAAGACAAGCTGACTCTTCATTACCTGTTTTGTTCTTTGCAGAAAAGGACCTGGGATCCCAGTGGACAAGTTAAACATGAATCTGCAGTGTAGCTTTGTAGGGGAGAAACTCAGCCTGAGCATCACAAGATGAACCAGTTAGAGTAATGCCATCACGTTCAGGGTGGTGACTTCTCCCCTCCATTCAGCACTTGGGAGAGTAGTTTTGGGTTCCCCAATATAAGAAGGGTATTGTTGTACTGGAGCAAATCCAACCAAGGGTCACCAGGATGCTCAGGGGCTGGAGTACACGATGTGTGAGGAGAAGCTGAGAGGTGGGTCTAAGGCAAGAAGAGATATAATTATGTTTCAGCTACTCAGTGGTAGGGCAAAGTGGGGAAAGATTTGCAGATGCAGAGTCCTCCTGAAGTTGCACAGTGATAGGACAAGAGGCAATGGACACACATGATGCCATATAGTAAATTTCAATTAGATCTGGAGATGTTTTTACCATGAGGGTGGTCTAACACCGTGACAGGCTGCTGAAGAAACTGGGGAACCTCCATTCTTGAAGATGGTCACAACTCAGCTGATCAGAGCTCCGAGCAGCCTGATCTATACAGGCCCTTCTCTGAGCAGGTGGATGGACCAGATGTTCTCCACATGACCACTTCAATCTAACATATTCTAAAATTATATGATTATATGATTATATGAAAACTTACAGGTTTGGAAGTTACCTAGTGCTGTTTCTGTGACATGTCATCTATCAAACCAGTCATTTCTTTAGAGAATTTTATCAAATTGGTCAAGCATGACTTCCCCTTACTAAATTCATGCTGACAATCCTTGATGATTTTCTTGAGTTCATATGTCTGTAAACRGCTTCCAGGATTAGCTGCTTCACGAAATGTTGCATGTATCAATTACATTCCTAAGTTAGTTAAATGAATGCATAAATTAATTACATACATTTGCAATGTATGCAAATTTGTATTTGGTTGAACTCCTTTGAAAGATAAGATCATTGAAAATTTATCATTTAATTCTAAAATTTAAGGTTGCAGATGTACTAGATAAATCCTTATTCTACAATATACAGAGGCACAAATTTACGTAACATCTCTAAGAAAAATATCAGTTAATAAATCATCTGGTGTACAATATGCAATTCAATCATAGGTTGGCATAGAAACTAGGTTCAGCATCTCCCTAGCAGAGAGAAAGCAGTACAAAATCTTTAATACTTGCAAGCTGTTACTCTTAACTGCCTTATACTCTCAAAACTGAGGTTTACTGTCTAGAGACACTTATAGGAAACTAAGCCAAATAAATCAAGATGACTGTAATTGTTGCCATGAATCCTTACTGGCCTCTTTCCAAAATAACTATAAAATGTTGCAATTGAGGGTTTGGGTTTACTGTATATTTTGTCTTTATTATTACTTCAATCCAAATACCAAAATCCCATGTTTAGCTTCAGAGATCCTTCAGAGTTGAGCTAATTTGATCAATAGTAGTAAAGTGAATGTTGCTGTTGCTCAGGATGATATTACTTAGGGGACTACAGAAAAACTTCTCATTCTCTATATGTTATGTGATTTTTTGCAGTGATTTCACTCACCCTGCTTTTATCGTGTTTCAGTAACTTAAATGTGACAATATGATCCAACCTCTGTAGTGCAGATAGATTGAGCCTAAAAAAATGGATGTGCTGTCCCACTGAGGAAGATAACATTACATACATAAATATCACCATTGGAGATGGCATTTGGAGACCAAACCCCACATTTATTACAATCCTGTAGCCAGCACAAGATAGATAAATAAATCAAGTTAGATAAATTCAGTCTTCAGTTTGTAGCAAAATTCTTCCAGTTATCAGTAATGAGAATTCTAGAACAATAAAAAAGTACAATAGTAGACACTATTTAAGGAAATTAATAGATTTATCTTATTAGTCCTAACTAGATATTATTTTTCAAGCATATCTTTTTATTATGTCCAGACTGAATAAGTCTAAATTACTATGATTGCAGCTTCAGGGATCAAGTTCTGTTATATAAAAAAGAAAGTGGAATAGGATAGACTGTGCTGGAGCTTGCAGTCTTCTGAGTCTTCTGATTCCTCAGAGCAGAGCTCTAGCAACACGCAGCACACAGCAACCAGGAACAACCACCTCCACCTTTGGCTCCTCCCAGGGTCTGATTTATAGGGCTTGTGCCCACCCTGCAGCCACAGCTGTTTGTAGGAGGTTGATGAGCACCTTAGGTTGAGGTAGTCTCAATTAATAATTGGATCCTGGTGTGGATCCTGGTCTTGAGTGAGAGTTTGGCTAGTGCATACCATCAGGGTTTAAATGCATATTACTACAATTCCCCTTTTTTCTTTTTGCACTAGCCAAACTATATTTAATATATTTTTAAATTTTCTTTTAATAAATAACAATTAAATTAATATTTTTTCTGACTCCATTTCTTTTCAAGACCTTTAAGTTAGTTTTTCAAGTTAGTTTTTCTCAGTCCCCAGTTGCTGACCTCTTCGGGTGTTTTTTATTTAGTTCTTTTTTAAAGATTTTGAGAGGATATGCTGGAGGGCTTTAAATATAGCCTGTTCTTTATTGACAGACTTTTTTTCCCCTCCAGCCCCTGGTCTTCACCTCTTCTGGTGATAGTTGGGAGCTCCTTTTCTGGGAGCCTTTTCTCGGCCTCCCAAGCTCTGAGGGACTCACGTCTCACGACTTCCCCCCGCTGCGATCTTGCTGTCGCAGTTCCCACCTCTTTGGGTATGGACCACTGAAGTCCCGCTGYGGCAGTTCTCACCCAGGTATAGATCTTGGAAGACCCTTCTGGGTGCTTTTGACCAGGGCCTCAAAGGGAGTCGTCTTGCAACTCCCTCCCACCGCGGCAGTTCTCACCTCTTCGGGTATGTTGGACCACTGGAATTTTGCCACAGTGGTTCTCACGCTGCGTGTTGGTATCACGTCGGGGTCACCACTTGTGCCGGAGCTCGCAGTCTTCTGAGTCTTGGATTATGATTTCTCAGAGCAGAGCTCCAGCAGCACACAGCAACCAGGAGCAACCACCTCTACCTTTGGCTCCTCCCAGGGTTTGATTTATAGGGCTTCTGCCCRCCCTGCAGCCACAGCTGTTTGTAGGAGGTTGATGAGCACCTTAGGTTGAGGTGGTCTCAATTAATAATTGGATCCTGGTGTGGATCCTGGTCTTGAGTGAGAGTTTGGCTACTGCATACCATTAGGGTTTAAATGCATATTACTACAATAGACTACTTTTAATAATTTCAAAAATCATAAATGTTTTGTATTAGTAGGTTTAAAATTTCTTACCTCAAATGTTAAATACTTATTAGAATAATGGTGATTTTTAGGTCAGATGACAATAATGTGATTTTCTTATAACAAAACTAAATTAGTATACATCTCTTTATATAGACGAATATATATATATGTAATATATTATTTGTATGGATTTATAGAAATATATTTAAAATAYGAGTTAATAGTGACCAGAATGCATATGAGAAAAAGGGAGAGATGGAGAGTGATAAGTGGTAGAAGCTTAATTTCTGCTTTAATATGAAAATATTTCTAACCCTGTGCATCTCTTTTCCTCAGTCTGAAAGCATTGAAACTGGAGAGAAGAAATGTTGTAAAAGGAAATGTTATCATATTGAGACATGAGGATGTAACAATAACACAGTAAA
This sequence comes from Parotia lawesii, assembly GCA_003713295.1. Taxonomy (NCBI): domain Eukaryota; kingdom Metazoa; phylum Chordata; class Aves; order Passeriformes; family Paradisaeidae; genus Parotia; species Parotia lawesii. The sequence continues at coordinate 1,266,011 of RAHM01000082.1, read as the reverse complement.
TAGTACTGCTTTTCCATTCAATTATAAATAATCTTTTTTAAGGAGAATTACTTTATGCTATTTTTAAGTGGAAAATAATTATTTATGTTTCTGTGAACATATTTAGGAAAGCAGTTTAATTATGTATTTTAAATGATTCAATGATATGAAATGGAGAAAAAAAAGAAACTGTTTAATCTGATTTTTTTTCCTTTCCAGTTGTGTCCATATTATCACCCTTTGATGGACCCAGCCTTGGTTGCTAGAGTTGGTTCAACGTTATAGATACCATGCAGTACCTAACTCCAGAATTCAAGGTTCTGTCCGCCAAAGGATTAAATGGTATCCACACATAAAATCTTTGCTCTTTCACTGCTCTTATTAACAAAAGTGATTTTATATATAATGCAAAGGAAAAGTCCTTGAATTATTAATGGCCCAGAAAAATCAAATATAGTGTATACTTCATCTGTAGAGTAAAGGAGAAGGAAGCTAAGAGGAAATAATTGCATCTTGGGAAAGCTCAGCTGTGATATCTCCAGGAAAATGGCTGAAGGCATGTCTTTTTCCACTTTGTGTAGTAGTTTAATGCTCTTAATAAGACATCATAATGAAAGAAACATTATTATGAGAGAAAGTTATGAACATTTGGTATATTCTGTTGAGGATTTGTTTCTTATATTGATATTTTTTGGACTGTGACAGACGAAACGCTGATAGTTTATATATCTTATTACTTTAGGATGTACAAGGTTTGCCTCAAGCCACAACAGTGATTCTCAAAATGATAGGAAACATTTAATCAGATGAAAGATGGTCTACATATGCTGAAACAAAATATGTAGTTAAGTTTAGAATGATTAGAATACTGGAGTTCACACATCTTTCTTGAACCATGAGGCAACACAGGAAGCAGAATTTCCTTTTATTACCTTCAGAGGTGATTTCTTATAGTCTTAGAGTAAAAATCTATGATTAAGTCACAGTCCTTTAGCGTTTCATGTTGTTTCAGGAGGGTATCTATATACCATAAGGGTAGTTTCTTCATTAGATGTATTTCAATTAAGTAAATTCTACACAAATATGGTAGGAATACAAGCACAACGCAAGATATTTTGGTATTTTGTACACATTTGAAATCCCCAAAGCCTAGCTTAATGGTTGCAATGACGAAAAGTCTCCCAAGGGCTTTTGTGAACTGTCTAGTTATGGTGGTCAGAGAGAAGATAAAAGCAGGAGAGTTGGGAAAGGAGGTAGGAAGAAACATCTCCATTGTCAGAGAAACTTACTGTGAAAATAAAGGGTAATATTGGCAACAACTATTAAGATGTCTCACTTGAAGTTCTACCTATCTTATTCCATTTTCCATTTGTATAGATTTTTGGCTTATTCATGTTATTTCAACTCTGATGTAATGTTATTTGTCTAAACTTGTTTACACTCAGAGATTAGCCTTTAGTAGAGATCACCTTGTAATTCTTTAGTAGAGATCACCTTGTTACACTGGTTTTCCTTACAGCATCCTTTTCAATTTGTCGTAATTTAACCCTAGCCAGCAACTAAGCCCCGCCCAGTTGCTCAATCATTCCCCCTCAATGAGATGGAGGAGAGAATTGGAAGGGTAAAAGTGAGAAAACTCATGGGTTGAGACAAAGATAGTTTATCAGGCAAGGCAAAATCCACATGTGAAAGCGAAGCAAAACAAGGAATTCATTCACCACTTCCTGTGGGCAGGCAGGTGTTCGGCCATTTCTAAAAAGCCAGGTTCCATTACACATAACAGTGCTCAGGAAGACAAACACCATCACTTCTGCTTCCTCCAGCATTAAATGCTGAGCATGATGTGATGTGGTCTGGGCTGTTCCTTTGGTCAGTTGGGATCCGCTGTCCTGGATGTGTCTCCTCTGAACTCGTGCACCCCCCGTCCCTGCACAGGTGGGTGAGGTGAGACGCAGAAGAGACCGTGGGTCTGTGTGAACACTGCTCAGCAGCAATGAAAGCATCCCTGTGTTATCAACACTATTTCCAGCACAGATCCAAAACACAGGTCCATAACAGCTACCATGAAGAAAATTATCATAGTCAAAACCAGCACAAAATTATAGATGAATAAGAAGGTGCTCTGAACACCAGATATTGTTGAATTCAGAGAGGCTATAAATTGCAATATCAATACACATGTAAACCTCAAATTTTCATGAAAATATATCTCACTGTTTTCTCCTGAATGGACTGAAAGGAAACCAAATCAGAGCCAGCCTTTACTAACTTGCCTTTGTTTACTGACTTTATGGTTGTGACAAATAAGCTCATGATACTTTTCTCACTGATGGCAATAAAAAGTAATATATCAAAGTCACTGGAACTTGAGAAAAATAAAGAAAGGTAGAATTCATTGCAAAGTCCTTGAAACAAGTGGAAATATTTATGTTGTCCTCAGAAGGAAATGGCACTTGTACGACAATACAGGAAATTCCTTGTTTAAATGTCTTGGCTTCTCATCCTCTAGAATCAATTCAGAAAGATAGTTTTGCCACTACATGAAGAATATGATCAATAACTCTTTATGCTGAGTAAGTGAGCAGGATGATGAAACATTATTAAATGGTTCAGAGAGTATTTGTGCTAGGCATGCAGCTAAGATCCCACTTGACACTGGAATGAAAGCCTTTAGGTCTCATAGGAGTTTTATATCAAATGCAATAGGTTTTATCTCAGGCCTTGGAAAAGAGACAGAGGATTTTTTTTCATTTTGTACGTGTGTGTGTGTGTGTGTGTGCATATATCTCACATCAATATCCTTCATTCTATTAGAAAGTAACAACATTAAAAAAAAAAAGCATTGGGGAAAGGATAAAAAGAGAACACTTAAGTATAAAATATGTTCATTAGCAAAAACTGACCATCTGGAATCCAGGAAATATGTGTGTCAATTACACTATAAGACACTATACATAACCTATGCCATGCACTTTTTTTTGCCTTTTCTGATTTCAGTTTCCTGTGAGTTGTTATCTAATATTTGATATCCAAGAGAAACAAATGTATGTGGACCTTTTATCTTTTCTGTGCTTCTCAGAACTTTAAGTATTTATGAAAGTCTTCGTCTGCCATGAATTCCAAAATATATTTAGGTCAAGCACAACATCATGGTCCTAAAATACAAAACTTAAAAAATTTTCTAATACCTCACATATTTGGCAGAGGGGTACCCATACACCTCCTAGTTCTAATGCTACGATCGACTTTTGAAATACTAATATTAAATCTATAAGAATAGACCCTTTCAGATTAAAAAGAAGAAAGAACTGAAGTGGTACTTCACTTTTTCTTACAAAACAGCTCAATGCTAAAGATTCTCAGTAGATTATGAGTAGCTACTGTTCTAAGCTGTTTGCTTCTCCAAAAATGCTCTCTTTCCAAGGGTCTCCTTTACATTTCAATAAACTAATTCTAAATAATATACTTGATTACATTTTTTATATCTAAAATATGGTCTAGAGTTTACCTTGTATGTTCTTTAACTCAAATTCAATTTGTTCTATAAACAGAATTTGTTTATGTAACTGATTAACAGGCATCAAATTAGGTCAAACACAGTTGACACAGTTTGGAGCTGTAATTGGTTTCTCTAATTGGTAACTATAAACCAGAATGTAATCAGCTCAGAGTAAGTACACTCTGTGCTATTAACCAGTAAAGTTTGGGATCTCTTGGGAAAGCTTTGCAAACTGTACACTACAAACAGGATTAAAAGTCTATCAGCTTCTGTTGCTGTTTGGAAATTTATTTTGTAGAGCCAGCCACAGAGAAGTATAATAACATATTTTTGTTAAACAGCAAGCAATAATGTGAACACCTCTACCTTGATGTGGAAGCCTCCACCTTAGAGAACAGATTTGAACATTGTATCCTTTTCCTTACCTAACTGAAAAATCAGATTTCAGATATAGTAATCCTGACTGAAATGTGATCAAATTATGTGTGTCCTTTAAACAGTTCTATCTCTAGTTAATAAAGTTATGCAGAAGTGCAGAAAAATCAGGGAATTTTATGCCTAAAAAGCTTTATGTAAAATCATTAAAAAAAAAAAAAATCCGCCAGCTTGTTTGAGATGATCAAGTATATCTTCTACTCTCAGGACAAAACCCACAGAAAAAATTTGTGACCACTTCCAGTGACTGGAGTCAGACTGATCTTAATTTGCAAAACCTCATTGTCTGAAAGTAACATTGTCCATATGACTGCTAATTGAGGCTATACTATTTCTTTGCACAAATCATAAATTCTATGGATATGCAAATAAGACTAGAAGGAAGTTTCTGCCCAATATCTGCTCTACACCTGCCCTCTTTCAATTTAAAGGCATTACCCCTTTTCCTATCACTATCTGGTCTTGTAAAAAGTCTCTCTCCAGCTTTCTTGTAGTCCCCCTCCAAGTACTGAAAGGCATAATATTAATGTACAGTTACAGAAGTTATTTTCATGTTGCTGTTTTTTTGGTGGCCAGTTGTGTCAGATCCTTCTTGAAATTCAGGATTTAAGTAACAAATGAACGAGAGACTATCCATTCTAGAGTAGCACAGCAAGATTTTACTACAAGCCTGGGTCAATGTAGAGAGTAGTTGCCATGTGAAGAGAAACCCTAACTGAAAGTAGAGTCTGACAAGGTGTCTGGGGTTGCAGTTATACTTGGGTAGTTTTTTTCCCTCTTTCTATATTAGTCTGTTCTTATGAGACAGTAAATGTGTAGATGCCTGTAAAGTGATGAAACAAACTCAAGAATATGTGTACGTCCAGYGGAACTGTGTAAGCATTTTGTTGTAATTAGACCACAGTGAAACATCTTGCTCTGGGGTACTCATTCAATCATGGCTATCAGTTGAATTTAAATTTCTTGGGGTTTGGGTTTTTTTTGGTAAAATCCTTCTAAAATTGATAGAAGGAAAATATTGCTAATAATCAGTATTTTTCAAGTGATGATAACATTATCTCTGTGTGAATATTAAGTAACTTAAGTATTGTATGCTCAAGGTTAAATATTTTTGAAAGTTTCCAGTTTTCAGAAAAGAGTGAAGTCTTCCTTATCAAATCAGGCCTTTTATGAGCAGAATAAGAGCCTGTACTTTTCTTTTTGAAAAGAGTAGTTCTTGTAAACCAGCACATAAATATATTCATGAATATTTTAAGTTTAAAGTATTTCTAATTCTTTGATTCAGGGTGTAAATTTATATAGATTTTCCAGTCTATGGGGCAGAGAAATAAAATGCAATTAAGATGGAAAAAGAAGGTAATAAGGGACTCTGAGAGATCATCCWATCCACTGAAAAAGTCCAGCAGAAAACTGAAATATGTTGAAAATTTGTCTGTAGAGCTTTTCACATTATGTACAGCCTTCTACTAATTATTTCACTTCTATATCAGAAATGCATTAAGTCCTATGAAATATAAGGGTGAGGTTTTTTCTTTTTTTTCAACATCTTAAAATCTAGTAACAGAAAGATCTTGACCTGAACTATGACACACTGTCTCTCTTTAAATAAAACAACTTTGAATATTGAAGCATCATGCCATATCTAACGAATCAAATATGCCCTCAGTGTTAAGCCTCAGTAGATTTATTTGTTCATTTCAGTTTGCCTGCAGTCCTTCAGGTTACAGATTGCTTAAATCCTAGAATGTACCATATCTTGGAAGGGATAAACCAAACATTCAAATTCTCTTTATCATCTTTACATAATACTAATTTGTTTGCTCTCAGCTCTAAATCAAGAAAGAACAGTGAAATATTAATAATGCCCATATTATTCACCATGTGAAACATAGGCACCTAGCAGGCATTTGAAGTGTTGAATATAATAGGTACATTTCCTTAGTGCCATTTCCCTTTACTGCTGAGTCTGCTTCAGTTCATGTATATGCATTTATCTCTAGATAGGAGCTTTCTGATAATCAGTGGTCTGAGAGGGTGTTGCAGTCACAGTGAAGACAAAATGAAAGGGTCACAGCCTCACTAGGTAGTGTCTACAGGGACATTTTATTATTTTTTTAAGGTATCATTGTCGATACCTTTATAAGGCCATTAAGAATTTGACTTCAAGGATTGTCTCAAAGGGAATCTCCAGATGACATTTTTCTTGACAATAATAATTATGCACTTATGGGCATAACCAGATCCTCAACACCAATTAAGCAAAAAGTACATATGTGCTATGAGTTAAGAACCTTGTGAGGTCTCATTTAAAAATAAGCAATAAAAAAACTAAAACCAAACAAAAACAAGACAAGAGACTAATTTTTAAATGAGCAGTAAAATGCCTTAGAACAATGTAACTCCTTTCAATTGTAGCTGTAACACTGCTTAATGATTTGGTCTGATTCTTTAGGATTAGGTTGCTTATTACCTGTTTCATATTGAACATCTTCATGCATGTCCTTTCTGTTATTTTATCGTTTTCAATTAACAGTATAGAAATAGCCCTGTTTGAAATCAAGACTCACATAACTCAAAATTCTATTAGAATTTGGAATTCAAATTGTGTCTACTGGAGACATGGTACTTGGAAGATGATAAAAGRATTCCACGCCAAGAAAGCAGTAGAGAAATATGACCATACCATAAGTCTGAAAACTGGAGGAGTGTCCTCTTTGCCACAGCAGCAAATGAACAGGATTTTAGGAGTGAGGTAATGGTGAAAGGAATAGGAACCTAGGTGACATTTTACTAGATTGCTGATGAAAAGGAAGACATTTCTTTCAAGGTTGTAAATCTTGTGTTGCAACCACGTCTTTAGCTTTTATATGCAGGGAACCCTCCCTAAGAAAAGAGGACAGCTGGACAATAGTTCATCTGACAAAGTGAGGAGATATAATCTCTGAAAGTAAGTTTCCTAGTCCAAAAAGCAGAGCTTTTAACAATACTTGATAAAGGAAAGTGGATGAAGAGAAAAGAAGGTATGGAAACACAGTAAAGAAGTGACCCTCACRCTCCTCATGTGAAAAGAGAATGACCAGGGGTCTATTTCAAGTATTGCAGTACAGATGCATCAGAATGCAAAACAGAATAGGAATAAAAAATTGATTAATTGTGCAGAGTTATGATATCAGTGGGGTTAGAGAGTTTTCATGAGATAGTACAAATGGCTGGAGTGCTGCACTGGATGGACACAAGCTCCATTAAAACAGCATGCAAGCTAGCAGCAAGAATTGTGATATTTCATAAAGATTAGTTGAAGAGCAACGGCAAAGTTAGGGAGGAAGACTCATCTTGCAGGTGTGGAGTCCTCCTGAAGATGCACAGTCATAGGACAAGAAGCAATGGACACACAAGTTGCCATATGCAAAATCCAATTACATCTGGAGATGTTTTACTTTGAGGGTGGTCAAACAGCATGAGAGGCTACTGTAGATRTGGAACCTCCACCCCTGAAGATGCGCACAACTCAGCTGGTCAGAGCTGTGAGCAGCCTGATCTATACTGGCCCTTCTCTGAGCAGGTAGAAGGACTAGATGACACCTAAAGGGCCATTGCAACCTGTGTTATTCTATAGTTCTACAATTATTTTGCAATAATTAAGAATWTAGATGTACATGATTTTTGAGAAATAATAGTGCTGTTTGTTGAGGAAATAATTCAGTGGGGTTCTGAGGTTTCCACTTTTCTACTTAATGCAATTGCACATGGATCAGTAGTGGTTCCAATGATGTTTTTTAACAATAGAGGAAAATGCATATACAATACAATAACTTGTTTCTTACCACCTGCTTTTACTTTTCCCCATCTTCTTATTATTTCCAAACTCTCACTTTGGATATAAACAAAAAATATATACATATGTGTATTTAAATGAAAACCTCATTTGTGCATCACTACAGCCTCAGAGATTTGACATTGAACTGAAAGGAAAATAATTCTGGTAGAAAGTAAATGTGGAAATTTCAAATTAAATATAATGATGAAAATGTAAATAAGAAACAAACCCTGCCAGTTGCAGCCCACTATAGAATAAAAGAAAGAGTAAAGAAAACTCTTTAATTCTACTTAATCTAATCCAARTCCTTGCCATCTCCTAAGTATTATTTGTCTTTCCTTTTGAATAGATATTAGCAAGTAAGAGTTCCTGAAATATTTTTGTAATTTGTGTATCCTTTTTAATGCAAGCTTCTATTCTTAATTTTATAAACCAAATAGTTAAACTGCTTTCATTCTCCCCATTTCTGAGAGAATCTTATCAGATCAATAATCATGTTCCATGCCTCTCCTTAGTAATTCTGTACTTCACTTCTGCCGAAGTAGAATGCGATATCCTCAGTATAACATTCAGTGCAGCTTACCATCTCTATAAATTTTGAATAACTTTTTCCTGTTTAGCAACCATACTAATCTCCACAAATTTTCTTCCAAGTTATTTCATATGAATTAAGAAAAGCATAACTGATTGTTTTTCTGCTCTGTGGTTATGCATAGCAGAATTTCCTTATTTCTATTTATTATCTAATTTTTGATGGAAAGTCTCACAAATMTTTTAAGTTCTTTTACTGAAAGTGAGTTTAAATAGGTCAGTAATGTACTGAAGTATAAATAAATTATAATTATTAGCTACATATAAAGGTATTAGTACACAAGCCACTTTAAAAATAAAGAGAGGTTTTAGAGAGTAGAAATTAAAGAGTTCTGGAACGTAGCTCTGTAAATACAAAATACAAGTTTTTGTTTCCATACATCTGTTACTCCTTCTAGCTGAAATATCTGACGCCTAGATAATACCAAGATTTTTAATTCATATTGGGTCATTTTCATGAGAATCTACTCCCATTTCTTCTAAGTTTTAGGTTATGGGCTAAGTGCTATCATTTCACAGTTTGGCCACAAAAATAGATCTAAAAARTACTGCATTTGAGTTCAGGTTCTTACAGCGAAATTATAATGTGCTGTGTTTGCTTGCTGTTTGTCTTTGTAACTGTAGATGTCATTGGTTACTTTAGCACTCCTCTTTTTGTGATAGATATTTCTCAGTGCAGGCAATTAATATTAAAATTTTGCTATCAGTCCTGGGAGGCATAGTGCTTCACTCTCCCCTTCAGTCAGGCCAGCAACAAATGGAAATTGTATCTAGGAAAAGTTTTTTGGTCTGTTTTCTTTCATCATTACCATATGGCTTCACCAGTAAAAACCTGTTGAAGGGTTTCATATTTCATCTTAACTGATCACTCAGACATCTTTTAGGCCTGATCTAGGAATCATTTTTACTTACTGATTATAGTTTTGTTCAAATCAAAGACATATTAGGTCGTCTCTTTCTATTTTTAAATGCCCAGGTTTTACAGAAGATAAGAAACTGAAGATAAGACACATGGATTTTATTTATTGTATTTTCCCCAGTAATTATTTGGACCTGAAAGTTTTCTGCAGAGAAGGTAACAGCATTGGGTTCTAATAGCTGGTATCTGATGAAAGGCATTTTTCCTCTCTTCCCACACTGTAATTTCATTACTTGTCAATTTGTTGGCAGCTAACACAGTTGACTCAATAACTTGATATAACTCTCGAATTCTAGGCCAACACACACAATATCTATCTTCTAATAATTTTGCAGCAATTTGGGGTTAGAATCATAGAATCATCAAGGTTGGAAGAGACCTTTAAGTCCAACCATCAAGTCCAACCACCAACCCAAGCACTACCACTGTAACTTCTAAACCAGTAAAATATATCACCCAGCACCATACCCAGATGCCTCTTAAACACCTTCAGGGGTGGTGACTCCACCATCTCCCTGGGTAACCTATTCCAAAGCCTGACAACTCTAACAGTGATTTTTTTTTTTTTTTTTTTTTTTAATATATGGTTATATATAACTGAAGGTTATTTGCCTTTAGAATGATTTCTCAGCCTCCAACTGGTTTTTGGATAAATCTACCTGTTCCATGATAATCCATGATAGGAACAGGCCTTTTTTCTGGTACCCCCTCTCTAGGACTGAAAGACTTATTTTTCAAGACAATCTTTTCTTGTGATTACTTATCATCTTATATTCAGTCATCTTTGGTTGTTTAGAATTGGAGCTATTCCAAAACTTTTTCTATTACTATACTTCATGACTGATGTCTAACTATCAGCATGATCCACAGCCTCTAAAGAATTTTTTAAAGCTTTAGATCAGTTCTTTGTCTTAGGGGGGGGGTCCGATGCTGGTCAAGCACCAGTATGCCACGGCCTTCCTAGAGAGAGTGTCCTGCAGAGAACAACTCTTCTAGGGCCGAGGGCAAACCCCCCTAGACAGTGGGTGATCTCAGCAAGTGTAGCGATTCTCAGCTACAAGTGATTTCAGCTCTTGTGATTCAGCTCTTTGCGAGGTCACCCGAGGCAAACTCGGGGATAGAGAGACAGGAGGCCTGTATGGCAGTTCCACAGAGGCAGCTTTAATTGTCCAGCAGTCCCTGCAAAGTGGAGGCCAGGGACACACACTCCCTCGGTTCAGGGCAGACTCAGGCCCTTTTTATGGGGAAGGCAGGGGGTGGGGTAGAAACCAATTAGCCAACTGGGTACAAGGTATTACCATAGGGGAACAAAGCATGCTGGGGGTGGTCGCCGTAACCTAGAAGTGAGTTGCTGGAGAGAGTCCTTTTGCCCTCAGGCTTCTCTTCTTCAAGGGAGCACAGATGGCTCCTGTGCCACGAGTTCCCAGCCCTCCACAGTTCTTAGCATGTTATGTTGAATTCTTCAGTTTCGCAAAATGTCTGCAGCTCATTTTTTGTTTACATCCGTATAAAGATCTGCTGCTGTTCTTGGCACAAAGTAATTGAATTGAGAACCACACAGTAAAGTGCAATTGATTATGTATTTAAATTTGACAGTTTTTTGGATACCTATTTTGCAGTTCTGAGACAAACATAATATTTAAAATATGAAACATGAAAAAAATCAATATTTAACCTTAATAATCATCAATAACATATAGAAAGTACATCTGTTCAAGGATATGTGCAATTAAATAATGTGAAAAAAATTCATAGCAAATAAATTTGAATTTTTTGTTAATGGTACATCATAAAACTTATTTTATTGGCTTCTAATATGCTAGGAGAAGATAACAGGGTATTGTTAACAGATAAAGTTGCTGGTCATGAATTTAGCCAGGAAAATAAATACCACATAATCCTTAAAAGTATTTATAAACAAAAAACAATTGTAATTTTCAGAAGAATTTTTTTTGCAATTTCAAAGTCACACTGGATATTACTTGAACTCATATTGAGGAGGTGGAATAGATTCTTATGGTTTTCAATAAGTATTTGGCTTGAGCTAGTGATATTACATTAGAAACACTGAAAAAACATTGAAAGTATGAACGTGGTATTTGAAGCTGAGATTCATTTCACTTTACATCAGGTATCTAAAACTTAAAGATCTCACCTCAACTACACTGACTCCACAGGCCCTAAAGAGGATACTCATCACACTGATCAGGAACATCTTTTAGTATAAAGTAAATTACTTTCTGAAGGAGCTTATATCTATCATGTGAAAAGAGAAGACAAGTGAATAACTAGGCTGCTTTAAGACARCAAGTTTTAAAATGAGCAAAAATAAGACAAAACAATTCTTCCTTAGAACCACAGAAAAAAAAATATATATGACATCTTCTAAATTTATTTAAGGCACTAATTTAAAGTTTTGCCTCAGTATGTCAACAATATGTAATTGTAGTACATCAGGTATTTTTCTAACATTGCAATATCATTCTAATCTTCTTCAGGCTTTTACTGTGGGTGAATGAAATGTTAGAAGAGTAAGAGGTTTTGGCAGCTTATTACCTTATGGCTTTCTTTAGCCTTATTACTGGAGGCAAGGTGGGCCAGTTCCCTTTTCTTTTCTCCAGAATGGTGTAGCACATGGAGGTTTTAGTTCTGCTTATCTGTTAAACTTATGTCTGACTGTCAGATCTTTCTTAACCCATTTAATGAACAAAGAATAATGATAAATAGCTGATTATCTTGACYGAGAACAATACAGAATTTGAATAAAAACTCTAACTCTCTAGTGGCCATAGGCAGACCTCACGGTAGTGTCTACAAGGGACCAAACTAAGCAGAATTAAAAGCCAAAGTGTGGTTAATAAAAATAATCAAATATCTGTCCAGCTGAATTTACTTCACTAGTCCTCTAAAGGAAGCAAATAAAACAAATTTTTGTGTAAGACAAGAAATTTTCCAACATATTCAGAATTCAACATTTACCACTGAAGCTGTCAATTATATACTACAAAAGTAAATATGTCATGTGCTTATTTGGTTTTGACAATGTATATCCAAGTCTGTTTTTCTAACTGTAAAAGTTTTCATTCACAAAACCTTCAGGAATAAAAAATTCAGTTATATGAGTACTTGATAAGACAACATTTAAAGAAATATCATTTAAAATTCTGTATCTTTATTAGGAAAGCAGTGTTTTATTAGCACAATGTCTAAAACTACCATGTAAATTAAATTTTGGTACATATAAGTGAAATCAGTAAAAAGGATATAAAGGGAAGCTACTGTGGAAAGTGAATTAAAATGGGAAAGGAAATTAGCTGTGGCACTGCAAACCACAGGGGCTTTTGTGCTGTGTGTAGCCCTGTCACTTGCACTGCCAATGCTGTATTTGCAGAGCTTACATTCTCAGCAGAATGTGTCTGCCATTGATGTATTGCAGAAAGGCTATCCTACTAAACACATATAAATACATAATTTCTGAGACTAAATGGTGTTAACACAATGCAATAAAAGGAATTAATCTTTACCCAGATTATGTTAGCTAAAAAATAGGACTATAAAAACTGATTATATGAGATTTCTACTTTACAGAGGGAAATAAAATCTGTAAAATGTCCTTTGCTAGGAGAAAATAAACCAAAGGTGGTCAAGTAATGAATTAAGTGATACTTTTGAGAGGATCAAAATGAAGTGTATTGTTAAACATTAGAGTATTTTAAGGTGGTCCTTTCAAAAGATGAGCATAGAAACTGCTTTCTTTCTGTTTCTTAGTCTTAACTGTAGTTGAATCTCTCTGTGTTTCTAGACGATTCTCTTCTGAAGCCCTTAGAGTGAGAGTGTCAATCTCCCTGGAAGATTTATTACTGAATCAATTTTATTTGGTTTAACAGGCACATTTCTTCAGGTGTGCCAGAATTATGACACTGCTTTTGTTCCTACCAAACATTTTAGCTAAGAGAGCAAAAATGCACTGAAATAAAAGCAAAGAAACCAACGGGAACAAGAAAATAATAAGGAAGAATCATACTTGATGTTTCCTTTTTCCTGGGCAAATTCCATTCAAGATTCTGGTCTATCAGAAAGTGAAGTGTAGGAATGTTTTAGGCATGATGCTCTCACAAGGTAGAACTGCTCTTTCAGATAAAGACTAAGATAAAAATGTTGAGTAAATAAATACTAGAAATAGCCTGGCAAATAATTTACTAATAGAATTCTCCATTCAGATCAAGTGGATCATAGACATTGAAGCGTGTCAAGGATTCTAACTGAACAGTGAATATCAATTTTTCTCAATTTTGAAAATGCTACTTTCTTATTCAGGCATTTGTAACATTAACTCAATGTCAGAGAAATAAACAATTCAGTATCAATATTAGGAATATCTTACAAATTTAAAAAAATAACTTAATTTCTTCCATTTGGGAAACTAAATATAAACATATGGGAGGAATGACAAAAAATTATTAATATAGATGAAATAGATTATGTCTTTGAACATAGAGAATAGAATAGAATAGAATAGAATAGAATAGAATAGAATAGAATAGAATAGAATAGAATAGAATAGAATAGAAGAATATCTCAGCTGAAAGAGAACTACAGCAATCATCCAGTCTAGCTGCCTGACCAATGCAGGGCTGACCGAAAGATAAAGCACATTGTTAAGGGCATTGTCTAAATGCCTTTTAAACACTGACAGGCTTGAGACATTCACCAGCTATTTAGGAAGCCTGTTTCAGGGTATGACCACCCTCTCTGTAAAGAAATGCTTCCTAACATTCAGCCTAAACTTTCCCTGGTGCAGCTTTGAGTCATTCCCATGTGTCCTCTCCCTGGATCCCAGGGAGAAGAGCTCAGCACCTCCCTCTGCACTTCCCCTTCTTAGGAAGCTACAGAAAGCACTGAGGTCACCCCTCGGTCTACTCCTCTCTTAACTAGACAAGCCCAAAGTCCTCAACTGCTCCTCATTATATAAATCAAAACAGATTTCCTTGCACCTTACTCAAATTGTGTTTAACATGGATATCCGGTAATCATGTAATATACATGAGATAAAAAAAAAAAATGTTGAAAACACGAGAAACATTGTATTTATTATGTATCTGTGGAACAGCTCTGCATTTCTTCTAATGATAACTATTTTTATGTTGAAATGAATGCCATTCATTTCACTATTCCACTCCACAAATTAACTTGTTTAAAAATTGTGCCGGTATACATATATAAAATATATATATATATTTTCCCTAAACTATGAAATGCCAACTTAGTACCAAGGAGTCAAGGCCCATCTCTACTATGGCAAAAGTGTGTAGTTTTGCCTGAGATTGCTGAAAAAGAGCTGTGAGAAAATCTGTCAAAGAGCAAGGAAATAATATTACAGGCACCAGGAAAACTGGGATCATTAATAATTCAGAGCATCAAAAGCAAAGACTCCAAAAAACTCCAACATGAAAATATTTAAAACCATAAAGGGAAAATAAAACCATCAAAAAACCCAACGACATGAACAATATAACAAAGAAGCAAACCCCCRCCAAAAAACCCAACAAAACAAAAGTACCCAAAACAAACCCAAACAAACCCCCCCCCAACAATACAAGTATAGAAAGTATAGCAAGGAGTTATCAAATTAGTCAGTTCAACAGTACTGGCTTATTATTAATTATGCTTAACAAGTATATTGTTATAAGATTCTAGAAAAAAAGCTTACTGAACTGAAAGGCAAGACAAGAGTGTTGGAGTCACTGCCCCCATTCCTGGAACAAGGAATAAAAAGGTACCAATGAAGAAAAGGAGAAAGGAGGACTAGGGTAAGGACAAATCGTCAAAGACAGGAGTCAGAAAGTACAGATGATGTTTGCAAGGATGAGGTAAGACAAACAAATAAACCAAACTCCCAAACCYCAAATTCAGAACAGCTAAGACAGGAGTGCAACTGCCATCAAGTAGCACACAGAAAAAGAAAAAYCGCCACCAAGTCAACAAGTGATGGATTTTATGTACAAAGAATAAAGCACCAGTCAGGCTAACAGGCTGGTCCTTTGTCTCYTGACTGACTCTTGTCAGGCAACTAACTGCAGCTCAATTGCCTGGACCTGACATGGACTGACAGCTGCCATGTTTGATGCTTCATGCTTCAGAAACCCCAAGTGATTCTTGCTACACATTTTTATTTTACTTTCCCTTGTATTCCCTGTTTTAGAATAAATATAATCTCTGAATGAAGCTTTTTTTTCTCATGATTGAGACATTTAAAACATTTTTTCTTTCCTTTGAATCATCTAGTGATTACCATAGTATAAGTTCAGGACTAGGATTCTAATTCCATCCAACCAGTTTTTTTCTCTTCCTTCTGACTACATAGTTTTTATAAAAAATATCTTGTGAAACAAACACACAGACAAACCTCAACCAGCTGTCTTATCTTATTTAAATAGTCAATGAGCTCATGAAGTACTGAAGGCAGCAGAATAAACTTATCAGCTAAAAGCAACTTGATCAGGCAGTCATATTTCCATAAAATGCAAGATAAAGGGGGGAGAGGAGGAGATAATTTGTTACATTGCATTTAGTTATGAAAAAATAGTGTATAAAAAAGCAAATGTTTCAAAATCGAAGCTCTGGAAAGTTTACAGACTGAAAAAATTCATATTTATTCTTTCTGCAACTGTATGATGGCTTCAGAATTGGAGGAATTTTTAAAAGAGATGGAATAGAAATTAAAGTTAAGCAGTACAAATAAAATAGAAAAGCAGTCCAGTCCCATATAAAAAACCACAAAATCCTTTGTAGCTAAGATKTATTAGCCCCATTCCATCATTCAGGTATGGCTAGAGTGAAAGGGTAGTTTAGCAGAATTACATACTCTTGGACTAAATGTTGTTGAGACTAAACAACTGATTAAATTTTGCTCGGCTGATCCCAAATATGGTGATTGCTCATTTTTTATAACTTGCAGGTTGAATAATTTGCTTGATCTCATATATTTTTTTTTTTCACATCTCTATAATATTTTTTAAAAGAGCAAGGACAGAGTTCCTGCATTTTGTAGACTAAAAGTGTTGACTATATAGTACCATCATTTCCATGAAAAGAAAACGCAGGAAAAAATCACACCTGAGAACCGTAGTCGTATTCAGTAGATGTGCAGATGTGCAAGTATCCTCTTGCTTGTGACAAAGTCATTCTAGGGGAATATCAGATGCTACCATCTAAAATGGAAGATTACAAAAATAATTATCTCAAGATCATTCTTGCCTAGATATTGGTACTGGCAATAATTATAAACTTTAAAAGCTGATCAAATCTGGGGCCTTGTTCTAATTCTTTTGTAACAGTAATGCCAAGAAGATGGACTGTGTAAGTGTCCAACTGCAACTGTGGATTCTGGAACAGGTATTTCTATAAAAATGCTCTTTGAACAAAAACTTTCTTTAGAACTTTAGRAGGTAATGACACATGACATATTTGCAAAGAGTACAGTGGTATTATGGTTGCAATTTATCTTTAAAAGGCGCCATCCAGAATATTTCTCTAAATTAATTGAAAAAGTGGTCTGAGAAATAAATGGGGAGAGTTATCCAGGAGCCAGACTCTGTCATGAAAATGAAGCTACAATATTTATTTTCATTAGGACATTAAAATCAATGGGTATTCTTTGTGTCTTACCAGAAAAGCTTTAAAAGGAAGAAAGAGCCAATAGGTCTTAAAAAAATTTGTATTTTTGAAAAGCTGTGTTACACAAATCTGTACAAACTCTTACAGAAGGTTGTGCAAAAATTGTTCTATTTTTCTACCACAAAGATTATAGTAAATTATTAATGTCTGGATCTCTGAAATAGTACACAGAATATTTACATTAATTAAATTWTTTTAAAATTATGTTATAAAATAAATTAATTACTTTTGCTCATTTTATTCAAATAAAATCAATGATTTCTAACTCCATTCCTGACTATGTTGTTTGCTTATTATGACTGAAACCAGCACAACTAAGGAGCTGATGGGGAAAAACGAGATTGTTGTTTGTTGATTGTTGTTTTCCTCTAAACTACACTGAATTCAAAGGCCAATGAAGTCAATAGAAATCTTTCCATTACCTACAGCGAGCTTTTGATCATGCCACAACTTTATACTTCAAAGGATAGCTCCCTCTCATCCTTTAAGGTTTTTACCTCTTTTAGGCATCATAACTTTGCTTCCCTCTATGGCTCCTTTTTTGTATTTCTTTCAGAAAATCTTGGCCCACTTTTCCTTCATTACAGAAGATTTTATGGAAAAACCAGCTGAAAAACAGCAAAATAATTCTRTGCACAGCAAGAGGCAGACTTCACAACTTTTTGTGAGAGACCAAAGACCCATCTATACTCTGTTGTCCACAAGAGATTTAAAACTTCTGCTTGTCCTGAATACAGTCTTTGGTGTTTATATCTGAAAAGAGATGTTTATACATGGAAGAGACATTTTTTAATTCAACTAGACTCAGCTACCCCTCTTTGTCTGAAATATTTGTACTTTCATTTAGAAAGAAAGTGGTACTCTCTAGGGTAATTGCATAAAAAGTAGGAGATTTTTATTATCCTCCTTCCTTTTATTTTTTATAATTTATTTTATTTCTGTGTTAATGAATACTTCAATGTAACATGAAATTCATCATCATAAAGTGAAAGTATATCATCCCAGACAGATGGCTTGAACTATGACAAGTATTTTGTAAGTATGACATTTCTTACAATATAGAAGTAACTGAGAACAAGGGGAAGGAGATATCATGATAGAAATAATAATTTAAAAAAAAATCTGTTCTTGTCAATAGATGTAGTGATAACACTCTTTAATTTACTTTCTTTCTGCTAAAATGAGTGACTAGAAGGTGTATACTTTTATATGTGGTTTGAGTTCAAGTAGAATGAAAGCTAGATTTTGAAAGAGCTTTTTTAAGCACACCTGTTGGTAGTGCACTGAGACTAAGGAATGACTTTTTAGTATAAGATGCTGTCAAGAAAACTTAAAAAAACCCCTTAAAAATACATGAGTCCTTATCCAAAATGGCTTTCTGCTGTACTCAGCTATCAGTTAATGCATTAGCAGTACAAATCTATCAATTATTTTCAGGCAGCCTTCCTGCCTGTACTTTACAGAGTACACTTAGCAAAGAGGAAAATTTATAAAAATAGTTACAGAGTTCATTCAGACATCTGTGAGCAAGTCAAATTCAGATCTTTGATGATTATGAAAGATGTGGTATTTAAGTAGGACATATTGTGACGTTAATGACTAATTAGAGTTCTCGGCACCATTAAAACTTAAACAAGTTTCGTTTTCTGAGCCAAAATATGCCCATTAATTTTAACAGTAAGTTTGTGTCTTTTAACTATGAGAGTCTTATAAAAGGCATTGCCTTCTTCCACCAAATTATTTAAATCGTTAAGCCATATTTATTTATGTCAGAAGAGAAGCCATTATGGGAATTTTGAATGTAAAAATATAACTATTATTATTAGTATCAGTTATGTCTATAATTTCACCACAAGGATWAGTTTTTGGAATGACAGCATGCAATGCAGTGCAGGAGTAAGGGAAAAGAAGCAAACCTTGGATCAGATCCCTCAGGCACATTTAGGTGTCTCTCTTACCCAACAAAATGAATTAAGCACCTACATGCTTTTGAAGATCTGTTTCT
The DNA here is from genome assembly GCA_003713295.1 of Parotia lawesii. Lineage (NCBI taxonomy): Eukaryota > Metazoa > Chordata > Aves > Passeriformes > Paradisaeidae > Parotia > Parotia lawesii. The sequence goes on along the minus strand of RAHM01000082.1, from coordinate 1,247,089 downwards.
TAATAGACTGCTTACCCTGATAATTGAGATGAGGAAAGGAGCAGATGTGGAACTGCTTTTCTCTGCCTCAGTATTATATACTGAACTGAGGAAACCAAATCTTTAGTCTACTGTCATAAATCAATGATGTGAGGGAGGTCCAGCTGCACTTTATTCTTAACTACTTGTACATATGCCTTTTAGAGAAAAGATCTCTAACAAGTTATTAGCTACAGTAATTGTCTTGCAGTTGAATGAACACATCTTGAACAAGAAACACAGAAGGGAAACTTGGAAAAAATTTAAATGAGCCACAGTCATCTACTTGTCTAGAAGACTGTAGAAGTTCAGCCTCAGACTTTATTGGGATTTGATCCTTTGAAAAAATATCCTGATACCTACATTTATTTACACTTGCAAGGGCTTTCAAAGAAAAAATAAAGGTGAAAGTTTGACTTTATATTTTGAATTTAATTTAAAAAAATGCTATGTATTGACAGAAATTCTGAATATAACTTCTGTACTGTGATCTAGTCCATCTAATTTAGTCTCTATCGATTTGAAAGTCTTCAATCTTTATACATATTATGTTAAATTTATTAAAACCAACTAAATATGTGTTTATTGAAAGGAAAAATCACATTTATAAGAAAAAGAGCAAATACTCTGCAAAAAGTGTGAAAGATGGATAACTTAGTGGCTGCAGCAGCTACAATACTTCATTCCCAAAAAGCTATGCTAGAAGCCTTCAAATGAAGTAATCAATGAAAGCAAAAGTCCTCAAAGTTCTTGAGAAATGGTAAATCTGATTAAAAGGAAAACCACAGGTCCAGTCAATATGAAGTAAACTTGGGTCCTCAAATTGGCAAGACATCCATATGTTTAGTTTAAAGTTTCTCATGTAAGGGAAACATAAAGTAAATGCTGTCTTCTCCTAACTGATTCATACAGAGGAGTCCTGATAAAATAAAGAATGAATAGGAAAGGTAACTTTTTTCAGCCCTCTGAAACTCTAATTTGAATCCAACCTATCTCCCTGTTGTATAGCTAGAGTGTTATCAGTTATGAAATCACTTGATAAGAGTGCTTTATTCTTAATGACTGAGAGTTAAGCAAGGCTGCTAGAGTTTGCTGCAATAGCTATATTGATTTAGAAGGATAATTGGAAGCCAATCCAGGATTATGTGAGAGAAATAAGAGTCTCTTGTGAAAAGAGGTCCTGCAGTTGAGACCATATAATACTGGTATGAGTTTCAATTTTGTGAATGTTCACACTCCTACAAATTAGACACATGTGATATAGAATTGATATATCTTGGAACAAAAGAGGCATTTTGGATAAAGGACAGTTATTCTGTGAKGATGGTGAAGACAGTGAAAAGAGTATAAATTGTAGGTGCGTTAACAAAATAAACAATAAACCACCAGAAATATCAAAACYGGTTTCAGCAATTTAATATCTAGGAAATAAACAGGAGATACTGCCAATCTGCAGCAATATATGATATTTCACTGTTTGCTGTAAAAATATTTTACCGCTACAACACTTTTAAAATGGAATATTTTACACTTTTAAAATTTAAAAATTTTCCATGGAAGGAAAATTTTATGTACTGAGGGAAGGGAGAAGGTGAAAGAGAGGCTTAAAACCTTATTACTGTAGTCAGTATCCAATATTCAAAAGCTTATACCTTGGTAAAGTTAAAACCAATTTTGTCTGAAAGCAAGGTACTTCTTTTAAATGAGAATTATTTCCATGCTAAATTCCATCTCAAAGCTCTCATCCATTTCAGCTCTAGGGCTTCTTATAAAGAGGTTACAGGCTTCTTCCCTCTCCCTCCTGCTCAGTAATGGTAATAACAGTTTTTCTTCACTCTCCCTGCATTTGAATATTACAGACCTACTTTTGCTCAGACTTTCTAAACAGCTGAACATCCATGCAAAATAAACAAGAAAAATTTCTAAATTGAATGAATTTACGATTATCTACAGCTAACAACAAAAGCAGAAAACCTYGTATTCTCTTCCTATAAGAAGAGCAAATAATCTCCCCAGATTTCATCAGCACTTGAAAACAAAAAGCCCTGTTTTTCTTTCAACTGCAGTAATTGATTTAATTTATTTTTAAATGAAGCAAAGCATAAAAATAAATGATTCAAAAAAGAGTAAAGGAATTAGAAATGTATTGTGGGGGCAGCAGAGGGATTTAATTCTTACATCCATGAAGAAAAGAAATGATAAAGATATACTTGTTTAAAAGCAAAATTGCCAGGCAAAATACTGCAATTGACCCATTTGGCTATATGAGATGTTGTTCCTACCTTATCTGCACCTAATGTTATGTTTATTATGCTTCCACAGACTTAGCATATTCACATATCTTCTGTCGTCTTTCTAACATCCGTAGAAACTGATTCAATATGCAATCAATGGATCACAAATTTTAAAATTAGTTGTCTTTAAAATAATTTTAGTGTAATCTACTTTATTTAGAAAATAAAATTTAAAAAACCTCACACCTTCCAGCTATTTTCCTTTAGAACTTAAACATAAGCAAGCAAACCCATTATTTCTTTAAACACAGAGGAAAACTTCATATGAACTGTGCTTAAACACTTGAGTTTTGCAAGTTTTATAGCAAAGTATCTTATACTGCATATCTCATTTAAAGCACCTTTACTTCAAAGCAAAGGCTCCTTTTGAAATAACTGCTTCTTTTGAGTCTAAGTTATGATCACTAATATCGGTTACCAGATTCAAATTTAGTATCTAATCGATTATTCTTTAACTTAATTTTAATTGGGATTGTAAGCACTTATCAAATACAGAACTGATGAATCTAAAAAATCTTATGATTTGTATAGACCAGTCAAGTAATTCTTTTCCAGTTCTTGATGAACATTCCAAAAGCTCTGGGGAATGTTATTTAATGGTGGTGCCAGGTATTGACTGAAGACTTTTACAGTGTAGATGTTTTCCTATGCTAATCAATGCTATCTTAAGCTGAACAAGAGACCTGACCGGTATTTTCCCTTGCCTCGTATGTTGTTGGCTACTCTTCATTAGTGATGGAGACACTCTTAAGACACCAAATTAGACTTAGATTACTATTTGTTAGACAGGTAAAGTCAGATAAGGGGAATCTCACACACTGTGCCCATAACCCAGTTGGAATATTTGTTTAAACTAAATCTACAAAATGATCTCATTAATCATATTTTCTTATGAATTATTCATATAATGCTTCATGTGATCTAATTATGAAATATCTACATCTTTGTCTAAATCAAGCTAGGTGTAATTATACTCTACTGGATTACAGGCAATTAGTTTTATTATTACTGCAATCAACAGTACAAATGCAGAAAAAACAGTTTTTAGATCTGCTATATTAACTGCATTTAAAATGAGGGGAAAACTCTTAAAGGCTTGYTTTCAAATTATATCTCTACAAATTAATAATAAGTGATTAGAGGTCTGAACCCAATACTTATGTTTCAGAAAATTAGTTGCAAGTAAAACTAAAAAATATCTATGACAGTAAACCTGTTATCAATCAAATAGAGGGTAGTAATTAGTTACCATGGAGATACAAATTGCTTAATTTTACATGCCAAATAGAAATATTTATTTTCAATTTTTTTTTTTTTTAATAGTTCTGTCTCCATTTCTCTACTCGCCTGCTATGTATTTGAATTTGGTTTGTGTGGCCAGGTTTTGGTAGCAGGGGAGCAGCAAGRGTGGTTCTGTGAGAAGCTGCCAGAAGCTTCCTCTATGTCTGGCAGAGCCAATGCCRGCTGGCTCCAAGACAGACRTGCTGCTGACCAAGGCTGGACCAATTAGAAATGGTAACAACTCTGTGTTAACGTATTTCAGAGGGGAAAAAAAAGTTATTGTGCAAATGTAATTGTAGCCAGAAAAGAGGGGAGTCAGAATATATGAGAGGAACAACTCTGCAGACACCAAGGTCAGTGGAGAAGCAGAGCAAGGAGGTGCTCCAAGTGCTGGAGCTGAGATTCCTCTGCAGCCTGAGGTGCAGCCCATGGTGAGGCAGCTGTGTCCCTGCAGCCCATGGAAATCAACAGGGATGCAGAGATCCACCTGCATCCCATGGCGGAGACACACGCCAGAGGAGGTGGATGCCTGAGASGTGTCTGCGACCCCATCGGGGCCTGTGCTGGAGCAGGGTTCTGGCGAGCACCTGCAGACCCATGGAGAGAGGAGCCCACACTGGAGCAGGTTTCCTGGTAGTACTTGTGACCCTGTTGCGGACCCATGATGGAGCAGCCTGTCTTTGAAGGACTGTGCTCCATGGAAGAGTGACTCACGTTGCAGTAGTTTATGGAGGACTGTTGCTCGTGAGATGAACTCACATTGGAGAAGTTCGTGGAGAACTGTCTCTAGCTGGAGGGATCCCACACTGGAGCAGGGGAAGGACTCCTCTCACTGAGCACTGGCAGAAACAACAAGTGATGAAGTGACCATAATCCCCATTCCCTGTCTCCCTGAGCTGCTGAGGGGGGAGCTAGAGCTGGGAAGGAGGGAGGGGTAGGGGGTAAGGTGTTTCTAAGGCCTTATTTTACTTCTCATTTTCCTGCTCTGATTGTGTTATTTATAAATTCAATTAATATCTCTAATTCAAATCTGTTTTATCTGTGATGGTATTTGATGAGTGAACTCTGTGTGTCTTTATCCCAGCTCATGAACCCTTCCTTATATCTTCTCTCCCCTGTCCAGTTACAGAGGGGAGTGAGAGAGAGGCTTTGGTGGGTGCCTGGCATTCAGCCGGGGTCAGTGCACTACAGTATTGAAGACAAATGGGATAACCTTTTACCAGCACTGGGAGTGGGTTCGGCTTGTCTACCTCCCCAAGGGCATGCTAAGGAGGCTTGGATGCTAGAATAAGATGTGCTAGTGCAAGTCTGAAACCTTTTGATTGCCTTCCCTGCCTGCCACGGGCATTCAGTTGCCTGCATAGCGTGGGCCCAAGGCCAAGATCTGATACACACGACATTGCAACCTTGACTCAGACAGCTGATAAAATTGCAGAGTTATGAGAAATAGGCATCAGAAGGCCTGCAGAAAGGTTAAAAGACTTAAAATTAGAGAGATTCCTGGCTAATATTTGTATCAATTACCTGTAGGAGGTGATTGACTTGCACCCTCTGTAATTTCACAGATGAACTTACATTGGTGGGGCTGTTGATTTGTTGGAAGGTGGGAAGGCTTTGCAAAGGGATCTGGACAGGTTGAATAGATGGGCCAAGGCCAATGGCATGAGGTTCAGCAAGGCTGATGTTGCATCCTACCCTTTGCAATGCTCCAGGCTGGGGAAGAGTTGCTGGAAAGCTGCTCAGTGGAAAAAGACCTGGGTGGACATGAGCTAGGGTGTGCCCAAGTGGGCAAGAAGGCCAACRGCATCCTGGCCTGTATCAAAAGTAGTGTGTCCAGCAGGACCAGGGATTGTCCCCTTGCAGTCAGCCCTGCTGAGGCCATACCTCAAATCCTTTGTCCAGTTTTGGGCCCCTCACTACAGGAAAGACATTGAGGCCCTGGAGTGTGTCCAGACAAGGGCAAAGAAGCTGATGAAGGGTCTAGAGAGTAAGTCACCATCCCTGGAAGTGTTCAAGAAACAACTGGATTTGGCACATAGTGCTGTGGTTTTGTGGACATGGTGGTATTTGGTCAAAGATTGGACTCAATGATCTTGGAGGTCTTTTCCAACCTTAATGATTATATGATTCTATGAGAGAACCCATGGAGATGCAATCATTAGTAGATCAGGACTCAAGAGGAAAAGCAAGAGCAGGGAAAGGTATACAATCTTGAAAAGGAAAATAACAAAATATTTAATTTGGGTGCTGTTGAAGCAGATCACTAAGCACCCATGTCAATAGAGCTGGTGGCAGCTGACTGCTCTGCAGCACTGTTGAAAGGTAGAGTCCAGGACTTGCAGTGGTTGAACCTTCTGCTTGGACTGATGCTGCTACACTAGCAAAAGTGTTTAAGGTGCCTTGTGCAGGTGGAGAATCTTGATGCTTTGCTTCATACCTTGCTGGAGCCTGTATAACTTTCATGTCAGCCAGAGTTATACTGTGTGCTGTGTGTATTCTGCTAATAGTCTTTGTGCATGGCCTTACCAACAAGGGATGGGAGGCAAAAATGATGAGCACTTTGACTGAGAAAATGAAGATCCAGATTCATGATGTATTTGTAGTAAATAATAGCTGAATACTTGCAACCAAGGGATTGTGGTGGAAAGTGATATTATAGTTCACTTTAGTCAAGTTTGGAGGAAAGCAGAAGACAAGAAATTAAATATAAACTCTGTGGCTTGCTAATGTCAAAACGTGTTCAACTTAGAACTTCAGCAGATGTCACAAAAATAAAGCCCAGTCCCCAATCCAACAACAATCAATACTAACAAAAAAGACGACAAAAKAATTTTTCTACTTCAGGCTAAGATGCAGAGAGGTGTTATTATTTAATTTATTTATAGGCAATTAAAATATGACATTATGAAAAGAATGAAAAAAAGCATTGTTATAGAGGTCTAGTCCTATAAAACAGCAGTACCAAAACTGTTGGACTCGGGGTCGCACTGGATTTACATAAAGTTTTGGTAGTGCAGCAATGGCTTCTGTGAAAGGAGAGAAGAAACTATTGAGACTATTGAGAAGAGACCAGAAACATATGTGTCAGACAGAGCAAAYTTCAGCTGTGTCCAAGGTGGACCAGACCCACTGAACCAAAGCTAAATGGTGCTGGTAGTCCTCCTGTGAAACATCATTTAAGAAAGAGTAAATAGTGCTGAGTGGCAACTGGGAGAGAGGAGTGAGAAATATGTGAGGGAAACAGACTTGAAGAAAACCACATCAGGGAAGACAGAGGGGAGAAGGTGCTCCAGGTGCCAGAACAGAGATTGCTGTGCAGCCTGTGGAGAAGACCGTGGTGATGAGGTTGTCACCTYTTAACCGATGGAGAGGCCACATCAGAGTAAATTCACACTGCAGCCCATGGAGAACTCCACACTCAAGTAGTTGGATATGCTCTGAAGGCAGCTGCCAAGAGAAGCACTAAATCTATAATGACTGTAAGAAAGGATAATTTTCTTTGCTTTGCTGATAAGCAATAGCCAATAGACAGAGAAAATGAATAAAGGGGAGTTTTTTAAAGCGCATTGATTAAAGTAACTCATTGACATACTGACAAAAGACAAACCTGCAGAACTGCTAACAGAATAATAATCAAACACCTGAAATATTCAAAGACAAGAAGGGGACAGGGGGTATTGGTAGGGGAAGAAGAGAGATAGAGAATAGAGAWATATCTGGATTATACACTTTGGCTATAATCAAACAGAATATTTTTTAATTAAAAATCAGATTCAAACACTTGGGTTTTTCTTCCCTACCTTCATAGCACAGGGGGAAAGGGATCAGAAAAAAAGAAAATTACTGCCCATTTTTWAAAAAATAAGTTTTTCAACATGAAAAAAGTCTTTTGGTGGAATGACTTTATTTTAATCTTTTTATTCATTGTATCTAAATTGTTGCAGTAATCTTTTCCTTTGTTTTTTTATACCTCTACATCTACATGTAGATAAAATCACAGGGATCCAGTCCACTGTCTAGGCGCTGCTAGAGAAGTTATAGAAAAAAAGACAGTAATAATCAAAACTAATTAAATGTGGGGGTATCATTCATTCTTAATAGGAACCACTAATACTGGTGCATCTTTCTGGTACCATGTATGCTGTGCTGAGTGAGGTTCTTTATCAGCAGTTTTCTGAAATAATGCAATTAAGGATGCAAAGATAGTACTGAGATCATATAATCTCTTGAGATTTCCCTCAGTCCCTGAAGATTTTTTGGTGACCTAGAAGTATACCTGAGATTTCTACAGGAGTCTATAGAGAACTCAAACTTTCAAGTTCAGATTTCCATTTCTTCAGAATTTCTGAAGTGCTGAAGTACTTTAATTTCTTCTATTTCACCTGTTCCCCCATTTTTATGTACTTTTTTTTCCTTGAGGTGTATGGCTTTCATTTATTTAAAGGATTTGCAGAACTTTCTTGATAGAGGAAGAGACAGATTTATGAGTGCTGACTAAATTATAGATAAAATAAGATGTAAAATATTTCCTGATATCAGTTTAGAAACTACCTACTGGTTACTTACACTTAGTTGTAATAAAATCTCAAAGACTGCAATACACTGGCTAGAAGTGAGATAATTTCTGTCACTTGAATGTAAAACAATCAGAACTACAAATATCCTTCTTTTAGGGGGAGATCTTACAAGAAAAATAGTAATGCGAATTTGAAGTACAATCCTACAGATAGAACAAAGTGCTTTCCRTAGTGCTTTCCAAAGTGCTTTTTTGTTCTGGAAACTTGTTTAATCCCAAGTTTTTATTTTGCCAGTATTCCATAACTATGATCTTGGGATAAAATAGGAAAATTGCTGGAAAAGGTATAGAGGTGAAACCAAATCAGCTAGAAAAATAGAAAAGTTTTATCCTTCCTTTTTGATTCAGAAACTATATAAGAAAACTATTTATTTAAATCCTTCAATATTTTATAAATATTTGTATGATATACACATTGAATTCCAAAGTAAAGAAATTTGATAAAGACTAAAAAGTGGTTTCAATGTGGTTTTTTTAGAAGCATTTCATACGCATGTGAATAGAACAAAACTTTTCCTGTTACCAAAATTCAATATTATACATAAAGAAATTTCTAGGTAAAGCAGCAATAGAAATTAAGGGGAAAAAGCCTGTGTATAAAATTTCTTATTTTCAACATTTGTCTTAGTACAAATTTGTGCAGTTTATAGAACTTTGATATGAAACAAATTGGAAAACTGAAACAGTAAAAAGCAAAACTTGACATTTTTGAGTGCAAGTTAAGCGTGTGTGTATGTGTGTGTGCATAYGGGTTTTGTAATAAATGAATGCCATGACCAACTTTTTAATCACTAATATTCTTTCAAGGATTCAAGAAAGACAGGACTTCAAAGTGTTGCCAGAGCATCATGAGATTTGTCTTCACAGGATTCCACTTGACTTCATAGCCTCTCATCTCTAGCTGACATTACAAACTACTCATTAATTTAGTGCCAGGAATTCATGCAGCATATGTAATGAAGCATGAAGCAGTATCTTTTCAGGTAAGTAAAAAAAAAAAAAAAAGTACAATCTGAATCAATGTTAGAGGGAGAAAAATAGTTGAGCAGTTATGCTGTTGTCAATTATAACTAAAATTCACATTTCAGAAACTAACATGCAAGGAAATTCGCCCATGGCAGTTGTACTCTACTATAATTTAGTTTGTCTTCCCCCATACAAAAAGCACTGCAATGCTATATGCGAGCAAAGCCCTTTTGCTCAGCTAACAATAGCTAATCTGCTGTCCTCGGCACTGAATTTTAGTTCAGATCAGAGCACTGCTCACAAATGCTGAAGAACAAAGGTGAAGGTTATTATTTCAGGGTGATGGAGAAAGTAAATAGTGGTGGAAGATCTGCAATCTACTGTTGTATAACCTATACTGTTCCCCCAAGTCACATGATTCACACTGTTACTGTCTCTTAATATTACTTCTGTTCTGCTTAATTAATTGCAGGATTATAACTTTTTCCAGAAGCCACAAAAGTTGTGAGTTTGCCACCATATTTAGATGCTTGGGCCTTGCCATTTACACTTTTGGAATTTGGGGATATACAATTAATTAGAATGTTGGTTTCAGGACTCAGAATTTGTCCTATGAAGTTGCACCTTAATTCCTTCAGGATGCTAGTGGTGCATGTTTTAGATTTTAGGCATTTCTTATGCCAGTGTGGGCTTCCCATGGAGTCCCAGCCTCCTCTGGTCATCCATCAGCTCCAGCACTGGTCCTACACAGGCTGCAGCAGCTCTCTCCTCCACTGTGGACCTCCATGGGTTGCAAGGGCTCACCATGGGCTGTCTGCACCATGGGCTGCAGGGGAATCTCTGCTCGGGGGCCAGGAGCACCTCGTGCCCCTCCTTCTTTGCTGGGCTTGGTGTAGGCTGGGCTGTTTCTCTCACATAACATCACTCCTCTCTCCCAGTTTCTGTTGTGCATCAGTTTTACCACCTTCTTAAATACATTATCCCAGAGGTGCTCCCACCATCGCTGATGGGCTTGGCCTTGGCCAGTAGCAGGTACAGCTTGGACCCAGATGGGGTTGGCTCTGTCAGACATGGGGCAAGCTTCTCACAGAAGCCACTCCCTGAAGCTCCTCTGCAACCAGAACCTTGTCACTCAAATCCAATACCACTAAATGAGTGTCAAAACTGATCATTTGCTGTAGTTTTCAAAATTCAAATGTTTTTAGAGGATTGTTTACATAGAGTGTATGTCATATGGTCATGAGAATCTCATAGGTAGGATATGTTAGGAAAGCTTGCCTCTCCATGTGAAAGTCAGAGTAAATGTCTACTATATGCTTAAGAAAACAGGGCATTGTGATTTKTATATTCTCTGGTACATTAAAGACAGTTTCAAATAGCAGTTGTCAAAGAAAATTTATTCAAGTACATTGGAAAAAAAAAAGTCTGTGTCTTAGCCTCGACATTCACACTTAAGTRTAAGTCTTTTTCTTCTGAGATTCTAATTCTCTATGCAAACTGATAAATTAAAGAGAGAAAACCTAATAAAAACCATCAATAAATATGGTCAATAGAACGATCAAGAATAATTTCTGGTTTTAAGGATATGCTTCATTTTAGAAATATATCTGAACATCATGAAAGACTGTATTTAATTCCAAGATTTAGAAAGCTGATCTCTCCAAAATATTTCAGCATTTCATCATTAAGTCATAACTAATTTTAATCTCAAGGAAGGATTGTTTCCTCAGTGCACTTTGCTGGAAATGTGATCGAATTAATAGGATGGAAGAAGGAGGTAATCTGTAGCTGAAAAAATTATTATAACACAATTGAAGTACATCACTCAGGACCTCAGAATGTAATCTTTTATAAATCTTGGGAATAAATATATTTTATACAGTTCCTAATTTGTGTTTATAAAATGTGTTCACTCTAAAAGTAGAAAAAACTATTGTAACTGAAGGATATGCATTGTTGCTCATTTTGCCAAGTTAGATATATGTAACAATCAAGGTTTTGTTCACCTGTTTGTTGGCTTGTTATGTTTTCTGCTGTTAAATCCAGCAGAGTTTCTTGAGCATACAGAAGAATGTGTTCAAAAGCTTGAAGCAATCTCTTTTAGCTAAATAATGGGAAAGTWCAATAAGCAGTGTAATTCTCAGTAAATTTCATGTTGTCCTTTTTGTGACGAAGAAGCAAATATATAAACAAACAAGAGAGAAGAGGGAAAGGAACTGTAGGTTACAAAGAGAAAGAATAAAGAAGATGAGTTCTCCAGGCAAGAAACTTCAACAAAGAAACTTACATAAAAGTGGTTTGGGGAAGGTTGACAGTGGAAGAGGACAAAGAGCAATTCTACAGGGAATTCACTTTTATAGGCTATTTGATAAATTCATTGGTGTTATCTGTTTAAATAGAAGTTTATGCTACTCATTAGAACCAAAAAACTGAAGAAATCAGACCTTTGACAAATAATGGTGATGCCAAGCAGTAGGACAAGAGGCAATGGGCAGAAACTGATGCACAGAAAGTTTCACCTGAATATGAAGAACAACTTCCTTACTGTGTGTGTGACCATGCACTGGCACAGGTTGCCTAGAGGGGTTGTGGAGATATTGAAGAACAATCTGGACACTATTCTACTGAACCAGATGTCTCCACCAGTCGTCCCGTTCAACCTTACACATTCTACGATTCTGTCATTTAGGTCCTACTCTCAATATGTAAAGTGACCAGTCTAGCTAAGCTTGCTGACACATCACACAATTCAGTTATATATGTAAAATTTTATGATGTGAAATTTTTTCTTGATACATTATGTTCCTGCCATTCCCATACTCTGCTGCTCCCTGGAGCATTTCTTGTGAGTATTCATTTGCTGTTCACATTCCATGACAAGAAAAATTGCTGGGATACTTTTATCAATTTGTAAGAAGGGAAAAAAATATCCAGTAGGATTTTGACAGTGACTTTTAGTAAGCCTGGATTTACTTACAAGATAATGGGTTATAGCAATAAATGATGCATTTTGTAAAAAAAAAAACCTGAAAATCTTTTAATATAAATATTTCTATTGTTGTTTATCTTTTTGTTGTGTTTCATTTTGTGATGGCAAAGTGTACATTATAGCTGTCTTGTGTCAAAGAAAAAGCTTATTTGCTTCAGATGTTCAACAAGATTTTTCTTCAAGTTTGAACTCTTAGATGGAGAAAACATTCTCCATTTTTAGAAGCAGGGAAAGATAAGAATGATCTGTTTATAAGATATGGATCTGGCCTATATGTCTTATAGCACTACTGAAAATACTGCATGCATTAATCTTTAGGGATCGTGAAGCTCTGATAACATGGAATGCACTAGTATAACCCCAACACTAACTAATAATAATCTTAATTAAGTTTTAAAATAACTTATAATAATATTTTAAAATGTTTATATGAAGGCAGTCACATGGAAGTAGGAACTCAATAGATGTATCTTTCTATAACCTCTGTCAGGCAAAACAATTCATCTTTAGTCAATAATTAGTTCCTCCCTTAGAAAGAACCTAACTCTCAGGTAAATAAGATGTATATTCAAAAACAAAAGACAAGTTTATGTATTCTTTGACCATATTAATATTGCTCCTCCCTTGAGACATAAGCCCAGTGCAAATTGAACTAGACTGTATATCCACCCTTGCAAATTGTGCAAAAGCTAATCTGCTACCGAGTTCTATGTCTGTAAGTATGTATCATTATAATTTAATTTTAAATATGCAACTATTAACAGGATCCTGATATTATTGATAATAACCCATAAATCTTTAATATAAGCATATTTCAAAAATAAAAATAAGAAAAAGTCAGTCTGGAAATGGAAACGGATTTCCAGTCGTAATGCACTTATTTACATTGGATTCTGTAAAAACTTTGGCAAATATCTTTAGAAATGACAATGCTTTTCACTTTATCCCATGCTCTTTATTATGTCTATCCTTGGTAGTAAATACTTTTTAATAAATGTTATAAAATAAATMCTATTAAATAGAACACAGAATGATAACATTTCTAATGTATCATACATAAATTAGTTATAATTACTACTTGAAAAATATATTTTACATGATCTATATACCCTTTAGCATTGGAAAAAACCATAAAGACAATATTTTTAATGCACATTTTGCTCTTGCTTAAAAGAGTTCTGATGATAATTGCAAATTATAACAAAGTAGTTTATTTAGAGTATGTTTTCCAAACTATCTTTCTAGAACTATTTAAGTTTCTACTACTTTTAAGCTGGTATCTAAAGAACACATACACTGTGACATTTTGTGACCTAAAACCCATGATCAGATCCTTAAATATAGACATAGTAAATATCAGATGCCTGGCTATAAAAAGTGAACAGCAAAGTGACAACAAAGGTCCTCAGGGTTTTGTGACCAGAGTGTTCTCGGACTGAAGGGACTTAATATAACACTTTTCACCTTCCAAGAGAGGTTTTTATCCCAAACCTATGGGCTATTTCTGGAGGAAGACAGAACAAGTAGACCTATTTCTGCAAAAAGAACTACTGTAGGTAAAAAGTATAAATCTTTTGGTAAAGGGAAAGAACATAGAAAGAATTTTAAGACYTGATAGGTTAATTGAGACATGGAGAAACCAGTGTGCTGCAATGTGTCTCTATTTCACATAGAAGACCCAAATAGCAGTAATAATGGCCTTCAAATTCTAGGAACAAAAAGTTGTGCTGTACAATGAAATTTAAACTAAAGAGCATTAAAATAATTTACACAAGTAGAACCAACAACAAGTTCTAGTTTATGAGCTTAAAAGTACAGAAAACAAAACTCTAGGGGACTTGGGAATTCAAAAATTTCAAAATTATTGGAATATAAACTATTTAGTTTGAATTTTTGGGATACATTGACACTGTCTAAACATATTCTCTTTTTTTTTTTCCCCTGAACACTGGGAATTGAATAAAGATGATGAGACTATCAGTTTTGAACTATGTTTACAGCATGCCCAGACATGATGAATATAAAATATTCTGAACATGAAAAAAGTACTTTGTTTCCAGCAGAAAAAGTGAATTGAAGGGGTACAGCAGCCTTCATAGCTCCAAGTATGTCAAGTGAATATTTCCAAAGTCAACTAGGTAAATACAAGGCAAGTCCTGATAATACAGTAGGCCAGGTTTAGAGGTTAAGTGCTCCATAGATCTTCAAGATTAACAACACTCAGTGGCTAAAAAATCTATCCAAGCTGAAGCTTTCACTAAAATTACTTCCTTTTACACCTGCTTCCACTTCAAACTTCATTTAGTCAAGGCAGCCTCTACTGTTCCCCTCAAGTGCTCATCCTATTTCTGAGAATAGCTTTCAATACAAGGGAGAATGTTGAGAAATATTTGATTATAGGGATTCTCTACAGAAGGTTGAGTCTCCAAAATATAAGAATGTCTCATGGTTTAACCCCAGATGGCAACTAAGTACCACACAGATACTCACTTACTCCACCCCACACCCCAAAGGAATTGGGAGGAGAATAAAAAGAACCCAACTAATATCCGTGGGTTGAGATAAAAGCTTAATTTTAATTAAGGGAAAAGTAAGAGAAATAGAAATCATAAAGGTCTTTGTAAAGGAATTTTTTTCCTTCCTTTCTGCATGTCAGAATTCTGGCCATACTGGTAAAATAAAAACTATGAGAATATATATATAATATATATATGGCAATATAAATATATATATATATATATGCACATATATCTATATATTTATAAAATTCTGTCAGATATCAAGAGAAAATATAAACTGTATTATAGATTGCAGTTAGTTGCAATATGTTATTAGCAGCATGTAATTTCAGCTGCACATTTTACAAACCAGATCTCATTTTCACYTTTGGATAAAGACATTATCAGAAATGATTGCAGTACCTAATAAGTGTGCTCTAGAAATTTCATCCAGTAGCCCCTAAAGACCCTGCAGAACAAAGTAGATCATATTATGCAGTTTTATGGGTGTAGTATAACAKAGAAGAAGATAGTTTGCACAGTCAGTCTCTTTCTCAACTCCAGCAACATACTTTTCTCAGCTGATCTCAGACTAATGCATTGATAGGAATACTAGAAATTCAGATAGTGACTTAAAATAACATACTGAAAATTTTTCCATAACAATTTAAAGTTAGGTTARAAAAAATAGATTAAAATATATTCGCATATTATTATCTAACCCCCCTGATTTTTCTAACTTATCATGGTCTAATTTTCCATTTTTTCATTAATTTCAACTATATATTTTAAATACATATATTTCTATAAGAATTTGAACTTCGTTGTTCATTTTCCTAAACCAGAGTTATTCAGTTACATTTGTCTTACATATCCTTCCCAAATAAAATGTGTTGACTTCTCAGCAATTTTAAACCAAAGAGTTGTTCACTTTGATGATTATAATCAGTTATCTAAGTATTTTAGACATTTTCAATGTTATTTATYTTACGACTCTCTATTTGAAGAAAAATTTTTAAATTGCATGTGACTAATAGAGATTCCCATTTTTTACCAATACTACATCATAGAATAATAATTGGGATAGATTTTGTACTTTCTTAAATATATAATGGCTGCCCTTCTCTCCTGTGATGAAATTTGACCAAGGAGATTACACGTTGCAATATGATATCAGCAGTAGGGAGAAAATCTCCCTGGATATGACTCTAAAAGCAAAAACCCACCAGTGGTTTTATATATAAATTCTTTTCATACAGGAAAAAAATTTACACAAACAAGCACAATTCAGAATTTCATTTCCCCATGTAACTTTAATTTTAATTTGTTTGCTTGTGAAATGTTTTGTGCCAAACAAGTCTAGGTTCTTTTGGAAAAGTATATAGTATTTTGTGTTTTGTAAGGCAAAATTCCAAGTTATTCACATAAAGATCTTTTTTCCTTTTCTTTACTCTGAATTGTGATTTAAATAGTTGAAATAATAATAAATAATAATAATAAACTGTGTCAATTTTTAAAATAAAATTTAAAAGTTTTTCTTGTGCTTTAAGTTTGTTAGCTTTTCTTTTTCCCTGAGCTGAAGAGTCAGTGAAGAGTCTGCTCCATGATATTGTCAAAATTTGAACTCTCAGCCTTCAAGAACCTATCTCTTGATCTGTATCCCAAATACATAGAGAAAATTATTAAAACAGACAACATGCCCATACATTTGGACTACTAGATACCCTTGTCCCTCTTAGGACATGGTCTGTCATTACCCTGCAAAGAAAATAATGAAGCGACTCTTCCATTTTAAATGCCACTTGGGTTTCTGGTGAAAGATCTATAGCTGCAATAGCTGTTCTGTTCTTTCATCACTCTTTTATYGCTCCCGGTATTCCAGGGTGGTGCAGGGTGTGTCCACTGCTCATGCTTTAGCAGCAATATAAGCCTCTGTTTAGACTGTTTGCATTGTCATCCTTCCAAAATTTCCCCAAAGAGAAAAAGTCAACTTTGTAAAAYAGTGACAGTTTGTATCCTGGGGAAAAAGGGAATGGCATTTTGTAGGCCAGTTAATTTAACTGTTTTGCAATACCATTACCTCAGCTGAATCTCAAAGATTGATACAAGCAATACTACTGTGCAGTTCCTTGTAAATACAGAAAAGTATTTCAACTGGGACGGATCAGGAAAGCAAAATGTAAGGATTTCAACATATTCTGACYGGGACATTCAAAACAACTTTTCTAAATTCTTTTGCAATGATTAATATGCTATAAAAACATGGCTTCATTTGATTTAAAATGATTATGGACTTAGGTCTATTATCTCATTGCCGCATGTCCTTAAGGACTTGTAATTTCAAAGATTTTTCAGGTCATCTTATAGAAAATAAAAACAGAAAGTAAGAGTTATATTTTAAACTGTGTCACTGGATTGGATAAGATACAGATGAATGCATGTTTGAAAAGTGAACTAACAGTCTTATTGTCTGGACAGTTCCAATGATTAAAGAAAATACCAATTTTTTATACAGTATGCCAGCTGCAGATTACAGAAGTAATACTGTCATGCTTAACTGCAGTTATTAATCTGCCAGAGACAGCAATTTGAATATCAACAAACTGGAAATGTTTGGTCAGTTGTTGAACTTGGTGCACCAGTTTACTGCCAAATTTTAGACAAACATGCTGTAAATTAACAGGGGCTTAAGATGAAAGTCAGACTATGGAAAACTGAAATTTCAGATAACAGTCTCTGCATTGCCAGTACCGGGATGTGGAAATGTTATTTATAAGGGGCCGGTCAAGTGTTCAAAATCTAGCTCTGGAATGGTGATTCTAGCTTAGACTAGCTTAAGCAAACAAAAATTAGAGTTATGATTTTAAGGCATTATTCTTTATCTAGGAAAACTTACAGTCACAGAGAGAAGCCTCATGACCGAAGGCCAAAAGGGGCAAATATTGCAGAGGAACACATGAGCAGAAATAAAGCAGTAAAAGTACACCTGATTGTAATGAAGGTTTAATTTCATCTTTCTCTCCAGACGAATGATGGTATTTCACTTTCTTTGACTGACAAAAGTCACAAGAGGGTCAATTTTTCTGCTATTAATGCATTCTGCCAAAGAGTGTAGAAAAATACATAGCAGATAAGATTTCTGGTTTTGGGAACTTTCCTGTACACTTTCCAGCAGGTTAAGGCCTTGTTCTGTTTTACTTTTTTTTCTACCGAGTGTTTTAGAAAAGAAAACAGAAAAGAAATACTTTGGTCACAAATTATGCACATATGAAATAAACCAGAAATAGAAATTCATTAAGAGTGAGAAAAAATTTGGTACAGTTTCATAGATATAATATCATACGTATCTATAATGAAATTGATCAGTCAAATACTGTAGATCACTGTGAGGTTCATCTCTTCTAAACAGCTTTTAAAATACTTCTTTAGAATTCAAATCTAATCCAAATCTTTTTCTGGCAACCACACAGTTTGTGAACCATGACTTACAATAACTGTTCTGGAAGCTGTGCCAATACTTTCCATTTGCAGAATCTTGGATATATCAGGAAAAGAAATAGCTGCTGGTTTATCTGACAGGTTTTTCCAGGTGACACAGTTCAATC
Source organism: Parotia lawesii (assembly GCA_003713295.1). Taxonomy (NCBI): domain Eukaryota; kingdom Metazoa; phylum Chordata; class Aves; order Passeriformes; family Paradisaeidae; genus Parotia; species Parotia lawesii. The sequence continues at coordinate 1,228,862 of RAHM01000082.1, read as the reverse complement.
TGAAAAAATAGGTTTTAAAAATGAATAATCAAAAAAAGAAAAAAGAATTGGCAGAATTGAAAAACAAGACTGTAAAGACTGCACGGAGGTAAAAGCCCAGAACATACATGAATTTACCTGTCATACRAAATTATATTTTCTGTTATACTGTGCAAGATATACAGTTGTAGATATATAGTTGTAAGCACTTAATTAAAAATTGACTTAAAGGAAAGCCATAATTAAATTAATTTTTCACAGAGCTGCATTCAATTTATTTTGTCCCGTATAGGAAAGAGAGGTTATTCCTCTATTTATTCAGCCTTTTTCTTTAAGCAAGTAATTATTTTAAATCATCTATTTTAATAGTAAATTCATTGTGATATAAATACAAGACCTTGCTGAGCAGTGCTGCTTGTAGTCTATCATGAGTTAGACTAATGTAAACTAAAGCCAGTTCTATTTATTAAGGAGGCATAATTTAAAAATTTCAGAGGCTGTCCATGATTCATGGACAGAAATTAGGAGTATTAACTTCTAAAAAAATATTTCCAAGATCTTTGACATCTTGAAAGTCATTCTGCGTAGTGTAGTTTTATACACAAAATCATAATTCATGTTGCATAGCATTTCCTTACAGGATCTTTAATTCTAACACATAATCTTTAAAAACTCCACAACATAGCACAGAAACAAAACAAAAACTGTGTGGAGATTCTATTAGAAAGGCAAATTCAGTCTTTATTTTCCTCTTCTCACTCAGCAATTCACAACAGACACAGGTATAAAGGCAGTATTAAATAGATATATTCTCTGATTGTAGTAAAGAACTTGTGTTTCAGCACATGACATCTGTGGTAGAATTTGTCATATCAGCATCTCATGCAAAAATAAAAATGGATTTTTTCCCAGTTATATTGATTATATTACTGTGATTGATTTATTATTCACTTATGGGAGGGTATAGCATCATGATTTTTGGTCTTGCCTGAAAAGAATAGCTTTAGACAGCTCACTTTCCAAAGAATTCTTCATTTTCAGTTGGTGTGATRTTGCACAGCCTATATTATGTGTCCTTAAGAAAGCCAGCATGAAGATTTATTTTCCATCATTTTTTTATATTGACCACCGGCCATAGCTATGCTCATCATCAGTGCATTTCACGTTCACATCCCACAGGAGCTTCCTTCTCAAATGCACCAAGCCATTTATCTTCATTCTGTSGTTGAAATCTGTTGTGAATCTCTTGTCTGTGCTCTTTAACGCAGCTTGACCAGGCTGGCTGTGACACAACTGGTACATCAAATCAGGAAGATTTGGCATTTTATTAAAATACGTCTATATTGCATTTAGAATAYGCAAAAAGAAGGGGGGAAAGTGGGACGAAGTGGGGAAAAGGAACAAGAGAGAAAAGGGTTTTTTTAATGATTTATGGTGGGGTTTTAGTATTTTGAAAATTAACATTACTATTTTCCAACTCTCAGATTGATCTTAATGTTTCAACTGTTCAATTTTCCGTGATGTTTAAACCCGTTTAAGTCTGAAAGTAAAACTTACTGATTTKGCAAAGTTCTCGAGTCCATTTTGTCATTATTCCACTTATACAAATCCTCTGTAGTACATTTGATTTCAGTTAAGGTTAGCACATTCACACTTCTGTTACTGCCCACAGAATTTGTGTTTTCATATTTCTTTTCAGTTTCTTCCTACTGCTTCCACTTATTTCAAAGAATTAGCATAGCATATTTTTCCTGTCATAGAGGTAATTTGCACATTTGAATAAGGAAAATGGAAGAGGATGCTTTTCTCTAATTTCTTTCACTTATTTTATTAGCTGTATGTTACACTTGAAATATTTTCCTATCATATTACAGAAAATATTATTTGCTGGTTTTTCTTTATATTTCTTAGAAGACAAACCAGCTTATTACTCCAGTTCTCCTGTCTGACATCTGTATTAAGCTGACTTTTCTGAGTACAATCACACAACACGATAGTGATGTCCCACTGTGGGCCTAGGCCCATGTTTACACTCCAGTTATACAATATCATATCAAATTTCTTGACTGATCAACACCCCACCAGATATTCTGAAATATTATCACACAGAATTTACTGTCCCGTCAGAAATGGCATGGTGTAAATACCAAAAATACTTTTTTTTCATTATGTGGTAGAAGAGTTTCCACAGATCCAAACTCTTTCATCCTTACTTATACTGTGCATTTTAAGACCTGCATACTTTCCATGCCATTCTGCAAACACTCATCACTGTTTCTTTAAGTCTAAAATTTAATACCCTGGACTACCTTTATTCTTCAATTTCATTTTTTCTGATTTAATGATCACTAAGCCCACTACAGTGCTTGAAACAGCTATGGCATTTYGGCAGATATATTTATTCAAAGTAGCCATATTCTCCCAAGCTTTAAGAATATAGTACATTATGTACAACAGAAAGGTATTTATATAAAATAAATGAAACATTTAACAAAAAAACTCACAACAAAACCAATTTTTATAAAGCATCAAACCCATGCACAAAGGAAAGAGATATGATCAAGATCTATAAAAGGCAGGAAAAGCAAAGTTTTTCATCTACACGTAGAAAAGTATTTATTCATAAAAATCACTTCAATGAGAAAGTRGTCTACAACCTCTTATTACAAAAGTGTTGTTGTTTCACTCCAAGCCCCAAGCTGCTGCTCATTCATTCCGCTACCAGTAGGATTGGTGAGAGCATTGGAAGGGTAAAAGCTGGAAAACTCGTGAGTTGAGGTGCAGTAATCACGCATGGGCACGACTCTTCAGCCAAGATGGAGAGCACACATACCTTTATTGCGCAGTGAATATTCCCTAAATACCAGCACTCAACAGGATATCACATCATATAAACAGGAAAGATGTTCACCTCAGTGTCCCCCAATCACCTGGGATAGTGCACAGACATTGCCTATTATGGTAACAGGTAAACAATGCCCTATAAGGTCACAAACTACAATTATCACATCTCATAGGTCCAGCACTGACCAGAAACCCACAATCCTCTCTCAGCCCATCCCTGGTGACCTGGAAACACTCCCAGGGTCACCTGTGGGGCCAGGAAAGAGGCTCTCTCTCCGGTCCTCTGGGCCTATCTCTCTTCCAGCACACAGTGCACCCCAACATTGAGGTAAAGACATTTGACGGGAAATGCAAAGGACACACACACACAAGCAAAGGAAAACAAGGAATTAAGTCACTGCTTCCATGGGAAGGCAGGTGTTCAGCCATCTCCAGGAGAACAGGGCCCCATCACAAGTAATGGTTGCTTGGGAAGACAAACACCATCATTCCAAACATCCTCCACTTCCTCCTTCTTCTCCCCACTTCATACACTGAGCATGATGCCATATGGTCCGGGATATCCCTTTGGTCACTTGGGGTCACCTGTCCCAGCTGTGTTTCCTCTCAACCTCCCACGYATTCACAACTTCCTCCCCAGTGTGGCATTACAAAAAGCAGACAAAACCTCAGCTCTGTGTAAGCTTTGCTCAGCAATAACAAAAATATATTATCAACCCTGTGTTCCATACAAATCCAAAACATAGCCCCATACCAGACACTGTAAAGAAAATTAACCCTATCCCAGCCAAAAAACAGCACACAGAGCTAATGAAAGCACTTTCATTCTGTAGCTCAATTATGAACACATTWTAGTTATTTTTCCTTTCTAATTATCCCTTTGGAGCTGTGTGTCATAAATCTTATCTGATATGGTATAGTTTGCAAAATATAGCTACTTATTGTCTTCACAGGCAAATTAAGTTAAAAAGTTTGCAATTAATAAAAATAAATAAGGAATGAAGAAAAACAGAATTATGAAACTTAGCTAAATATTGCTTTCAACTCTCTGCCATAATCAGAAATACTTAAACAGAACACAGAACTCTTTAAACAACTATTATTATAAACTAGTCTTTAATTCCAGCAAGTGTAAGCCAATAAAGAAGTGTTCTGAAGAYAGTATTGGATAAAATGATGAAATCTGTTTTCTCTCTGCAATGGTTGTCTAACCATTGAATATAAATTGAAACCAATGATTACTCCATGTAAACTACTTAGAGAGCAGGACTTGAGCATCCAATCTTCTCTGAATGATGTCAAAACTTCCCAAAGTCATACCAGGTACTAGACTCACAGAGTATAATGTTGTCTCTTTTATATAAAAAATATGCAAATATCAGGATTGAGTCCTTAAACCTGCAACATTCTGACAAGTTTAGGGGAAATTCTCTCAGCTTGAAGGTATTTAATAAGTCATGGAATAAYGCACTAGTTTTCTTCAGACTATAATAATGGTTTCTAAATTTTTTTTTTATTTTCCTGAAACAGAGCAGGGACTAATCTAGTCTAAGTTATTGTTTCAGTCTACTCTGTAAAGTTAGATACTATGAAAATATTCTCTCCTGTAAATAATGTCTAGCAAGGTATCCCTATTTGTGACAATCACTGCTGTAAAACAAAACAGAAAATTTGTTTTCAAGTTTACTTAGAAACAAGCAATATATGTAGATAAATAAATACTTTAAATCAATTAAATAAAAATTCTCATTTTAATTGCACATTTTTATTCTTGGAATTTAGGTAGATTTTAAATCTAATCCATCTAGATTGATAATATATTTCTTTCATATAGATGCATAAATATATTTTGTACACAATGTTATTTTAAGAAGTACCTCTGAAATAAATATTTAATTTTTACAAGACCACCAAACAAAATACTTTAGATTTTTCATATTTAGACGTAATCTAATCTTTTAGAAAGATACCTATAGGTTATATGTGAAAATTGTGTCTGTTCCAAACCCAGTGAATGTATTTAAAAAATTATCCATTCTTTCCAATGTTTCTCAGAAAAACAGCAACAAATGCAATTTATAAACATGAATTTTACAATTTTACGGGATTTTGAAAGAACAATAGCTTAATCACTTAAACGTGAGACCGGACCAGATTCAATTGCATTAATTTTTTTTCTTAGTAAAATGCACAAAGACTTTCAAAATTATGAGGTAATATTAAAAATCTTTAAGGATTAAATTCAGGAATGCAGTTTGCCAGTTCATGCAGTACAATAACTATGTGTGATGTTGTCATAATAAATTTAATTATATGGTAACATGGTTCTTCTTATTGTTGTCATTAATAATTAACACATATCAAAATTATCATAAACAATTCTCTTTATAATTGTGTTGACAAGCAGCTGAAAAATAAGAAATTTTCTTAAGCTGAAAAATCACCCATGCTTTAGACTGATACAGGATATTACCCTTAACCTAATATCCCAAATGATGGCATAATAATGCTACTTTTCACATGCATTAAGTCTGAGTACACATGTGAGAGAAGCCTAATCATTTAAGAGACATGCATCAAATAAAGATTACAAAGACAGAGGTGTCTAAACGTGGCTTATAAATGTGACATACAAGTATTCCACTCATGCACAACAGTAAGCAGAGCAAAATACCAGTTCTTCCCTTTTTGATTGTGTGGGTTTTGTGGGGGGTTTTGTTTTGGGGGTTTTTTGGGTTTTTAAAAATAATTTCAGGAATTCTGGTATAACATACCATGATAGATTATTTGAACAAGTTAGAAGGGTGTGGTAAATACAAACGAAAATTTAATCCAAAGCAAATTCTATTATAAGTAAGATATAGGAATTATATGTAGCTTAGCACTTTGCAAATAATGTGTCCACAATTCTCATCCTTACTCCTCCTCAGTACTTTACTGAAAAACGCAGGTCTCCAGTTTCATACAATATCTCAGTTTAATGGACTGAACACTGCAAGTACTCCCCTTGGAAAATGTACGTATAATTGCTTGTTATTGTAATGTTTATGAGTTGATAATTCATCAGGCACTGAATGAGTTGATAGATGCTCTGCACAATATTTTTGGTTTTCTATGCACTAATTAGGAGTAAGAAATCCTCCCCTAAAATATGGCTTTCAAAAGGCTTGAAAGGAGTCATTTTTAGAAGCAACATACAATGTATTTACTTGATGGACCTGAATGGCTGTTTTACCAGTGGTTTTTTTATGACTTAGCAGTGATATCTACACTATGATTCAGCTGTAAGAATTTAACCATTCTTTGTAAATATTTCAGTCATATAGCAATATGTTATTTCTAGAATGTTCCATTAGGTTGATTGTCTTCTGACAGCAGCAATCAGTAATACTCAGCATTATCTTTCAGATTAATGAATGCCTGCAGTTCTCTCGGTATTATAAAGGGCCATTTAAGCCCTATTTTTATGTGTTTCTAAACAGATTTTGGCCAAATCATTTTCAATTCAATCACTGATGCCTCACACTAGCAATATAAAACATTAAGAAAATCAGTCACTGTGCTTCTAGTTTAGGTGATATTCTACCCTGATAACAGGGGATTTTTGTAGGTCTAAAAAAATCCACAAAAGTAAAATGCATTTTGGTCAGCCATTAAACCTTGTTATTTTATGACTATTAGAGACCAGATTTCTGATATGTGGCCATAAACTTTACACCTCCTGATTTTTTCAAACTCATTTTACTCCCTTTGATAAAGTCTTATGAAGACTGAGAAACAGTTTTCTGCATGTACATTCTAATTTTGGAAAAAATACCTTCAAAAATATCTGATGAGTTTTGGAATAGATCCTCTACTCTCTACATATGCAAATAATAATTAAGATACTTTTAAAATAAAAGTTGTATATTTGACAAGTTAGATACATGACAATGTTGAAAAACCCTTCCTCTTTTATTTCTACAACGAGAATGGGTGTGTAGTGATACATTTTCTGTGCTAGTGTTAATTGTCTGAGACTTCCATAGTCCAAAAACCATGCTAACGCAAAACATGAGATATTTCAATGATTCAATCATTCATTCAGAAAATTACCCAAAATTCTGAAAGAGAACCTGTATTTTATGAAACTCTATTACTTAGAGCTTTTTCCTTTCCATTCTATTTGTTCTGAGAATGGGTATAAGAATACCATAGGAAAATACTTGCTTTATTTTAGTCTCGTAAAATACTAGGCTAAGTAGTCATTGGAAAAAAAGTTGGACCTGAAACCATGGCACTATTAGCACCATGCTCTCGTCCACTGAGCTAATCTCAGTTGTTAATACTATACCTTAAAAAATAAAACCAACAGCAGGCAGTGCTGTCTTCTGGTAACAGGGGCATTGATGTCCCCAGGTACAGTAAGTGATGATCCAGGGCCTGGGGCCAGCCAGGGGCAAGAGGAGATGGGACTGGAGACCAAGACCAACTTTCCTGAAATATTGCTGGGGGAAAGGATGGGTGGCTGGGCTGAAATGGAGTCCTGGGCCATGAGAAGGGGTGGGGAGAAGCTCTGGGTGGGCTGGACAGGGGCTGTAAGGCCCAGCTGTTCCCTCAAAGCCCTGGGGTGTTTTGGGTTATTTTGTACCTACAAGAGCATTAGCCATTTAGCAAGAATAAATTAAATACATCATTTATGACCTTGTCTGTGTTGTCAAGTGGATTAAGTTATTGATGAATGTATTTGAGAAGAGTCTTGAAAAAAATATTATTTTTCTGTATGTTACTAGAATGATATATATGATAATAGAGGAAAAAATACTAAAATTCAGTATTTCAAGATGTGCATAAATTAGAGTTGCACAGAAATACCACTTGTGCTGCTGCTTATGCTACTATGTGTTTAGAATACTGTCTTAATTAGATGTATAACTAAAATATTTTAACTAATATAGCTAAAATAATTTTAAAGTGATTAGTTATGAATAATAGAAAAAAGTGGAAAATTTTCACAGCTCTAGGTTTACTGCTAATTTTAGGAAATCTGTACAGACACTGTTGATGGATTATAGCAGATACATGTACTTATATTTCTTTCTTTTTCTCAGTGAAAAATAAGCAAATTTTAAAAACCTAGGGAAATGCCCTTGTTTTCCAATAGAACAGACAGAATATTTTCAGGACAGAGCAAATGATGTACCAAGTTCTTTTGTCCTCCTACAGCTCAATACATCTATGACTGAGAAACACCCCGAAACTCTGAGGATCAGGATACCTTTGTCACTTCTACACTTTCCAGAAAATCTGCACTTGTCCAGGTACTCTATGCAGACAGGCAAAACGAAAGCTTAACATACATATCTAGTACATTTCATAAACTGCTTTCTACAGTTTATAGAAGAAAATTTGAAGAAAAGGCCTATTAGAAAAAAATTATATTATTTATCTTTCATTCACAATTCTCCTTTAAGCAACCTCTGAAGAAAACCGTTTTGTAAAATGAGGCGGAATGGAGAAGTGCAGCTCATCTTTTTCTGTCAAATGCAAAACATAAAATTAAGTAATCTTGATTTTAATTTCCATAAGATGGGAAAATGAATGTACTAGGTTAGATAGAAGATTAATCCAGCCCAACAATATCATTCCAACAAGGTTGTCCAATATTTAAGGACTAAGAAAGAATATTGGGAGGAGGAAAGYGAAAACAATTTTTTTTTATGAGGATATTAACAAGTTCACAGCAAGGTCCTGCTCTGGAACCTCTTGAGCCAACAATATTTGTATTGATATTTCCATGCAATATCCCTGGCTGGATTGATATTCTATATTGCGTAGTTAGCAGGTTTTTCAATGTGAAGAATATGGATTCCGGAATTCTGCAATGACTTCATCATGCTACTCACAGTCTAACTCTCTGTTCTGMGGAGGGCTTCCTCTTTTGAATCTGCAGCTTGCCAATGACCTCGAAGAATTCTATGTTTGAGGAGAAAGTGATCAATTCTAAGTGCTCAGTTTCTTAATGACATACATATTCTCATGCTTATCATATCTTCTCTCACTTTGAATACTGGAGAATGCTTTTAAGGTAGCTATTCCCTTACAGTGGCTCTACCTTTAACTTATTTAGCTCTTACTCTCTGTACCTGACCCAGATGTGTTATATACATTGTGACTAACATATTCAAATTGAGGACACATAATACAGATTCTAAATCCTGTTTCAATATTTCTGATAGTTTCTTAACAGTTTTTGTCATTCATTTCTTCCCTGTACCTCTTTTTTTGAACATTATATGACAAGTTGATGTATTTTCATAGAATGCTCTTTGATTACTTCAGGATATCATGAATGCATAATAACTGTCTGGTTAAAAACATTATCAGATGCATAAAAATAAGAATATTATATCTTCTGTACATTAYTTTTACATTCTTATTGTGCTTAATTTTGTCAACATTTCATTTCTGAGCTCTTCCACACTGCTAGGATTCTTCACCCCTTCTTAGTCTACTTGGGTCCATACTTCCATTCATAACATTTTCACCAAACACTGTCTGTAGAAAAAATTATGAATATCTATTTTAAAGTACTTTCATAGATTAAAAAACCCTATATATTTTCTGCATGAGAGTCTTTGTCTGAGTAAGACTTTTGCAGGTGAAAACTGAGAATTACGTGGAGCACAAAATTTCAGATTAAGGGAATGTTCCTTGGCTGAGCTTATTCTGTGAATCCAATCCATAACACTGTTTTTTGGAGTTTAAAATCAGATTTAAGCATTTGGGGGAATTTTGTTAAAAATTTAATTTTCTTAATGGCTCCTTTTTTTTGTTTTTACTTGAAATATTTACATGGAGTTTAATTTTTAGTTCAATGCATTTTTCTTATATTTTGTGAAAAAAGTTTTTAATAACTTTGGAGGGAAGTGGGAGTAAGAGACACTAGAATAATCTAATATACTTAGGTTACCTAAGAACTCAAAGGATTAGAATTCTTCATTAGTGTTTCAAGCTCAGGATACACTTCTGTCACTCATTTTTCATTTGAAGTAGAATACTCCAGTATGGGTCTTTGCACTGAGATATTAATGATACAAGTGCCTGTTGTACCTTGCCTTGCAAGCTGCCTACTTGCACGTGCTTGCAAGTGCAGACATAGTTAATTCTTATGGGAAATCCATCACTTACTTACACAGACTAGATTATGAAGCCAAATGAACCTTACAAAGGAAAATTCTGATTATAATCACTGAACAACATTCAAAACAATCTTTACATAGAGCAAAACTCTGGGAACGTATCCCCCTTTCCCTCTTCCCTCAGAAAATATATAGCCAAGTGGGAGGATGCACTCTCCAGAAAGGTAACCTGTGTGCCTGCAAAGTTGTACAACAAGCTTATCTTTTCAGGGGCATCTCTGGTAAATGTATTCCAACATTGTTGATCAGTACAAACTGTATGAATTAATATTAAAATATGAATTACTGCTGCACTGAATATGAATCAGCATATTTACTGAATTTGCTAAAAGAAGATTTGCTTGGATGAAGGTGTGTGATGAATCGAAAATGAAGCTTCTTCATTATAGCCCAGTGCATTGCAACTGGCTTATGCACCCCTGCAGAAATTCAGTTTATATTTCCCTGTGCCATTGCAGAATGAGAAAAAAACTCTTTTCCAAACTGTCATTTTATTAAAAGAATTATGCTTGAGACTCTCTAAGAAAAATATAATAACAATCTGCACTTTCTGTTCTCTGAAGTATTCATGAGTCTTTGTCAAGGGAGCTAGCTTTCTCATCCACATGCTGTTGCAGCTTGTTTTCTGTTTATTTGAAATCTTGTAGTGTCTTGAGCATCACCTGGGAAATCAAGGTCTGTGTCAGATGTGTTGAAGCCCTGATGATAAAAGCTGATGATTGGATGTGACTGAGCTTGAACACAGTCAAAGCCTGTCTCAAGATAAACATCTGATGCTAAAAGACTTGGAAGATGAAACTGGTGATGTTCTTACTCTAATTTTGGGAAAGATAAAGCAGAGAATACATTGCAAAAAAAATGCATTACTCAAAATCTCCATTACAGGGACGCAGAAGCACCACAAGAGATATGTGCGTTCTCAGGAAGATATGCATTAATATTCATTGCAAAATCTTACACATGGCAAAAGATGTCACGCCTTGGATAATAAAAGAGCAATTATTAAACACTTTTAGCAAAAGAAATAGATCTGACCAGGAAAAAAAAATGAAGAGGAAAGAATAAAAAGACTTTCAARTATAAATTTATGCTGATTCCTTTTTTAAAAAAAGAAAATGAAAGATAAATGTTTACATTTTTTTGGCCTTGCATCAAAGAAACAAGTAGAAGTTTCAATACTAGAAATCATTTGAATGATGTCAAAAATTTGTAAAAAATCATCAGGGACATAACTAGATCTTTGCAGTTTAATCGCCTGAGATCTTATCAGTTACCACCACTGACAGCTCAAAATTGTGTTTGTATCTTGCTGATTTTGACAAAGTCCATGCTAATCAAGCTAGAGACTTTGTCCCAGTGTGAGTGACTGTCCTTGCAAGATACAAAGAGCTGTGTCGATGACCTTCTCATACACCTCCAGCACCTGACCCTATTCTAGAGGGTTTCATAGAATTTTTTTTGGTGGTAATTACTTGCTTTCAAAGCTCAGATATTTTTAAATGTTATCTGACTTCCAGAACACTGTAGTGCAAAAGTCAAACACTTGTTTTTGTTCTTGTTGTGCTGTTGGATTTTCTTTAATAGTGTTCAGATATGTTAATATTTTCTGTAATGACCAAAATTGAAATTTAGGTAGTCTAAATTACAATGAGTTTCTCCTTTTGTGACAGAAACATATTTTCTGGCTTGCCATTTTCTTCCTGGTCTCTTTTAATATATTGTTATGAATGGATGATGARGGGTTTACATAAGACCGTGCCTATTGCCCAGGCATCCAGCAGCAGGCAGTAGCTTTATCGAGGTGGCCAGCACCCCAAAACCCACTCTCATTCGCAAGTTCTTTAATAATGGCTGATTCGCTCTATTGCAGAATGAATTATTTATTTAATAGACACAAAACTAACAGACATAAGACTTAAAACAAACTACTACTACACAGGAATAAGGACAAAAAGAGACAACTAGTTAAATACCCGTGGGGTTAAAGGTACCATTAATTTACAGYTAGCTAAGAAATAATAGGATCCAACGTTTCTTACCATCCAATTCCTAATGGAGCACACATCRAAATCCTTTCCCTCAATTCCCAGGAAAGTAATCATGAAATTTGCGTCCAAACTCCAGAAAGAAGTCTCACATGCTTTCAGGGCATGTGGGTAGAAGGCTTCTGCCTCTGTGATAATCGTGTGGGCTTTTATAGACATAAGAACCATGTCTTTTGGTCARGAATATTTATTTTTCTCTTATCTCTCCCTATGTTTTCTTTCCAGACTAAGATGTTGATGCCTAGCTGGGGGCCTGAGCCCTTTTGGTGCCAGAGATGACCCCATGCTGGGCCTGTGACCTGCCTGGGCCATCTCTTGCATACGCACCAACCATCTGTGGTAGAGAGGAGGTAGACATGTACTGCCACATATATGAGGAAAAGATATAAAGTAGAAAATGTTAAGGCAACATAAAGTCCTGTGATAAAAAGAAGGGAAAATTGCTGTGAGTTTGTTGTAAAAAGTATCAGATAGCCTTTTCTTCCATTTGTGTATTTTGAATTAAAAGCCATAATTTTAATTTATTATGTTCCTGAAATCAAATTTCCTCAATAGAAGAGGAAAAGAAAAAGAAACCAACTCACTTCATCAAGACTGAGTGAAAAGGAAACCTATTTAAAAACAAAAAGTTCAGCCTAAGAGTCTGACTCGAAAGGAGTAGGACCCTTAACTGAACTGCTGACTTATTTTCAAGCAGGAAATTGTCCTTTCTGCTTAGAAAATATTCCATTCTGTTAGGAAATTATTATGGCCTGAGGCTAAGCAGTTCCTGAGTATCTGGAAAATGCATTATTAGATTAGCAAGGTGAAACTTACCCATTCTTTGTTTACTTATTTTTATCCAAAAAAACTATGTTACACCTTCACTTCATYAGAGACAACTAGAAGTAATATTTCAAAAACATTATGTCGGGGCAATCTGTAGAAATGTTTTATTTCTAAGACTATAAACTATATTATTCTCTACTTAGGATGATGATCTTAACATGGTGAGTAATAGCAACAGTTTTATTTCCAATTTGTTTGCGTGTCTCAAGTTTTCCCTCTGCTACCCAGTCCTGACACACTAAACAATTTACAGTTAGAATAGTTAATGTAGTGCAGTACTTTGTTAAATATCTAGCATTTTTTACTTCTTGAGGAAAATCTCCCATAACGGATTCCTTTTGTTATGTGTTAATCTTTTCATTCCCTGATTTTTGCTGATGTAGACAACATTATTCAACTGTCCAGAAAGTGAACATGTTCTGAAGCATATGGTGCCACAATCATTGTTCATATTTCAAAAGCCTTCACATAGATGCATGCTGCTTCTTTTCATTAATGACTTCATCTAAATGCTTTCCTAATGCTGTCTTTCCATATTTAAATAACTCTAGTCTTCCACATGGAATTTCTACTGAGTCAAGCTTAACACTGTAGAAGAGGTTTGAGGGTTTTAGCATACAAAAGTCTCACATGATGACATTGTAATATTTCCATGGGTTTAGAAATTGGTCTAAAATACATTTTTGAGATGACTGCCTAAACTCATGGAGATAAATGATAACTAAAGTTATGAAGAGGTTTCAGGAAATGTTAGAATTTAGTTTACACACCTGAAGTTCTCTGAAATTTTAGATTAATTAGTATTTTATTTGAGCGATTAAATAGGAATGTATTGAATTGTATTTTATTCACAYTAAGAACATTTTGAAAAGAAGCCGAGTTCTGGTAGAAAATCAAGTTTTGAAGGTAGGGAGAAATTTCAGTATCACATTCTCATATATATAACCACATCTGAAAAAACAGCAGCATTTTGGATAAAAGTTTTGTTATATAATGACTGCCACTGTTTTAGTTCCAAATATAATTATTCATTAACATTCATAATCATATTTCATTTCATACACTCTGAAATATGATAAAAGAAGATGAGTAACCCTTTAATATGACCTTGAGCTGATAAAACCTCTGTTTCTGTGATAAATGCAAGTTTGCATTTATATYGTGGCTGCACTTTCAGTTGTCAGTAAAATAGTTTTATGAAAGTTCAAATGAAAAAAATGCAACATCTTGAAGACTTGCCTAATATTTCATTTATAGTAGGTAGAAGATACATAGCTGGAGCAGTTTTATATGTAAGTCATATATCATCCGCATAAAAGCGCTGTTGGCTATTCATRTAACTATCAACATAAGAGGACATATCCAAGGTGAATTGGAAAATCTCTCTCGTCATACCAGTTTATACACTGTAGATGCTTCTTTCAGGAACTGACAGGTCTAGTGATGAGTTTGGCATTTAAGTATATTCATCAATTCATTTTTCAAGGTATTCAAGGGCATGAAATTGAGCTAGTAAAATGCAAATCCTATGAAGCTCCTAATATGAAAGTATATATTATCTTTGCTGAAAATTTTAATATTTATTTTAGGGAGGAGAAAGGGAAAGAAAATTACTCTTTTTTTTTTAAATATCRGGATTCATTCAGTGAAGTGTGGCATCACTTCTCATTACAACCTTAATAATATCTTAAGTGGAATACAAAGTTGTTTATCACGGCTTTTGATGATAGACAGGCTTACAAAAAACTATAATATGTCCTTGTAGCTCTGCAGTACAACACATACCTTGAAGAAAAGAAGAAGCTATTAACTCACCCTCTGAATTACTTGGGAAATAATTCTGTTGACTGTTCATACAGTGAGTGGGTAACTAAAAGGCATGTGGCTTCAGTAACAAAGGACTATATTTCGTCTCTGTATGTAGAGCCGCATCTTTTCACCAGAAAAAAACCCCAGTATTCTGAAATATCTCTATTTGAGGGTTGCAAAAGAAGGAACATTGCTACTTTATTGTGTGGCTTTAAATTTCAYTTAAGAGTCTACAGTGGGAAGTGAATAGCAGTCTCCCATGCTGCCATTTTCGGTATCTTAAGTCCCAGAAGATAATTTCTTTCCTAAACAGAGAAAAGGAGCCAGCTGGGTTTGCACTATCTAGCCATCAATTCCCAGTGGAAACCAGGGAGTGAGTGAGAAAGGAAGTATACCTTTCTTTTGCATGAATAGTACGGGGGAAAAAAGAAAAATGTTTAATGAGAGTTGAAACTGTGATCCTGTTCATTTCACTGCATCTGCAAACACCCATTCTAGTGTAATGAATTACAGACTATTCCTTTTGAAGAGGTATAAATGCGGTTTTCAGGATTGGAAAGCAAGTAAATTCAGGATATGAGGTGGTCTGTAAGTTTATCAGACACCTTGTTTAGAAAATGCTTCAAGAGATTACTTTCCACAGTATCATGGTATAACCCCAGGTGGCAACTAAGTGGTGTCCAGCCGCCCGCTCCCGCCCCCATCTCCCGTTGTTCGCTAGAGCTCAAAGCTTAATCTTTGAATTGAGTACCTATTAATATTGAACATCTCAACCAAGGTATCTAAAAGTCAAATTGAATGTCTACAAACACATGCAAATACAGGGTCTACTTATTTATTTATGTCTTTGTGACTGAAATAGATGGATCTTGCTTTATCAGGAATACTGAGAAGCATTTTACTGCAGAGGAATTCTAATTGTGTCTTTCAGCACAAACAAAGGCAGCAGAACTGGATTTAGAAGCTGGAAATCTAAAGGCTTCCCCATGGAGAACTACTTTTAATTTACAGAAATCCTTGGACCCAGTTAGCTTAAAAATAAACACCTGAAAGAAGCTCATTGAATTTACTAGGAAAGTAACTAAATAAAATCCCTTCATCCTAGCATAATGAGCTCCATATCAAGTTACCCTAGTTTTATATGACAGTGTAATATATTAATTGCTTCAGTGTTTATATATCCTTGTAGGGCACAGGGAAGAAAAAAATAAAAATTACCTTACCATGCAATTTCAGATTAACCAGGAAAATACCCCTTCCTAAAATTAACGTATCAAATGAATTTGGCTATTTTAAAAAAAAAAAAACTTGGAAAACTTTCAGTTTCGTATTATCCCTATGGAATTTTCCTACAYGTGAAATATTTGGGTATACAATTCTAAAACTCAATCAAAAATCTATGCAAAAAAGCTATTGCATGGTATAGAACACCATAAACATTTTGTGCTTTGTAAATGGCGCTATTCTTTATCTGTAAAAACACTTAGTTTGATTTCTTATACATTTATCATGTCTGTTTCAATTCAAAAGACACTAATTTGCATGTATGCAGAAAAATAATTGAAATTCCAGAAACTGGTCAATAAAAATTGTTTTATAAAAAAACAACAAGAACAAAAAAACCCAAAAAACTGAACAGGTTTTCTTTAAATGCAAGTGGGTTTTATGTAAATTCAAAGGTAAAATATTGCTATAAGAAATACATAGTCCTAGTAAAACTTGTTAAACCTAAAATAGGGACTAGAAGAATTACAAAGCATACAAGGGTGCAAAACACAGTTTAGTATCATTTAATGGGTGGCTCAGATGAGCACTTTTAAACTTTTAATTTTTGTCACTTAATCCTTTCTTAGGGATTGCTGTAATCACACAAATAGGCACAAGCACACTTACATCCCAAATAAAAAGTATAGCGAAAATATAAAAAATCCTGAGTTTGAAGGGACCATAAGAATCATCAAAGTCCAGCTCCTGGCCCTGCACGGGATGACCCCCGTGACGGAGATCCTTATTAAGGAAGACTAAAACTGGTGTCAATTTCTTTACCTATAGAGCAAACAAATCTGACCAAGTCCAAGAAATAGATATGCCATTCATATTTTGTTATTTTATTCTGAGTTTCAGAATGTGACTGAAAGTAGTATTTACTAGTAGTAGTATTGCCTACTTAAATCTTTATTTAATAAAAAATGCTGATTTCCTCCGAGGCCTTTATATTTTACAATGCTAATATAGACAACGGTGAAAAATTTCATTTTTAATATTTKATTCTACCAAATTTCATTATAATATGCTTCAAATTAACTGATCTATTTTTCCTGAAAACAAATGGAAAAAAGGTACTAAAAAATTCCATTTCAACATTTTCAGAAGATGCTAGTCCATTTCTAAAAAGCATTTAATTTTAGATATTTCTAGTTTAACTTAAACATAAGAATTTGAGGAGTGGGGAGGGTTATTTATTGAAGTATAAAATCTTTTTTGTGTACAATCATGGTGTACAAAAGTCTTCTTCAACTGTTTCCATAATCGCTTCAATACTGAAATGAAAACTTGGATCCTGTGAAACAAAGAGAAATTACCGTTGGTTTTTTTTAAGTGAAGAACTGATGCATAGAGTGATTTCAGCCAAGTACTTCCATTAATTCCAGGTGTTCTGAATGATACCACTAGTAGCTAATTCCCCACATGATTTAAGAGTGTATATTGCAGCAAAACTTTCTTTCTCAGGGCTTCCGATTTTTCTAGTAATCAGGGTTCTGAGCTTCAACACAGGCACCCAAAAATGAGAAAAATGCCATTAATGACTGTGCGTAAAAAGTCTGGGTTTTAGTCAATTAAAAGTTTCTTTCTAATTAAAATGTGAATTGTCTATCATCTAGTAAGAACTTCATACCAGATGCAAAGATATTATCTAATAGTCCAAACTAGAATTCAACTGTCTTCATAAAGATATTCCTTTTTTTTCCCTTCCTAATAATCCCACTCCTACAAATATATAGATGATCCGACGCCTTTGGTGGCTGCCACTCCACTGCTGAACACAGCACTGAAATATTYGATTCTAATTATCTCAGTATTTCTGAAGCATTAGACCCCTGTAATTTACAAAATCTTCTAGCTCTTCAGACTTTTAACTGAGAAGTTCTGTATAGACTCTGATGTTTCTCTTTTATTAATTTTATGAATACTTGAATTCCCTTTATTGCTATAGCTATATTAATCCCTTCTACAATTACAGAACTTGAAAAACATTTAAAAATTAGTCAATTGAGTTTTCATCTATCTAAAAGTAAATTGAAAAAGTGTGAGACTTTAGGTATGTTCACTGGTAATCTTGATAATATGTTTAAGGAGTGAAATTATGAAAAGAAGCAGACAGCAGTCTTTCTCAGACTTAAAAATCCAAGCCTGGACCATGAGTCTGTGAGCTGATCTGGTGAAAGATGAGCACCTGTTTGGGCTGTGAAGATGGGGAAAGACTTTCCTCTTAAAGTGCAATGTTACTTCTCACTGACTCTTTTAAATTCCATCTCTAACTGAAGGAGAATATTCTGCCAAGAATAGAAATGTGTTGTCTTATTAGCAGAACCTAAATGTGTGGGACAAAATAAGTTGGGTGAATGTGGTATAAAATCGTCAACTTTTACTTAACATTTATGAGTAAAATAAAATATATTCCTTGCCATTGGATAACGTCCCTTAGCAGAGGGAGTTAGATCTTTAAATCTTCAAAAGATTTTACTAAATGATGGATCTCTTGAATGGAGTATTTTCACTTAGCTGAAAGACAAAATCATCTTTAAAATTGTAAGGTTTTAACAGGGTTTAAACCAGAAGAGCTAAACAGTATATGACGTCACCATGACAAAAACAATTTTCTCAAAAGCAATTATAAAGAACGAAATCTGCTGTTAAATTGCATAAACTTGTCATGCGCTATCACTTTAAAACACAACTTGCATCTGAATTTGACATTAGGATGACATTGAAATTTATAGGCCAAAAAAGAACAGCTGTATCCATTAAAGCAAACAGGTACAGCCAAATTCTTTTCACTGCAACTAAGAGGAAAAACACCCACTGGTGCTGTATATAGTGGCTGTTTCTTTGAAGCTAATAAAGTGCAAAACTTTCCATGTTGCTCTATAAAACCTCACTGAGGCATTTGACAGTCATAAGAATTAGTGGCTGGATTTAAGGAACATGAAGCACTATTGAGAGAAAAATTCTGCCAAGTACCAAAGGAGTTCAAAAATAGCTTGATATGACTAATTATGCATAACTGAGTTTTGCTATGATTGCTATCTACTAAGTACTTCTTATAATATACGTGGCGGTGCTATACTAGGATTTTTCACAAGGCCTCAATATATACAACCTCAAATTGATGAATAATTTTGATATTTTCCAGGAGAATGACTGTAAAGTAGAAGTTATTCAGGTCTTCATCAACCTCTGAGATCTAGTCGTATCAGCCATGTGCAAGACCTAAATTAAATAACTTTTAATGCAAGACCTAAATTAAGTCTCAACTCCTATGTCATCCCTTAAAAACATGTGGCCCAGTCCCAGGTTCTGCTGAAGATAGCTGAAGTCCAGGTTCTGCTGATAGCTGAAGGTGTACACAACTCAGTGGAGGCCCTGAGGTCAGTGTGCCTTACTTGAGCCAAGAACAAAGGCATTGACATTGACAGACTTAGCAAGACAGAGTCTTTTCTCTCATAAAATTTAAATCGGGCAGTGTCAAGATGGGGATTTAAAGCTGATCCTCTTTTTGAATTGGCAGTCTTCTACTGAGTCCAGGTGACCAATTTGRAAAGTTTGAAATTACAAGTCTTTCTATAAAAGACACAGTTTTCTAAGCAAATCACCTTGCGGGCAAGCTGTAATTCATTTCCATCTCTGCTCTTTAGCTAAAAAAAACCCTTTCTAGTCTAAAAAGTTCATATTAAAACTATCTAATAAAGTTTTATTACTACTTATATTAATATGTATGCCTTTGCTATTTCATATATGTATGTGTATAAATAGTGCRTATGTACATAACATGCATATATTAAATTTTTGTTACTCAAAGCTTTTTTGCCAAAATAGCCCTGAATGCTAATGTTTTCCAGAACTGGTGGGTTTCCTCTAGAGAACTGTTGTTTCCATCTACATAGCAAAGAATTGAGTCACATAGCTAATATCCCTGTATGTATAGAGAAGCTGTAACCTGTGCTTGCACAATTATAATGAAGACTGATGGTTTTAATTGGGCCTATCAATTTGCATAAAAATTTACTTAGCTTTCCTGTGGCCTTTTTCCCAGTCTGATCTATTCTAGTATCTTAATTTTCAAGAGCATTTCTCCTTGCTTAAAATTCACATCTGACAGCACCAATAAGCAGTTTGAGCCACTCTTTAAATTCCTTTCATTTATCTTCAATAAACCGTAGGTAGACACAGACACACACAAAAGGATGCTTCAAACACAGTCATCTCAGCTCCACAAATGAAATTTCTAAATAAAGCTTCCAGTCACCTAAACTGAATCCGAATAATTGAGGACACCATTCAGTCTCTTAGTAATAATCTTCTGCTTAGCTGAATAATTTTTTGTGACTCCAGGATTATAGAAAGTTGCAAAAGCCAAAATAACATGTGCAACTAACCCAGAGAGCCTACGTGTTCATCCTAATGTACCCCATGACTCAATAATTACAGTTCAGGGATGAGCACAATAAACAGAAGCTTCCTAAATCTTAAACTACCAACTCATCAAAGCCCAGCTGTCCTTGAAGCAATGGAGTTTTACAAGGTTCACAAATTCACAAACACTTGGGAAACATCTGTGTTTTTTGATTTTGTCCCTTTATAAAAGAGTAGTGAGATCAAAAATCTCTTCAACTCTTAATTAAGTAATCTGACCCTGCAAAGCTTCCTGACTGTCCAGACTTCTTGTGTGAATCAATTTTCTCTTCTAACAGCTCTTTAACTGGTTCTGTGCAATGTTCCTAGTGTGGACTGGAGCACTGCTAAAAGAAATGGAAAAAGCCTGAAGTCCTAATTAACACATTTTCAGGAAGGATTAACTACTCATCTTAGCTTTGATGTTTCTTAGACAGAGAAAAATTTAAAAAAATAAAGAAAACAAAACAAAACAAATAAACAAACAAAAAAAAMCCCAAAACAAACAAACSAAAACCAAAACACCAAACAAAAAAACCCCATGAACCAAAAACAAACAACACAGATGCTTTCATCCCTAGGGTAGCACGGTAGGAAGTTTTATTCATATCCAGCTGCTGCTACCACTCTCCTGTACCATCCTTTTGATACAGATGGATTCTCCCTCACCAGAAAARGAGTAGGACATGCCACACAACCCACTGAGTCTTCTACTGCTCTGATCTACTTTTCTTTTTTTGGATAAGCTTTTGCAGTTAATCCTAAAACAAAATCCAAAAATAAATGTTTCTTGAAATACAGTCCTGTGTGGCTTTGAAATACTAAAAGGGTCTCAGTTCATCCATGTTAGAAAATGCTTTTCTCCCTGTCTCTTTTTCAAAAAAGTCTTCCACTTTTTCAAGCTGGCTCCTCTCCTATGAGGTACCAATAGTGATGGGTTTGGTTTATTGTCTGGTCCCAGTCAGGGTGACTCAGGCAAGGCTTTGATAGTGACTCCAGGCAGCCTGGAAACACGAACCTGGAATCTGCAGCCCTTGCCCCTCCAACAGCCCTCCTACTTGCTTACCTCCTTTTCTCTGTCCTACTGTCCTTCCAGATAAACATCCAGAGTTTGGKKTTTTTTTGTCTGCAAGGATGCACTACTGGCTCATATTCAACTTGGTGTGCAGCAGGACTACCAGGCCCTCTTCTGCAAAGCTGTTTTACAGCCAGTAAGACCCCAGCACAGAYAGGTACAYAGAGCTATTCCTTCTCAGATGCAGGACTTAGCACATTCCTCTTGATGAACTTTCTGAGATGCCTGCTTGCCCRTTTCCCCAAGCTGGAAAGGTGCCTCCAAATGGTGGTATAACTCRTTTTCATACCACTATGTAGGCAGTCTCAGCCTCGCACAATGTTACTGATATAGTTGCCTAGGCACTGCCTTCCATGCAAGATTCCCCTGGGCTCCTCTCCATTTTTCTATGGGGTCTGGCTGTCTCTCATAACTTGCCTCTGGACCTGTGAGATCCAGCCCTCCCTGATGGTGCTACCTGCAACATTCATCACTTTGTTATTCAGTTGTTATTCAGGATAAGTATGGTCAGCATTTTTTCTGTTCTCAGCTGTCTTTTTCAACATCTTCAGTTGTCTAAACTTCATTCCAAAGCCTAGTCAACAGAGTAGTTGCTTGTAGTTCTAACATTACACCTCTTTGAAAATGCATGCAACCTACATTTTCAAATCCCATGATTTATGTACTGTAGCTCCAGATAATGTCACACAGCATTTTAAGTTTTTATATCTTTAATCATCTGATTGTGACAGAAGAAAAAATGGTTCTGATTTCAATATTGAAGATTTCCATAATATTACATGGTTAAAAGAAAGAAATTATAAGAGTGCAGAGGACACTCTGTTCTGTTCTGTTCTGTTCTGTTCAAAGCAATCTCATAGAATACCAAATGAAGTGTACTCAAATGATCGATAAAATATGCAAATTATTGTGATGGAGTATGTTGTTTTTACTTTAACACAGCATCATTTATTTTCTAAACACAATCTTGTTATTGATTAGATGTGGAATTTATTCTATTCTTTTAAATTTAAATAATGTCAGAAAAGAACCAGTGACTTATACAAAAACATGTTGGATTTTTTAAATTAATCTTAAGACATTTGTCCCTTCTGGAAGCAACCCACTACTAGCAGTATACAGAGAATGATTTGAATGCCAATTACATAGCATTTCCTGCAAAATAATATGCTGAAGGCAAATCAACATTAAGATTACATTATCTGCAATGTAAATGAGAAAGAAAAAGATATAGTCAAGTATGGTTAGCAATGTTTTAAGTTTTCAAGATCTTTTTCATTTTTTATTAATTAATTTATTTATACCACTGAGGAAACTCTGCTTCAAAGGGACAAACTCTTGGATATAAAAATCTGTTTAAAATGAATGATTTTGCATCCACAGTGATTTTAAGTACRTGATATATTACACAGTTGGACCAAATGCATATTTAGACACTATCRACATCTCTAAAATATCCAAGAAAATCAGCTCCATGACACTTTTTTCTATTTTGATACCTTTTAATAGCTTGTTAATTTTCTCTGTGGAGGAACAAGTCTGTTGCCCTTCTCTGGACACACTCCAGTACCTCAATATCTKCCTTGTAGAGAGTGGTGCAGAATTGAACACAGCACTCAAGGTGATGCCTTAGGTTTTAAATTTCATATTTTTCAAATCCTGTACTGCCTAGTGTGTAACTGAAGTTTCTTGTAGCCTGTTAATTTCTGCTCTCTCGTGCTAGGTAGACATAACAAAGCCTCTCCAGGCTTTGTCTTCAAGGACACCCAGACTATCCTAGGCCCAAAAAATAGAAACCAAAAGCCTTTGAGAGGAGGGCAAGCTGAGGGGAAATTACATCATTAACTGAAGCTTTAATTGGAGAATTAACCCTGATATGCAAATGAAAGTGCGAAGAACTCGTGACCTGTCGTCCATCTTGGGGTCCATCTCGGCAATAGCCTCTGGCTCCCCAGGGTGTACATTTRAAGGCCTTTCAAATAAATACCTACCTTTATTCCCTTACTCCTGTCTAGTCTCTGTTTTAGGCAGCCTCTCAAGGCATCAAAGGTATGGCCTTGACAGTGCTAAGGACAAGGGAACAATCACTGCCCTGGTCCTGCTGGCCACACTATTTCTGATACAAGCCAGGAGGCCATTGGCTTTCTTGGCCACCTGGGCTTATGCTGGATCATGTTCAGCCAGCTGCCGACAAGCACAGCAGAGCCTTTTCCTCTGAGTGGCTTTCCAGACACTCTGCCCCCAGCCTGTAGTGGGATCATGGGTTGTTGTGCCCCACATGCAGGACCTGGCACTGCACCTTATTGAACCTCTACAATTGGCTTCAGCCCACTGATCCAGATTGTCCAGATCCCTTTGTAGAGCCTTCCTTTCCTCCTGCAGAGAAATACTCTTATCCTGTAAGAGACCGGAGAAAATGGTTACTGGCTCAAAAAAAGTGAAATATGGGGGGGGAAGAGGGGACACGCACATGCACACACGCACACACGCACACGCACAGACACACACACTTCTCTTGTTTTGAGCCAGTAATCATTTTCTCCAGTCTCTCACTTGCTGTTAGCAGAAAACTTACTGAGGGGGCACTCGATCCCGTCATCCAGATCTTTCACAAAGATGTTAAACAGGACTGACYTCAATACTGAGCCCTGGAGGACAACACTAATGACTGGCTGCCAGCTGGATGTAATTCCATTCAGCATCACTCTCTGGGTCCAGTCATCCAGACATTTTTTTACCCAGAGAAGAGTGCACCCATCCAAGCCATGAGCAGCCAGTTTCTCYACGAGAGTGCTGTAGAGAGGGTGTCAAATGCTTTACCGAAGCCCAGATCTGCAACATGCACAGATTTTCCCTCCATCCACCGAGGGTGCCATCTTGTCATAGAAGAATATCAGGTTCATCAACAGTGTCTATGATATTGACTTGATAGTTTTCAATGGCCTTTTTGGATTTTAAAAATAGTTTTTTCTTTCACTTTACTCCTTTGTTGATTTTGCATTCCTAAAATGCACATGCCAGTTTCATATTATTCTTCTCACTTGCTAGATGCATCAGTTGAATGAAAACTTATACAGGAGATGCAGTTTACCATTATATTCACTGCTGACCATTTCTTCTGTGTGGTGTTGTAACATACTTTCACTGTCTGCATGTTCACTTCTGTGACAACCATTCAAGCTGTTAGGAAGCAATGGATAATCTGTGCGAGAATTTCTGATGACAAGCAGCTGATAATTAATTCTCTTTGGTTTTGTTTTTTCCCACCTGACCTTAGGGTGGGATGTTAACTCAAATATTTAATGTTGCAAAGACTGTGGCAACATCCTATTATATTTTCCTCTGAATAGCTCAACCCAACCCTCTTTTTCTCAGTTATTGGGAGCAGTCTGACAAGTCGTAAGGAAAAATGCAAGGGTGCCCATAATATTGTGAATTTGTCACCAGGACTTATTGTACTATTAGCAAGCTGGTAACAAAAAACTTGCTTAACATCTAGGAATCTACCATTTTTATCATATGCAATAAAAYAGGTCTTTCCTGCTGGGCTTTAGTGGTAGGAAGATTACTACAAACTAGGACCTCATTGTTTGATACATCATTCATCCAAATTTACGTAATTCCCCCAGAGATAGGGATAATGGAATTATTGAAGCCACTGATTGTAGTAACTGTTGAGATTCTAATCTTTCAACCTGAARGAAGAAAAAAAAAATTGATGTCACAATAATTCTTATTAAAGCCTGAATATTTATTTTAATATGACCAATACTAAAAGAGAAATTTTTGAAATGAGAATAAACCACCATCTGGTGTTAATGTCTAAAGAATGCTGCCAAGTTATATAAACTTGAGACCCCTTCTTTATTTGGCTTCATCAGCAGTCAGAAGGAAAAAACTTAATTGTCCTTAGCAGACTGCAACATTAATTGGTTTTCTCTGGGTGGAGACAGCAAGAGGCAAATTACTTCATTCAAAACTGTGCAAACAACTAACATTTAAATCTTGACAAAAATTGTGTGTTTCTATTTATGTCTTGTTTAGTTGGAGGSGGTTTCTTGTTTGGTTGGTTGGTTTTTTTTATTGTTTTAATTGAAATCCTTTCATTAGAATGCACGTTTTTGGCCCAGTAAGGCATTACACACTGTTTTCCTGCCTGGAAGGTCTGGACTTCTGCTACTGTAATAGAAAGACAGGATGAAAACTCAGATACACTACATGTCCTATGGGAAAAACTGAGAAAGTACCTGTTTTCAGAAGCTTAGTCATGGCTCAAATAATTTAATTGACATACATTTAGGTGAGACATCAAAGTAATTAGGGTGATTTACTCAATAATGGGTTCACAATTAACTACTTTAAGCAAAACTTAAGCCATGAGTTTTGCAGGGAATTATGCTACTACTCCAAATTCATATCAACAGACTCCTCAAACTCAGAAATAAAACAAAAATAATTTAAAAAAGGAGAGACGTTTTATGATACATAACTTTTCCTTTTTGTAATATAAATTAGGTACTAGATTTAGAGACAAAAGAGTTCATCCATATAATACCCTTACTCCTATGGAGTTTTAAATATGTAAAAGAGTTCTAACTTGCTAAGAAAGGAAAAATAAAACCCTTAATTTATCAGGGCAGTGAAACACTGTGACGATGTACAAGGAAACAACTTTAGAATGTATTGGTCCTCCTAGCACCATATAATTGCAAAACCCCCTGTTTCTTCAAAGGAAAGCTGATTATCTTTTGCTTTATGCTCAATATGATATGTATCTTAGGAAAAAACAATGCATTTAAGCAGTGGCCTTCTACATTCTGTACCCAGTTCATCTGCATGGAAACATGCAGACAGAAACTCAGTCAAGACCAAAAAAATCAGCTTATGGTTGTACCAGCAAAATATTCAATATGTGAGTATTGCTAAACAGCATATTTAGTTACTTCTTCAGAACTATTTATGTTTCTTCTAACAACTCTGTTTGGCTTTATTATTTTACTTTATTCACTTAGATCAAATTAGAGAAAAAAGTTTAAGTGAGACAAAGAATAGTATCATCAAGTAGAGCACAGAGGAACACCATGTAAGATTTTTAAGGTTACATTAACCCTAGGGAATGGTCTGAGGTTGTATCAGGGTAGATTTAGGTTGGGTATTAGAAAAAGGGTCTTCACCCAGAGGGTGTTYGAGCACTGGAACAAGGTCCCCAGGGAAGCGGTCAGCGCACCAGACTGTCAAAGTTCAAGAAGTGTTTGGACAATACTGTAGGGCACATGGTGTGATTCTTGGGAATGGTCCTGTGCAGTGCTGGACTCAATGATCCTTCTGGGTCCCTTCCAACTCAGCATATTCTGTGATTCTATGATTAACTACTCTAAAAACAATAGTTATTGTAGATGGAACTAGACATTGATCTCACAATAACTTTCCAAGAAAAACTAATCTCAGATTGATTTTAGTTATTTCTGTTGACATTTTTTCTACAGATGTTTGCTAACAAATGAGACCAAACATGATCAGATCAGAAAGCATTACAAATACATGTACATATGAAAAACAGCAGTGAGCAAATTTCAGTTACTGCTATTAATGTTTGAGTCACTTAGCCATTAAAAATTTCATATGGTCTTCAGTTTCTAATGGGATTAGTTTACTTACTGGCACAGAATATGTAATTAAAATGTAACTATTCAAAAGTAGTTCCAAGATTAATTCAGACTTTATACATTTCACATTGCATGGAAATGGATAATAGGTGGTATACCCATTGACAGTGAGAATCAATATCTAATTACCTACAGCACATTACAGCAAGTCAGTATAGATGAGAACCTGAAGCATTTATTTCTAAGAAAATCCCAAGGGTAGATTCAATAATGTTCTAAAAATTACTTCTGAAAGTCATTTGCACACTTATTTTATAAAGGTTTCCTTTCTTTATACTGGTAATATTTTTGTTAGTTTTCCTTGATGACTTATTTTCTGAAAGTTGCACTTGTAACAATCACAACTGTTTTCTCTGAAATCAGACTATTGAGATGTGTCTACTCTGTGCAAAATTACTCCTTAATTTTAGAGAGAAAAGTCATCAAAATTTGTATTTTGCACACTGACTAATTCGCATAAGAATTTACTAAAGAGAAAACCACCCATGCAACACTGCTATTGGTATACTTTCTTCCATGTTACAACACATGCTCAAGTCACCAAAGGGATGCAACTGATACAGTAACAGGAGAGCAGGACTTGATGCTGACAAATCTCTGACGTAATTCCAAGTTCTCTAGAGATCTTCTTAACTTGTGCTACATTAAGTTGCAATTGCTGTGAGAATGTTTTGGGTTTTTTTAAATTATTTTGTGAAACACCCATTTCTTTGGAAAAAAAAAAAMCAGAATGTCTGACATTTTCTAACATTTCTAATATTTTTAGTTTAAAAACTTAATATTACACTTCCGGAACATGGAGAATATTGTCAGTTTTACTCTTTTACTCTCAGGTATTGCAGGAAGCCATGGCTCTACTCTGATTCTACAGCTAAATTGTCTTTATGGTAACTAAACAGTGATAGGAAAAGAACTTGGGTAGCCAACCCCTAGCAGTGGTCCAGGAAACTGATAAAAATATCACAGACACAGCAATGGGAAAAAAACCCACAAAATTACTTTTATGGTTTAGGAACAACACTCCCTCTCCCCTCCTCCCACTCCCTCATGTGAGAGAAACAAAAGACAAGAGATTATGGGTTGGGAGAAGAACAATTTACTGGTAACAATAATGAGATAAGAAAACAAAAAGTAACAGCAACAATATCAATAACAAAAGTATACAAAAATAGGGTGATTTACGTACAAAAATTGCTCACGGAGCCTGAACTGACATAGCACAACCATGAGACAATGAACAAAATGGTGAACAGACCCTTCATGGTGACGCTTTTCTTATGAAAGCTATGGCCCCCTCCTTCCCAGAAGTGAGAATCCTTTATTTCTCCCCCCAGTAGATGGTATAGAATAACAACTCAGACATGTCCACAGGGCTCCAGGCTTCACACCCTCATGGGTACTGAGAAAAAGGAACTCTGTCTTGG
Source organism: Parotia lawesii (assembly GCA_003713295.1). Taxonomy (NCBI): domain Eukaryota; kingdom Metazoa; phylum Chordata; class Aves; order Passeriformes; family Paradisaeidae; genus Parotia; species Parotia lawesii. The sequence continues at coordinate 1,200,338 of RAHM01000082.1, read as the reverse complement.
CTGAAAACCAGGACGGTTATGAAAAATAATTTTTTTAAATTGAATTATATAGTGATGTTCATCTCTGCAAACTGCTCTCTTTGAGAAGAAGCAAACAAAAAAAAGGAAAATTGCTTCTCATTAAATGAGGTCAATTAATCTCTTTCTGAACAACAGAAAAGGATTTAAAATAAAAAAGGAAAAGATAGATTGGGGTTTTTTTTCTGAATACAAATCTGTATCTCTTAAGAAAGAAATGCCAGTTTCAGCAGAAATGGCAAATACTGGAGTTCTCTCTTGTAGTGTTCCCTTGTTTTATTTGTGTGATTTCCCATCTGGTATTCAATTATGATAAAATATAAAGTCTACTTCTGTCACTGTGAATTCAGATTAAATGAATGTGAGTGCTTTAAAAAATAAAATGAATGCATAACGTCAGAGTATTGGTTCATTCTAAGACTTTTCTTTCTAAGACTTCTAAACTATACATAATTGTGGTCATACATTCTTTTTTTCCTGCTCAGTACTCTGTTCCTGTCATTCCTAGCTGTATGAAAACCCTGCAATTAGTCTACTTGTTATAAACTGTGTGGATTTAAGTCTGTGTCTTTTTAATTTGATTGAAAAGTGTTCTTTTACAGCAGGTTAATTTAATCAAAAAGAAGTRCAAAGAAAATTTCTCCTTCCTGCACTGTTATCTCACTTAAGAAATATTTATCTCTTGATTGCTTAGAATTGAATTAATCTAATGGGTCAATGCAATTGGGATGATGGTGAATTAATAGACTGGAAAGAACTTGCCAGTAACATGAATTCAATGCCCAGGTATAAAAACAAAATTAAAATAACCAAACAAAACTACAAAAACCCGAACACATGCCATATTTCTGCTGAAGATGCTAGGTAGGACTCTGACTATAATAACTGCAGCTTGTTCTATGTGAAGACTTTTAAAATAATTTATGAAAACCAAAGAAAAGCTCAAGCAAGATGATTATGCAGTAAAAGAMTCATGTAAATGACTGCAATCTTTTTGCAAATCTATGTTGCAAAAAACCAACCAACCAAAAAAAAAATCCTTAAAAAAATATAATGTATTTGAACTTCTATGAAACTTACATTTCAGTTAATTAATTGAAAGTTACATTACAGAAAAAAAACTATTTTCATCTATTTTATGTTCTAAAATTAATTCTATGTTTGAAAATTTCATTTTTAATACACTTCTCATTCTCACAGAAGTCACTGTCTTTGGTCAGTTCAGGTCATCTGTCCTGCCCATGTTCCCTTCTGGGTTTTTCAGCAGTTCTGCATGGGCAGAACACGGGAAACTGAGAAGTCCTTGATTTGGGGTAAGCACTGTTCAGCAACAGCCAAGACATTGTCATTATCTGGTTATTAAAGCTCATCGAAATGCCCAAATTAAGGTGCAAGCAAGACAACAGTACCAGTGCCAGTGACAACAGTATGGGTTTTATTTGATAGTAAATATGAGAGAAGGAGAAAAAAGAGAAAGAAAGAAATAGAAAATAGTTGGGGGGGACAGAAAGAGGGTGACAGGGACAGAATAAGGAAAATACCACCATTCCGTGGATCCCAATGATGTTCCATTGATCCTCTCCAGCTGATCTTCTGGGTGGTGAAGGTCCCCCCAGAAAGCATAGAATTCAATGGGTTAATACAGCTCAGGCTAGGTAGGAAAACCCAGGCACCTCTCTGGGGGGGAGGAGTTTGCCATTGTCTCTCACAACAGACTCCAGGTTTGTTGCMTCACATGCAGTCCTGTGGTGCAAGGCTTCAGGAATGACTCTGGGGGGGGCACTTCGGGGGGGGTCTTTGATGGATTATGACACCCCCTCAGCTGCCTCTCACGAGAATGTCCCGTGGATGTGGGGTTGGGGGCTCCGCAGCTGGGCCAATTTGTGTAAGGGAGGATGGGTGAACACTGCCTCTAACCAGAGGTTACACCCCAAACCTCCTTCCCCTCCCGCCTCATTTTGGGGGGGCAAATCTGTGTAAACCTGGCTTCTGKGGCTGTGGTCTCCCCCAGCCCAAACTCAGCCAGGGAAGAATCTCTGCTGCATTTGGCTTTCTTGTGGATGTATTCCTCTCCTTCCTCCTTGTTTGTTTTTAGCTTGGCCTGCGATGATTAAAGAATGGGTTTTCCCTTTATCTAATCTTAGTGGTTTAACTTACAGTCCAAAGCCCCAGTCAGGTATCCTCAGRGAGGCTTCTTTGGTTGTAGCTTCTTTATGCAGTTTTTGTTATAATAAGCAAAACTTTATATCAATGTTTGAGGCATGAACTATTTCAGTCTCTGACAGACATCAACATTATCAACATGTTATCAACATTATTCTCAGCTTAAATCTAAAAACACAGCACTGTACCATCTACTAAGAAGAAAATTAGCTCCGTCAAAGGCAAAACCACTACAGGTGTCCACAAAGTCCAGAAAGGAAGAACAAGGATCAAGCTAATACAAATTTGTATGAAATAGACCTTCCAATTTTTTAGTTGCATTTATCAACAGAGATATCCTGGTTTATATACTTATGATACAAAAAAGAAAAAGAAGAAATAACAATAAAAAAAAGAACTGTGTCTTTAGCTGCTGTGTAGACTGAGCTTCATTTATGCCTCAGGGCTACCAATCTGTTGGCAAGGACAAGTAGGAATACCAATGGTCTGTTCTTTCTGAATCCCCACAATTTAGGAAAATACAAATCTTTGCCAAGGAGGAGCATGCAGGAGCTTTGCCAATGCAAGGAGTTCCAGAGATGCAGTTAATGAGCTCATCRTCTACATATTGGCTACATGCTGTCAGGAACAGCTCTGATGTCTCTCTGGGCAGCAAAACCAGGATATAATCCTTATGGGGAAATCCTGATAGCAAATTGCTTGAACAGCTATAACCACAATRTTATTCATGTGCTTTCTGCCACCGGAGCCCTTAAGCTCAAAATAACTCTGGCTTCYACTAATAGAAATGATCTGGTGATCTATTTTTCCATAACATACTACCAGTTATGGATTTTAGACAAAGATTTATTTTTTATTTTCTTAGGAACTRGTTTGTTTCAAAATTAAGAAATAACCACATTAATTTTATTGTTCTCAAAGTTGATCTCTAGGCCAATTTGTTATTGTTTAATGGGTTTGAGGCATATATTTAGTTGGGCATTGGAGCTCTTTTTATGAACTGGAGTAATTAATTTGAGATACCCTGAGGATTTTATCTCTTGCAGTACACTGCTTTAGCTATAGATTCRGAAAGAATTACACCTATTGGAGGAAAATGCCTAAGGGAATTCTGTACAAATAAACAAACCTGTCTTCTCTGCATCCCTACTTCTTTTTTATGCATGATGCATTATATTGCTTGAGAAAATAACATTTATTCAGTGGACAGGGTTATCTGTGAAGTATAATGCTACTGTCAAGTTTTATGCTTCTACTAGATAATAATTCTAATTGTTGTGAGCAGGTCTTCATCAAGCTTTCTTCCTTATGTCTTTCTCATTTCCCCTCGTAAACACAAAATTGTAACTCTTCCCACCTCAGGACTAAACCCAGTGTTCCCTGAGAACTCTGCTTTACATCTCAAAATATTTTGTGTGGCAAAGTTTAGACTAAATTAAAAAAAAAAAAAAGCTTAAAATTGTAATGAAATTTTACTGTTTTCCCAAAACTGGATTTTTGCAGGATGATTCTGTGTATTTCAATCAACTACTCTTTCTCAAGTTATTAAACACAGCTGCTCCTCTACAAGCCTTTTATTTCCCTTTCCCCTCCTTTCTTCTTCTTTTCCTTTTCCCATGTATTTTCATTGTAATTTTCTATTTTCTTTTTCTTTTCTTTTTCTTTTGCTCTTCTTTTTTTTTTTTTTTCCTGGATGGTCTTACCTGGAGGTACAAACAGTAAAAGGATAAGAGTCTCAAAATACAAACTGTTATGAAAGCCTATGTTATTTAATTCACTCTGTGTTAGAAAAAGTTAGAATCTAAAATGTAGTATGAATAGTTAGACCACTACCATGAAGTGGTTCAAACACAGTTTCAATCAACTCAAGAATAACTGCTCTTTCAGAGTCCCAGAAAAACTTCTCAATCTAGTACTATGGACACTTTAGGGATCTCAAAAGCCATCTAATCTTCACAGGCAAGCTGGCAACTGGACTTGATTGAAATGGCATCATTTCAGCTAGCAGATTTCAATGTTTTGGACAAATCTAACAAAAAGGGCTTTTTTCTCTGTTTTTTTTCTCTTTAACAGTAAAATGTTGAATGTAAGAGAAAAAAAAATTTAAAAGATAGGTCAATACTATATGCAAAAAGGAAGTAGGTTATACCATTGATAAAATTGTTGATATTCTTAGTTCATGAATTGGCATCTCATGCTTTTCAGAAGACTAAATAATTTTTTAAAATTCTTCTAAACATAATTTTTAAAAAATTTAATCAGGTGGGGGGGTCTAAACACTCTGCAAGTGTGTTAAAAAATACACAAAAAATATAAAAGCTATGGACAAGGCAGGTGAAAATTTAAATGCTCAGATGTATGAATGGAATGGAGTTTATTGGCCTGAATCTTAGTATCTACAAATGCACTAACAGTTCAGTAAAATACAAACAGTTCTTTTCTGTGGTTTGCTTTGGGGGATTTTGTTATTTTGGTATTTTTCCCTTCACAATAAGCCTTGAGGAACAAGGATTGTTGCCCTGTGGTGAGGACAATTCCTTCAGTGTAGGAAGAGAGACCTTGGAAAGTTGTCTTGGTTTGAAAGACAGGTGTCTGTCAAGGAAGGCAAGAGTCTCCCCTGAAATGGAAAATGCAACCCCCTTCTCTCCGACTTATTATAATTTTGAAATTAAGGGGCTTTCAGGCAAAGATATGAGGGGTAGGAATAACAGTTCTTTACTAATATATATATATGTACGGCAAGG